>OX123186.2:45024544-45624544 GCA_944739405.2 Euclidia mi | reverse complement strand
ACCCTGACGCTGCATGCTGCTTTGAAACTGGCAGTATTGACAATCAATTTGGGTTCCAAATCAATTTTTTTAAATTTTTTCTGTCAGTTTTGAATTAGGTTGATCGGCCCGGTTTCTATGTATTAGTGGCAGAATTCTTGTATCTTTATATCTATCTCTATCTTTATTTTTATATCTATTCTTGCAACCCAGATGACGATAGGATTTTGATATTAAAACTAACACGTAATAACATCCCTAAATACCCAACTCATATTTAAGATAGACAAGGATAGGAGGGACGGTACCTACTTGAGACTACTTGTCGATCCCCGCAGGCCACTACACATTCAGAAAGCCCTTGTGGTATAGAAACTTTTAAACACTCGCGTTGCATGTTGCAGTAGCCCCAGTACTGGCTAATATCTGGATGGAACATTTTGAGGAAAAGGCGCTTAACATCGAACCTAAGACCATCGGGCTTTGGAAAAGATACGTGGATGATATCTTTAGTATCGTAAAAGGAGGTAAGCAGGAAGTAGATCAATATGTGCAACACTTAAACTCCATTCATCCGAAAATTAGGTTCACATACGAAATGGAAACTGACAGATCGTTGTCATTCTTTGATATCAAAGTGATTTAGAGACCAGATGGGTCCTTAACGCACTGCGTATACCGGAAGCCTACACACATACATAGACACCTGCACGCCACGTCGTACCACCACCCTAGACACCTGCAATCCGTTGTGACGTCATTAAAATATAGAGCACATGACCTCTATGACCCTGAGCATTTGAAACTAGAGCTAGACCATGTTCAGGAGGTACTTAAGAAGAACGGATACCAGGTACAATGACGAATGACGCGGCCTATCAAGCGAGAAAAATATGCGGCGGTAAATAGACAACCTACCTACATGCCTGTCGGCGATACGCCAGGGTTATCGTGTCCGGACTCCATTATAATAAAGACACTCACGTAATATTACTTGGTTTATTTTCAGACGATTTCTAGCACAGAATTGAATTAAAATGTGACCAACAGTCCTTTTTATACACTAACCGTCATTACACTTAATGTTTAACAACTGCCATTTCCTTTACAACATATAATTGAAATTACTATACAATTAATCATTAAATATAGTTCAAAAATCAACATTACATTGTAATGAACTTTGCACAACACCAAATTATTTATTTTACACGAATAACAAATTTATTTTATTAACCAATCGCTGCTTAACAGATAGCGCTGTCAACAGGGTGTACATATAATCGCATGTTATTTATTACCGTAAACATAAAAACGAGTGTCAGAATAATGTTATATAATACTAATTTATTTAACTGTGAAAGTGTCTGGAGTTATCTTAATAACTAAGCGATAAATTAAATACCCAATCTTTATAAAACAGTTAAGCAGCCAATACAGTGTCTAATATTGTAAAGTAGTGAAGTTCTCAGTTCCGTGTTCACAAATAGTTATTTAAATATCAATCTTAAATATTATTAACATTTTCGTAACAATATAATCATTATAATTATATTAATTTGCGCCCATATGGCCATTCTGATCCAGCGCGCTCTTTGCGCTGATTATTAAACGGTTACAGAATAAACAGCATAACAAACAAAAAGAATGAATATAAAAATAACATAAATAAGCGTTTATCATACAGAATGAACTAAAAGTTATTTACAAGGCTTCACCTAGTCATAGGATCTTAGCCTGAGGCATGCGTCACCCATCACGGGATCTAGCCAACACACGGCATCACCCATCACGGGATCTAGCCAACAAGACCAGGATCAAGGATACGCTTGGTGGCCAGCCAGCGTTTTGGAAAGGATGATGGATAGGAAAAATTAAATTTTACTCAAACACAAATGCAAAATTTGCCTCATAAACACATCAATGCATATACATAAAATAATCATCATCGTTCGTCATGATCAGTTATGTCAATACAATGCAATAACATAGGTCCAACAACCACAGTGGAGAAGGTAGAGGACCCCCCACGTTAATCGGTATCTGACGAATCCTCCGCCCATACGGTCAAGCTGCTCATACAGTTGTTGATGATGATCAGCAACAAAGGTTAGCAAACAATGCTTGACTCCAGCTCAGTACAGCACTCATGCGGCATGTGTGCGCGTAGCCCACACACAAAACCACCGACGTCAAAAGGGTGGGCCACCGTCATCCATACATATTAATCAGTAAAGGACCGCTCGTCCATCCTCTCTTCACACTAAGGTCAGGCCATCTGCTAGGATGTCATCATAAACCTGCAACACTCAAAAGACAGGTGGTGGGCAACATTTCTTACCCAAATATTAGTTCCATGAACCTTCTGTAGATGTAATAAAATTCTACTCTTACATAGTGGTGCGATCTATTAAGCTATATCTATATATCAGGCATGTTCAACCTGTGCATTGGTCTATAGTTGTCTTCGCTACAACAGTGTTGGAGCCCATATTTTACGCATAAGGTAATACAAAAGACACTCTGAATTTTCTCAGGTTCTGTTTGACAGTGCCTTTTTAGATAGTCAAATATAATTTGCACTTTTGATAAAACAGTTAAAACTTAATATATTCAAAATAAGTTTAAGCCACATCAAACAGGATAACAAAATGGCAAGAACAAAGAGAGGCCTATGTTCAGCCGTGAACAGTCGGACTGTTGGTGATAAATAAGAAATGATTTCAAACCATGCAGATCCAAGGATTTCGAAAATACTAGTGCTATAATTATTATTCATGTAAGAACATGTCTAAATTGTCTAATCCAATATTGAATATTTTTAGGCATAGTGCAAGCTGTGAAATTGTTTCTGTTTGCCAACTGCGCCATAAAACAGAAAGAGCTATGGCAGCTTCCCATACATCATTTTAGTTAATCACCAAAGTTAGCATCTATAAATAAAATATACCTTGTTTGATAGAATATATATTGCTGATTCCAAATAAAATATACCTTGTTTGATAGAATATATATTGCTGATTCCAAGGGTAAAAAAATCGAAACTATAGGAGGCGAGGTTTTTGAGTTATTATGCTTAGAAATTTTATAGGTTATGTCATTATTAACCATCTATGTAGTATATTGCTGCATCGAATAATAATTTATTGGTAAATAAAACTGAAAGAGCTCGATGGCATAATACTATTTATACCCACTAGTGAACAATATTAACGATAACGCAAGTTAAGCAACCCCAGGTGTGGACACTTCTTGGATTTGTGACCACAAAATATCATAAGCTCCTCTGTGCATAGAAAGACAAGTTATCTGTTATCATGACATACATAGATATGTCGTTAAAATCAGATGCTCTTATGCAGCTTTAAACATCTGCTATCAATATTGACTATTTATTTCTTTACATACTGAACGTTTTTCAAAAAAACATAAAACACGACTGATTTCCCAAAAAGTATATAGCCTATGTCACGTGAGGATTCTAACAATAGCCCACTCATCGAAATCGGTTCAGCCATTTAGAAGTTATGGCGCCATAAAGAAACTCACATACATGAACTCTAAACCCACTTCGATGAAGCATGTTGCTGATAATTCTCTGTGACATTTTGAGGAAGCCTTTTGCGGATAACCGTATCTATTGTTTATTTTATGGTGCATGAATAAATGAAATACGATTTGATTATACAAAAAAAAATACGCTACCTTTTTGGGCAGTCGTGTAAACTAGTAGTAAATCATGAGCTGACGACGGTTTCTTAACGTGTTACTTACATAGGATTACCAAGGATAAAAATATGTTTCAGGTTCCCTAATGTGTATGGAAAAAAGGTAGGGTGGATAGTAAAAACACAAGATTTCATTTTACAATATTTTATTCTTCATCATCCTCTATAACTAGCACATCACCTGAAAAGGCAGCTGGTGCAAAGATATTTTCTTGGTGTCTAGCCCATCCCAAATACCAAACGATGGTCATTACATGAGCGCAACATCCTAGCGTACGCATGTTACAGTTAACACATAAAATCCGTGTGGTCATAAAGGATCTGCCGTGGCCACGACCACGACCACTCATTTTGGCTGTAGAAACCGTGTACAGAACAATATCCAAGAAACAGGGCATTATCGGAATCCTTAAGCACGCACAAGTCACAAAGAGTATCAGAGTCCATAAACAGTCCGAGTCATATAACAAGAAGCGAAAACAGAGTCCTTGAGCAGTCCAGGTCAAAAAGTATACAGAAAACTGGGGAAAAGCAACGAAAACACTCAGAACACCACAGAACACAAACAAACAAGCGCAGCGGTGCTAGCGAGTTGTGAAAAAATCGAAATGTCAAATGTCATGTTGTATTTTTTATAGCTCTGAATGGCAGTCTTTTAGTCAGCGCCCAGTTCTACTTTAAATGTCAAAAGGAGTTTTTAATAATGTACTTTATTTGAAATCCACATAAAAATAGACGTAACAAGCAAAAAATAGTATCATTCATATTAATAAACAATTTAAATCTCTTAATCTATAAAAAAACGTTCATGATTCTATCTTGGAAAGATAATTATTTACTCTGGCAAGCTTGTGGCTTTCTGACAGAGAGGTTGGATATATATAGTCTAAGCTTTCTGACAAACCAAAGAAATGGCCATTACGAAAATCCGGAAATCAATTAACATAATAGCTATTTTTAATTTTAATCTTTTTAACAAGCCTAATTTAAATTCGACTAAAATAGGAAAAGCGTATAAAAATATTTCAAGAATTTTGGTTGCAATGAGTTTTTAAGACGCTTTTGGTGCAATGAACTAAAAATCTGCCATAGCTCTTTACAAGCTACCAATATTACAAAGCAAGATTATCCGCCGATTATTCGCCGTCTTATTTCTAAAAATGATTCCACTCAGTTAAGAAATTTACTACAATAAACCAACCATTTTATTTATTTATATAAATAGACCTTTCTTTCTGAAATGAATGTTTTTATTTATCATTTTTCTAGTCTTTCATTATGTAATTAAACTTTAATTTTATGAATTGTTTTATTATTAATGTGTATAGTAAATATGGTTGATACCAATAGTTTTATTATTAATGTGTATAGTAAATATGGTTTATACCAATAGTTTTATTTGACGTTATATTTAAGGGAATTTTCTAAATAATGGTAATATTTATTTTAAACTGTTACCATGTGGTGTTAATGTAATTCTTATTAATTCACACACAATAATTGTTTATCTGAATAAATAAACTTAAACTGACTAAGCACAACTGACGTAGAAATATTAGAAAAATGATAAATAAAAACATTCATTTCAGAAAGAAAGGTCTATTTATATAAATAAATAAAATGGTTGGTTTAATGTAGTAAATTTCTTAACTGAGTGGAATCATTTTTAGAAATAAGACGGCGAATAATCGGCGGATAATCTTGCTTTGTAATATTGGTAGCTTGTAAAGAGCTATGGCAGATTTTTAGTTCAGTGCACCAAAAGCGTCTTAAAAACTCATTGCAACCAAAATTCTTGAAATATTTTTATACGCTTTTCCTATTTTAGTCGAATTTAAATTAGGCTTGTTAAAAAGATTAAAATTAAAAATAACGCCCCCAAGGAATAAACCTGTATTATACTAATACTTACTTTTTATTGTTATACCATTTACGGTATCTAGGGGTCGGGATACACCTATGCAATTTTTTTCAATTTTTTTCTGCTGTAATTTTCAACGCTTTTCCTTATAACACTTTTGTTGTTTGGAATTTTTTATTTTTTTATTTACTAGAAAAATAACGTAATATATTTTTACAAATTAAGTTTTGCGGCTACATTTCGGTAAAGTAATAGTACTGGAAAATATTTCAGCAAAATTGCTGGTTAACACCATTACAGGTTTACTATGGTAAATTTTGTGGTAAACATTTTCGGTAATTCATTATTACAGTTATCATCCGCAACATAAATTTATACCTACTATACATATTGGCGGTAACTTGCTCGCGCTCGGCGGCTCAAGAACGCGTTTCTACATGTAATACACATTACGCACACTAATACTAATATGCGGCGTCGGTGATAATCAGTGCATCTCTTTCTAAACACGGAAATAAACTGCGACAGATTATTGCGCACACAATAATTGTTATAATAAGGAATTTTTGTATCTTGTATGAGTTTATGTTTGAGTGCTAGTTGTTGATGTATGATGTTTGCAACCTGGTTGTGTCTATGAGTTTAATCTGTCTGTGTGAGTTGTGTGCATGCTCCAGTTATGTGTTGTATGGTTTCTGATTGGTTATGGCATTAACGACATTTCTCATTTGTGATTTTGGGATCTTTAATTATATACTTTCTGTAGTTTTTTATGTTTATAATCTGATCTTGAATTGCAATAATAAAGCCTTCTGTTTCAGAAAATAAATTGCCTATCCTAAGCCATTTATTTGATGCTATTGTATCTATGTGGGGTAGCTCTAAATCATGAGAGTTCCGGCCAGGAAGCACTTTCTTTTTCCAATCTTCTAGTTTCTGCTTTTGTGTATCATGGATGTTAGTATATTGTGTCTCTGTTTGATCGTGCAAGTTAAGTGGTGAGTGGTTGATATCATTTGTAACTATGGCGTTGTGAATTTCACTCGTATTAGACTTTGCGTGGAAAAAGGTTTTTAAACTTCTTATTTGTTTTTGCCAAAGTTCGTGGATGTCTATCAGGTCTCCCCCTTCGTTTTGGCGTTTGATGGATAGGATGGATTTGGTGAGTGTAGTACGAGTCATTCTCTCTATTTGCTGCAGTTTTCGTCCATTTTATTAAACCAAAAGTATATGTTAAAATAGGAATTGTGTAAGTATTAAATGCCTTTATTAGGTGCTTGCCCATTAGTTGAGTTTTACATAGGGCAGTTACTCTCCTATTATGTTTCTCTCATATCACGGTTATTCTTCTAACTTTGGTGTCAAAAGAAAGGCTTACACGGGGATATGGATCCAACGTGCAGAGGCCCATAGAGATATTTAATCTAAAATGGGATGGGACACATGCCGCGGAGTCTACACAACTGCACTACTGAGTACAGCTACATCATTACAATAGTCATACATGTTCTGCGGCTAGTCCGTCTAGCCGCAGAACATGTATGACTATTGTAATGATGTGGAGCCTAATTTAAATGGATTATGTGGTTGGATGTTTAATGGACTGGAAATAATGGTACTATGGATAACAAACGGCACCTGCCAGTGATACACCTATAGCATCCGTCCGGTGGCAGGTGGTGACTCGCCAACTCACTGGATGGGCCCTCTCTAAACAGCCACCCAAAGCAAACAAACTCTGCCATAGAGGCAGCCAGAGGGCAACATCGGTGCGAGTGGCTAAGGGTGTCGAGCGATGCGGCACTGGTTTCGCCATTGCGGGTCTTGTGATAACGGAGACCCGGAGCGGGTTTCTCCGTAGTTACGCCCTTGACTATGACACTTCCACCCCCGAGCTAATAGCTCTTGCGGCTTCCCTCAGGCCGGCCGACCAAGGCAAGCCAGAGTTGAGAGTCCTGCGGGCGCTCTTGGAAATCCACTCCAACCAGCCAACAAAGGCAAGCCGGAGACGAGGCCCTGAGCAACCCTCTGAAGCATTCGGGACCGCAGTGTCGCCACACACATTCAGCTCGCCACAAAGCTGCCCTGCGGTTTGTAAGCTTTCTTTTCTTCTTGTAATACATTTTTTATTTATATCACAATATGAAGGTGATGTTTGAAAGCTATTACTCTGCCCTCTGAGTTTGCGTTAGTCTCATGGTGAGATAACGACGGCCCCAGAGGGGTACTATTATTATTATTAATAGTAGGCGAGCCTATTGCCAGACTGAAATGCGATATTTCTTTGTTGATTGATTGTTAAGCCATTAAACATGTTATGTTACTTCAAAATAGGCGTAAAAATTCAACAGCAGCTACTTGTAGGTTACTAGCAGTCCAATTTGCCGTCGTGGTTCCGTTATATTTAAATTTATAATCTAATCTAAGATTTTTTTAAACTGGACATAGCCAAAACGAGGGTGACTCAATGCATGCTTGTATTGAAAGGAACATAAGAAATAAGTCTATTTACACACCTGATCAACTGTATAATAATTCTAAACTCCAAAGTCTCGGGAGAAAAATATACTTTGTAAGAATTGGAGCAAACAGATATTTTAGACATTAAACAATTGGTAAATCCTTTGGATTGGCGTCGCGATATAGATGGAAAAACGATACGCTGATCTGATGTAATAGAAATTCATGTATAATCATCCCAACAGGACAAAGTTTTCTTTAAATATGATTATGATGATGCATATTCTGAATTAAATATTTCAAGTTCATTCCAAACCAAACTGCGTAGGCGAAAACCTAAGACAGATGCTTCGATAGAAGACACTGTATTGGCACAGGCTTATCATCAACCTCTTCCTATAAGCAAGGCTCATAGGAAGAGCATACAGATTTACTGTCTTTGTGCAATAGTGGAGCGAGTCCACGCTATTACCATGCATTTTATGAATCTTTAATTTCTGCAGAAATTAGTGATGATCGCAATGATAATGATGATGCAAATGATAATACCGATTAGTTATTGATGTTTTAACTTGGCTATTTTTAATATTCTCACTGATTGTAATTTGTGATCTCTTTGAAAACTTGGTTTCCAATAAAAGTTACAATTTTCATAAATTTTGTATGCTTTCTTTAATTTTTCCCACGAAGATAGCGAAGACAAATTTGTTTTACGTAATCGGTTTTCAATGATTACGATAATATGACTAACAATTTTTTTCTATAATATACGGGTTACACTACATTACCCATTTATGGTTATTTAAAAATAACCATAACAAGTCGGTAACTGAACATTACAATCTCTCGCCTGTAATAAAAAACACGATTAATAATCCAGTAAAGCAATATTATGGCCATGATTTTCAAGAAATTTACAAGAATAATTCGGTAAGTAAACAAAACTGGAAGAATATTAATAAGTCGGGATCGTAAGATATCAATACACCAAAAATTGTATGAGACCATTTTCGGTACTATGTATTTTGGTGAATAACTAATTATGCGCATTTTTAATAGTTACACTAAGTACTGTAAACTTTTTGGGTAAAAATTAGCTTTTTCGTCATATTACAATTTTGTCATAGTTACATTTTGTTGAAGAGATATACCCCAAAAACACTAAATCATTTTTCCTGTAAAATTTGAGTTTTGCGATTACGGGTTTATTCCCTGGGGACGTCGATATATAGTCTAAGCTTTCTGACAAACCAAAGAAATGGCCATTACGAAAATCCGGAAATCAATTAACATAATAGCTATTTTTAATTTTAATCTTTTTAACAAGCCTAATTTAAATTCGACTAAAATAGGAAAAGCGTATAAAAATATTTCAAGAATTTTGGTTACAATGAGTTTTTAAAACGCTTTTGGTGCACTGAACTAAAAATCTGCCATAGCTTTTTACAAGCTACCAATATTACAAAGCAAGATTATCCGCCGATTATTCGCCGTCTTATTTCTAAAAATGATTCCACTCAGTTAAGAAATTTACTACAATAAACCAACCATTTTATTTATTTATATAAATAGACCTTTATTTCTGAAATGAATGTTTTTATTTATCATTTTTCTAGTCTTTCATTATGTAATTAAACTTTAATTTTATGAATTGTTTTATTATTAATGTGTATAGTAAATATGGTTGATACCAATAGTTTTATTATTAATGTGTATAGTAAATATGGTTTATACCAATAGTTTTATTTGACGTTATATTTAAGGGAATTTTCTAAATAATGTTAATATTTATTTTAAACTGTTACCATGTGGTGTTAATGTAATTCTTATTAATTCACACACAATAATTGTTTATCTGAATAAATAAACTTAAACTGACTAAGCACAACTGACTTAGAAATATAGCGTGAGTAGTCCATACAATTACTTTTATAGGCTAAGAATAAATACTGCTAAATGGGAAAAAAAGATAATATGGATTTTCACATCATGTTCTTTAAACCCACTTATCATTATCCTAATAATCATATTCCTAAACGTCTTGTATCCCACAAGAGCTAAGCAATAAGGTTGGCACTAAATTTCATTGGTTTATCACTGGTTGTCATCTTAAATATAGACGCAACTAATTTTGCAAATGAACTCACAAATAAAATAAATTGTATTTACCAAGTAAAATACCAAGGCTTGGTATTTATAAAAGATTAGCAGTCACCTGCCTTAAGACTTTCAACCTAAAATGCTTAGAGGTGGACTATTATAGGACCTAAGTGAGTGCATATGTCCATAAATAAATCTTCTGTCCAGATCTCAGTTTTCAAGCTTCAGTACTTAGGGTTAAGCAAGGACTTATCATGACCGGAACAAATCATTCTAAACGGGTATAAAATTCAACGACAAATATTAAGATATGTTGTGTTCCCTTGTCTTAATAACCTTAACTTGAGCTGCATGTTGACAGTAACAATTTCAACATAATGTTAAAATTAAATTATGTAGGCCTACAGAGTCCACAAATATAAATAAAACCTATTTTGTAACTTTATAAATATTAGTTGTAAAAATATGTAACACAAATGTATTTTTATATCTACCTTCTGAATATATCTGTACCAATATAATAAAACTCAAGTTTGTTTTGTTGAATGCACTTATCTGTGAACCTACATACTGGTTTCATGCAATAATTATTTTTGTGGTGGATAGTCATTTATCAAGAGAGGCTTCATATAATCGTGCCGTGAGCACTAGCCATAAGTAATGCAGTTAGTTAGCCCTTTGTAATGTGTAACTAAGGGCTATAAATAATGTTTTGATTCCTTTAATGTTTTACTATTGAGATAACCTATTGACTACCAATTGAATTCACATTCAGCACATCAATCAGCTTATATAAACTGAAAGCAAATCAGGTAATTTATACAATGCATCAATATCAGAGCTTCAACTTGAAAAGGGCAGTTATACCGTTCTTTACTAATAATTATATTAGTAGAACCACATAACAACGAAGCTTTTTTCTCTTTCTTGTGTAGATAAGCAAGTTTTACAGAGAGTTTCCGACATGGCCTAACGATTAATAAACAGACAAGAGCCCCAGCCGACGGCATAACATGACTATAACCACAGTAACACTGCTATGTACCAAACGTCCATAAACAACAGTTACCTATAAGTTCTATTTGGGGTGTAACGTTCGTAATTTTGACTGTATAATGTTTATCTGGTAATCCTTACGGGGACAGAAGGTAATCGTGTTAGCACCATAATTTATAAAATTAGGATGTTTCTCACAAACTCTAATCAAATCAGCTCTGGATAAATACCTCTGGTCAGTGCATCAACAACCCGCATCAGCAACCTCTGGTAGAACTTGGAGCAGAACAGCGTTCACGCCACAGCACACCCCGGTGCGTGCACCCCGTCGTAGTCGCTCTGTCGCTCTCGCTCACGCGTGGCCTCACGTGAAGTGTAGACGTGTTCGCCATAACTCCGACACACCGTGCGGTCTTCGATCAGGGTTGACTAGCGCCAAACACGGCTTTCAAGCGCTTGTCGCATCAGTCTTCAGGTCATCATTGGTAATGGCGGCTAAGCCAAGAGACCCATCCCTCTCGCGCCAACCGTAGATCCCGAAGTCTCTTTGGGGGCGTTTATCCAACCGCTGCTGTCGGTGATACGCCAGGGTTATCGTGTCCAGACTCCATTATAATAAAGACACTCACGTAATATTACTTGGTTTATTTTCAGACGATTTCTAGCACAGAATTGAATTAAAATGTGACCTACAGTCCTTTTTATACACTAACCGTCATTACACTTAATGTTTAACAACTGCCACTTCCTTTACAACATATAATTGAAATTACTATACAATTAATTATAAAATATAGTTCAAAAATCAACATTAATATTGTGATGAATTTTGCACAACACCAAATGATTTATTTTACACGAATAACAAATTTATTTTATTAACCAATAGCTGCTTTACAATATTCACCAATAGATGGCGCTGTCAACAGGATGTAAATATA
Source organism: Euclidia mi (assembly GCA_944739405.2). Classification (NCBI taxonomy): domain Eukaryota; kingdom Metazoa; phylum Arthropoda; class Insecta; order Lepidoptera; family Erebidae; genus Euclidia; species Euclidia mi. Next base: position 45,612,479 of record OX123186.2, on the reverse strand, counting down.
ATCGCATGTTATTTATTACCGTAAACATAAAAATAAGTGTCAGAATAATGTTATTTAATACTAATTGATTTTACTTTGAAAGTTTCTGGAGTTATCTTAATAACTAAGCGATAAATTAAATACCCAATCTTTATAAAACAGTTAAGCAGCCAATACAGTGTCTAATATTGTAAAGTAGTGAAGTTCTCAGTTCTGTGTTCACAAATAGTTATTTAAATATCAATATTAAATATTATTAACATCGTATTTCGTAACAATATACATACATACATACATACATAGACTCACGCCTGTTTCCCGGAGGGGTAGGCAGAGACTACGGAGCGCCATTTGCAACGATCTTGACATATCTCTCTTGCTTCATTCACTCCCATCAGAATCCTCATGCATGCTCTTCTGTTCAGGGTGCAATATAATCATTATAATTATATTAATTTGCGCCCATATGCCCTACATTAGAGGTGTTACGGATAAAATTGGTATTTACACCAGGGGCCAAAGTATACAACATGGTGGGCACACCAAAGGATGTTCTACCGCTACAAACCCCAGGTGTCTATAAAATCAACTGCAGCTGCGGAAGCTCTTACATAGGGCAAACGAAGCGGACTATGGCTGAACGTATAAAGGAGCACATCGCAGCTGTAAAGAACCGTCAAACGAACAAATCGGCGATTGCGGAACATTGACTTCAATCGGGCACCAATCACTGGATTGAATTTCATCGTCCCCAAGTCCTCTCCACGGAACGCCACTTTTACCCAAGAGTTGGGCGTGAAGCGATCGAAATCAGAAAACATAAAAATTGCAATCGGGAAGAGAGCTTCAAACTATTATACAATTACGGCTAACAACACCCCACTTTAATGCGCAGTCGGCGAATGTTCAATATACAGATAGGGTTGGTGTGTTTTGCGCCGCTACTTCGAAAATCAACGACCCGGGGGTAGAAATAGAATCTTCTACCTCGCACTCGGAGACGTGAAATCGCTACACCAGTCAGCTTGCGACCACGGGACATGCAACCGTCTCAAAACGTCAAGCAAAATAAGGTATGTAAATACCTAATGCATGTTCGCGTTAATTCCCGTATATATACACCACTATTTTTTAATAAGTACAAAAATTTAACGGGGCACTAAGTATTTTTAACTGATCATATTTGGTTCGGCGTTACACCGAAATCGAAGGTTTTAGGCGATTTGGAGAAGGATTAATATTGTGGACTGTTGGATGGCGGGAGCCTCTTACCTTGCTCGGCAGTCTTCTTCTTCTGAGAAGGGCTGTCTCTTGGTGTCTTCGGGAATCCTGAAGCTGCTTGAATCACTCCACTACACAAATCACTTGCACTCGCAAGCGGGTTTGTTAGGTTTTTGTATAAGCGGTAATAATTATATATGGCGGTACGGTTCAGTGCGGTACGGTGCGGCGGACATGAGTTTACGAACGTCTAGAATCTTCCATTCTTTTTTCGTCGCCGTTGAGCAGGGCGGCCAATAGCGAGGCGTTTTTGGGAGGGAATTCATTTAAAAGGATCGCTCGGATTGGCCGAGCAGCGACGAACCATTGACGTTGATGTGATTAGTTCTCGATGGAAAGGTAAATGGCGCTACCATATCCCCCCGGCCCTAAAGGGTTGCCTTTAAAAGAAATAGAATTGAACTTAGCTATGTTGGGTGTACTACTGCATAACCCATCAATAGGCTAAGACAGCGATATGATAAGAAAATTAATCTAAATCAACTTTAGCGAAAACTACAAACGCAATAAGAGCGAAAACTACAAACTAAATACTTAAACTAAGAGGTAGATCCAACTTCAGGCTAGATCTCACTGAGTTGGAAGCGGACAGAGACGTACAACAGGGCGCACGTAGCTCCCCTTCGCGGTTTTCACGGTAACAACGCGGCTTGTACCGTCCTTGGAAGTATGCAGTTTCTCTACGATGGCTAACGGCCATGTAAGCGGCGGAGCATTATCATGTATAATGACGACCAACGTACCCTCCTGTATAGGGGATGCAGGACTAATCCACTTGGATCTAGCCTGAAGCTGGTGTAGATATTCCGCAAGCCAGCGCCGCCAGAACGACTGCACGAGTTTATCCAGCAGAGTATGGCTCTGGAGCAAGCTTGAAGAGTCTGCTTCAGGAGCCGGAAATGACGATAATGGCACTGTGTTCAGAAAATGTGCAGGGCTTAATGTGGATGGTTCTGCAGGGTCACTACTCAATGCCGTGAGCGGACGCGAGTTGATCAGTGCCTCGACTTGTGCAAGAACAGTTAAAAGCTCTTCGTAAGAGAGGATCTGTTGACCTATAACTTTGAAGAGATACGTTTTAATTACTTTGACCATGCTTTTCCAACATCCACCGAAATGTGGTGATGCTGGTGGAATAAACTTCCAGTCAATATGATCTATGGAAAGTTCTTCCTGAAGACGAGTACGATAACCCGCGACGTGATTGAAACAAGTAGCGGGAACAAGTTCAATCAATTTACTAACGCGGTTGGCGACAAAAGTCTGCCAGCGGTGAGGAGATGAATAAATCCAAGCGAGCACTACTTTGGAGTCAAAAAATGCGTATATTTTATTAATAGGATAGTGGGGCAAAACTGTGTCTTGAACCTTGCGGAGCAACTGAGACAGCAGAAGGGCCGCCCATAACTCCAGTCTCGCAACCAAAATGGTTTTAACAGGCGAGACCTTAGACTTGGCACAAACTAACTGCACCGAGTAGTTAGAACGAATGCGGACTTACAGATATACGACTCCACCGTAAGAACGCTCGCTGGCGTCAGCGAAACCTATTAAGTTGATGGTACATCAATCTACCAACCCAAGATGACGCGGAATAGTAATTTGATTGAGCGCGGTAAGCTCAATACAAAACTGGCCCCAAGCGGCGACAATATGGTCAGGGGGTGTTTCATCCCACTCACACTTTGATAGCCAAAGTTCTTTGATCAAGAGCTTGGCGTACAAAATTGTGGGAGCCACAAAACCCATTATGTCCCATAGTCGAGACACTGTGGCCAGCATAGTGCGCCTGGTGCACCCATCATATGGCGGTGAGACGTCAAACCGAAAACTATCACAGGATTTGTCCCAGCGTAAACCGAGAACTTTATGCGGTACAGACTTCTCAAACTCAATGTCTGGAGAAGCTTTATGAGAATCTGGTATGCGTGCGAGAACCTCCTTAGAGTTGCTTGTCCATTTGACAAGATCAAACTGGCCTCGCTTGAAAAGCTGAATAAGCTCTTCAAAAGCAAAATTGCTAGCGGAGCGGATATGACACTACAGGCAATGTCATCAATATACAAAGCGGAAGTGTAGTATAGTATAGTGTAGCGTAGCGTAGCTTAGCATAGCATAGCATAGCGTGGCATAGCGAAGCATAGTATAGCATGGCATAGCATGGCATAGCATGGCATAGCATGGCATAGTATGGCATAGCATGGCATAGCATAGCGTAGCATAGCATAGCATGGCGTAGCATAGCGTAGCATAGCATGGCATGGCATAGTATAGCATAGCAAAGCTAATTAGTCCTTTATCTTACACACAGTTTTAGCACCAACCTTGATCTCTTGAAGAACAGAACAACAACAAGACGTAATACAATGAGAAGTATGTAACGTAGGTACGGTACCCATAATCACATACACAAATACCGTCTCAATAGCGGGCGGTAAATCATATCGCTCACTACGTACTATTTTAGTTAGTAGCAAGTGCGGAAATATTGAAGCTCCGATCAAAAGATCAATGCCTGCCGGATTCGCAAACTCCGCGTCTGCCAGCGGCAATGACTCGACGTGAGTGAGTGATCGTCTACGTTAGCGTTCGGCAATGCGTCCGTGATACGCTCCACGATAAGCGAAGAAATGTTAAAATTAATATCCCTATCAAAACGCGAATGTATTTTAATATCTACTGAACCCTTGCAATGTTTTTCTGACCCGCCAATTCCTTTGACCACTGAACTAGTGTTTCTAAAGTTATTCCACAATCCGAGGCGTTTGAAACATTCCAATGTTATTTGATTGGTCTGAGACGCGCTATCGAGTAGACAACGTACCATGTGCGGCGACCCATTAACATCTTAAACGATATCTTGCGCTGTCGCTAACAGTACCGTCTTAGACGCCGCACACTGCGTTTTGGCCCTACGCGGATCATTATAGATGCGCGAGTGCCGTCCTCGCGTGCGCGTCGCCCGCGCGATGGATGTCGTACACAACGATATTTCATTCTGAATCGTGGGAGGCGCAGTTATCGTAGCCTGCACCTGCGACGTAAGTGTGTCAAGGTTAGCGGCTTGGCTTGACAACGGACTACTTTTATCAAAGTGCAACAATGAGTGGTGTCGTTGATTACATGAACGACATCTCGTCTTACTAGAACAATCACTAGTTTTATGCTTTATACTTAAGCAATTAATGCAAGCTCTGTGGTCTTTCACGCACTTGAAACGAGCAGTGGGATTTAGACCATTAAAGGTGGGACACTTGTAGAAATGGTCGTGCACTATATAATATTCGGTGACAGTTTACCTATTAAATAGTACAACCTGTCAGCATCTGTCAGAGAACCACTGTAGACTTAAAACTCGCATAGAATAACGGCCAATTTCGTATATCTCCGTCAAACGACACAATCTCGATTGGCGGTAACTTCGGCTTGCGAGCCGCGGAAACGGGCTGTGCCGAATATTTACTCTCCAATTGCGATTGTATACGCTTAATAATACAATAAAGGTCTTCGTAAGAGGTGCCCGCCTGATAATTCGGTTTTTCATCAGGATTAGTAGAAAGCAATCTTGCGTTATAATCGTCTAACAACTTATGAAAATCTGTTCGAATACTATCTACTGTCATACAATAACTAAGGAATGATTCCCTATTACTATCAGAAACGGCTGCGGTCTTTGAACGCTCGTAAATGTTTTGAATGCGCTCAAATAAAATAATACGTTTTGCTTCTAAGATTGTCATCTCTTTTTCTTCCGAGACGCGTGACTTTTTATGTTGTGACATAATCATAATCATAATCATAATCATTTATTGCTGAACATAGGTACATAGTTTTATACATTGCAAGATGTTGAGTGAATGCGCAGTTCACTATGTTCTACCACTATAGGCATGCAAAGTTTTTAATAAAATTCAATCATTTCATCAATAAGAATCATAAATTGCTTTTACATAGAATTTAAAAATAGAATATAAATATAAAAAAAGAAAAATATGAGGAAAAGAAATGTCATTATCTATTAATATTATTATCATTTAAATATTCGTTAATTGAGTAGTATGTCTTATTTACTAATATGTCATTTACTTGTTTTTTAAATATTTTTATATTGTCGCTTTCTAAAACACATGATGGTAGTCTATTATATATTTTGGGTGCCATACCTAAAAAGTTCCTATTATAAACCGATTTTTATGTGATTTGAACCGTATCTTATTTCTATGACGTACGCTACGAAGCGTGTCAAATAAATTAAAATTGTTTTTTATAAATAAGACTACTTCTAATATATATAGGCAAGGCACTGTCAATATACCTAGACTCTTAAAATATGGTTTACAGCTGTCAGTGTTTTTAATGTCGCATAAAGCTCTTAAACATCTTTTTTGAGACTTAAAGACAATGTTCACATTTGTGGAGTTGCCCCAAAATATCAAGCCGTAACGTAAAGTAGATGTGACATATGCGTGATATGCTGTAATTAATGTTGTATGATTAACTTTTTGTGATAGTTTATGTAGAACATATGAATATTGACTTAGACGTTTACATACACTATCAGTTTGACTTTTCCAAGAGAAGTCTCTATTGAGTTCAAGCCCTAAAAATTTTGTAGACGTAGTTTCTAAAATTATTTTGTTGTCGTATCGTATGTCAAGTTTTCTATGGTTAGTTTTTTGTTCAAATGTCATTATTTTGGTTTTGTCAAGATTAATTTTTAAATTATTGGATTTCATCCAGTCTATTAATAGTCCTAGGCAGTTATTTATTTTTCTTTCGAACGTCATGATATCATTATTACCACAAAAAATTACAGTGCTGTCATCCGCAAATAATACCATTTGATGATTTGTTACTATAGGCATGTCATTGATGTAAACAAGGAACAGCAAAGGTCCTAATATGCTCCCTTGCGGTACGCCGTAATTAGTAGACCTTTGAGAAGATACATAACTTTGCTCTGTTTTTGAATGAACACAAAGTTTAGTTATTTTCGTAATTTGTTTCCTGCCTGACAAGTATGATTTAAGAAGGTTGAGCGCATTACCTCTAATCCCATACCTTTCCAATTTATTTAAAAGTATTGAGCGATCCACGAAATCAAAAGCTTTACTCATGTCCATGAATAAAGCTGCTACAGGACATCGTCTATCAACATTTGAAATAACTTTTTCATATAACTTAAAAATAGCCATGTTGATGTTCTTGTTCTTTCTAAAGCCATACTGTTCCTCGGTAAAAATATTCTTTTGCTCAAAAAATGAGTTTAATGAATTATAAATTACTTTCTCTATTATTTTAGAAAATATAGAAAGCAAGGCAATTGGTCGATAGTTACCAGGTTCCTGTTTGGTGCCTTTTTTATGTAGAGGCTTTATAACAGAAAGTTTAAGCCGTTCCGGAAATACACCTGACTCTATGCTCAGATTAATAATGTAACTCAGCACTGGTGCAATGCTAACTGCTACTGTTTTAATTATACCAGTTGTAATGTCATCAAAACCAGAACTACTGGTATTATTTAATGAGTGTATGATTTTAATAATGTCATCAGGAATTGTCGGAATTATGAATAGAGAGTCACGATTAATGTCAAATTTAAAATTATTATTAATGTTATTAATGCTATTTGATTCAATTTCGTCAATAAAAAAATCATTAAATATTTGAGCGATTTCATTTGGATTAGTAGTAACTTTATTGTCTTTTATAATTGACTCTATTCCTTCTACCGGCTTATTCCTTTTGCATTCATTTATTATTTGCCACGTAGCTTTATTCTTATTTGTAGCATTATTTATAAAGTTGTTATTGTGAGATTTCTGAGTTAGTCGGATTATTGTTTTTAGTCTGCTGGAATAAGTTTTAAATATTTTTTTATTTTCATGACTAGGGTTTTTTCGGAATTGCTATAACATTTGACGTTTACGTTTACAGCATAATTTTATACCCTTGCTAATCCATTTTGCCTTTTTACATGCCTGTACTTTGATTTTATTATTTGGAAAACATAAGTCATAATATAGTTTGAAGCCGTCATGGAATTCATTAAATGCGTCATTGGGGTCATTACAGGAATAAATATCATTAAATGTCATATTTTGTAAGCATTCCTTGAATTTTTCAATATTTTCATTACAATACTTACGTCTAAATATAAACCAGTATGGGAGTATACAGGTCTTTTTTACAGGATATTTAAGCAGTTGAGCAGTATGATCTGACATTGCAAGCTCTGCAATTTCACATTTGCTGCCTCTAACATTGTGAATTATGTTATCGATACAGGTACCGCTACAAAGTCGTGTTGGTGCCCGTACTCCCATAGTTAAATTATAGCTATGTAATAGATTTTCAAAGCATAGGCTGCTGTTGGTTTTTTTTAAGATGTCTATATTGAAATCCCCGCATAAAACAACTTTCTTTTTATTCTTTAGACATAATTCGTTTAAAATAAGATCTAAACCATTTAAAAACGCATTCACAGAGAGCTTATCATATTTAGGTGGTCTATATATACATATAACTATCAATGAAAAACTTTGAAGCTCCACTGCGCAACATTCTATGAGGTGGGGCTTGCAAAATTTTGTTAAATCTATTTTTTGGCCCTTAATACTACTTTTGAGCAATATACAACAGCCTCCATTTCTATCATCTCTAGCAAAATACGTATGAAGAGTATAATTCAATAAAGATAAATGTACATGATCCCCATTTTTCATGTTTGTTTCTGTCACACATACAACATCTATGGATTTACCTTCATCCAAAAAATTATTAAGGTGAATGCTTAGTAAGTCTGATTAATTGATTAGGCCATTAATATTTTGGTGCAATACACAAATATGTTCACAGACGAAAAATATCATTACGTGTTGTAGAACTTTGATTACAGTTTGGTTCAGATAGTTGTACTTTATTTTCTATCGTCAAAGTGGAATGATTATCAACTGGTTTAAAAAAATCTAGTATTGTCTTCTGATAAGAACCCTTTTTTCGAATCTGTACATTATTTTGTTCATTATACAATTTACAATGCCAGTGTCTACTGTTAAGAAAATTTTGCTAATATTTTAAATAATCAATTTCAATATTCAATTTAAAACCCAGCTGATTTAAGAAAGTTCGATTATTTAGTTGATAAGAGCTTTTATAACCATAAAAATCATTTGCGTCAATAAATTTACAGTTTGAGTAACTTTGAGCTAAAACTTTAAGGCTTTGATTTAACATATTTTCATTTAAATATTGGTTTCTTTGAACACTGAGTAAATAAATTTGTTGACATATTTTTAAGTTATTGAGTGCTACACATAATTCCTTATACAAATAAGAAGGATTTTTATCATTTGTTCCAACAGACAGAATAATGACATGACATGCTTACGTAAGTATAAGCTAATGAAACCGAAATAAAATAAGAATATCTAAAGTACCAATTATTTTACCTAAGTACCTAGGCAACACTTTAAAGCGGAGGAATTAAAAGTTGCTTGAAATATGAGATTTACAAGACAACTATGATAGTTCCAGAAATAATAATTGGGTAAGTAGGTAGCTACATAAAAGTTTATTACCTACTGAAACGTGCGAAAACAACCATGTGACGGTTATGTGAATGGACTAGGAGTATAGCTAGGTGCTATAACTGCCTAGGTATATATATATAACGAGGTTTTACGTATTAAACGTAAATGAATCTGACTCGTATGGATAAAAAAAATGGTTCGGCGTTACACCGAAACCGAAACCTAGTCGATTTGGGAAAACTATTAATATTGTGGACTGTAGGATGGCGGTTCTTCGGCGACTAGGAAGTGAGGAAGTGGAAAAGGTGTTGTGGATAGGAGCCTCTTACCTTGCTCGGCAGTCTTCTTCTTCTCAGAAGGGCTGTCTCTTGGTGTCTTTGGGAATCCTGAAGCTGCTTTAATCACTCCACTACACAAATCACTTTCACTCGCGAGCGGGTTTGTTAGGTTTTTGTATAAGCGGTAATAATTATATATGGCGGTGCGGTTCAGTGCGGTACGGTGCGGCGGAACTTAATGTTTACGAACGTCTAGAATCTTCCATTCTTTTTTCGTCGCCGTTGAGCAGGGCGGCCAATAGCGAGGCGTTTTTGGGAGGGAATTCATTTAAAAGGATCGCTCGGATTGGCCGAGCAGCGACGAACCATTGACGTTGATGTGATTAGTTCTCGATGGAAAGGTAGATGGCGCTACCAATATTTATGTTGTTAAAAAATAAAAACACTAAGTCCCAAAACTGTCTCAAAACTGTCCACAAAAATACGTAATAATTGGTTAATGCATAACTAAGACTATGACCGACTCTTGTACTATTAGTTGTAAACTATTCCATTGATAATCCCACCTGTCCCACTGCGCGCGCGCTGCGCTCGGATGCCACAAACAGTGCTAAATTGCTAGCGGACGAGAGCGTACCTATCGATTTTTTCGCTGCAATTTGTTTGTCTACGTTTTCCCGACGCGAAGGCTTATCAGTTCATAATATCACGGGAGTATGTAGCTATGCTTCGTGCGTACTTTTTGAGTGGAGGAATCGCGAGTGCAGCTGTGTATCCATAGACATCATTTTGTGAGTATACAAAAGTAAGCCGGCTAGTGTCGAACAATTAAAACATCGCATATTGGACGCTTTTGACGAAGTGAAAAGACTGTGATCTGTGTATGGACAATGGTGGTGGACATTTTGAAGGACAGTGGAAATACTTGTAAGAAATAGTAATTTGAGGCGGGCGGCTCAAAATCGGTCTGTGTGGAGAACCTTGAGGGAAGCCTATGTCCAGCAGTGGTCGTCTCTAGGCTGACATGATGATGATATAATAATTTGTAAATAACAGATGATTCTAACTTCATAAATACGCCAAAATTACTGTTTTCTTTTATTACAGAATACCTTCTTTTATTTTGATATGTGTTTGCTTTCTTATAACATAACTTCGTATTTAATTACTTGTAAAACGGTAAATTTTGCCGGTCCCAAGCCCGGATAAACTATGAATGAGAGAGAAGAATTAAGAAAATTAAAAAGTATCGACCTACACTGATTATTTTGCTTCATTTTATTGTCTAAGGCTACCTACATTTTAAGTGCGACGGAAAAAATGCGTAAGAGTAGGACGCAAAGTAAATACTATCAATGAAGTAGTGAATGGATTGTTAAATATGTCTATGATTTTGGTGAGATTTTCTACAAAAAACAAATGATTATAACTTGGCTATTTATAGATATTATGAAATTCTTATGTCACATACATGATAATAATGCCTTTGCTAATATATCCTTAAAGTTTTTGTTTTAATAAAAAAATAGTGGTGTATATATATTCCTAAGCCCTTGTGGTAAAATTGAATTACAACAGAACAATGTGTTTTTTATTACACATTGGATTCCAACACACATCTGATACCTAACTAGGCAGAAGCTGTATGTTCTTAAATATAAAAATATTATACATAAACTATACCCAGATACAGATCAAAACATCGTGAAAATTTAACTCATTGTCTACGATTTAGCAGTCAAGGTTAATACCCGAACATGCATAATAAAAATGCTAGATAAACAAGCTAGCCAAGTCACTATTTTGTAAAATTATTCCATTTAATAGCTTAGGCATTCAATATCCTATACACTCCATGCTGCCTAAAATGAGCAGGCGTGTTCCATAGGAAAGCATGAAATACGTATTTGTTTGCGCACAGCTTTGCACGGCCACCTGGCCTGTGAAATATCGTTATCTCACCTAGTTAGGTCAAAATCGTGTTCACGCATTATCAACACCACCAACGAGGTATTACTTGAATTAATATTTTTTAAATTCGCGGTTTTCGTCGTGCCTTTAGCAAGCATGAAAAATTGGATGTTCGTAAGCTAAAATGCTTTAAGCACCTTTTGGAGCGTTATAGAGCATTCCAACATGTGACGCATGAATAAATTATATTCACTTATGTTGTAGAAAAAATTGGGCAAGTGCAAGTCGGACTCGCGCACGAAGGGTTCCATGCCATCATCTATAAAAGAAAATCACGTTCGTTGTATGTATACTTAAATACTTTTTAAGTTTCTACCTAAGATCGAGTAACAAATTGCTTAAAAATACGTTTGTTGTATGAGAGCCCGTCTTTATTATTTACTTTTTTTTATTTAATTATTTATTTTGAAAGGTAATATACAACTACATATTCTGTGAAAATTTAAAGCGTCTACCTGTTACAGTTAGTAATTTTGAGAAAAAAATACGAAGAAAACACGTTTTTTGTATGAGACCCCCCTTAATATTTTAATTTTTTTTAATTTTTAGTATTTGTTTAAAGCGGCAACCAAAATACATAATTTGTGAAAATTTCAGCTTTCTTGCTATCACGGTTTATGAGATACAGCCTGGTGACAGACAGACAGACAGCGGATGCTTAGTAATAGGGTTCCGTTTTTTACTTTTAGGTATGGAACCCTAAAAAGTGATATATTATTGAGATCAAAAACTGACGGCTGTTAGTAAATAGACAAAGACTAGAATTTTAATATTTTCGAAGTAAATGCTTAATTCAAGTTGGCCTTCCATCCTGTTGAAATAAAGAAGTTTAACTCTATTTACGAAGTATAGCTCTACTACTTGAAGCAAAGCTTTATTAATTTATTTATTTTATGCTTTATTGTACACCAGAAATATTACATAAGACATCATAAAATATAAGCGAAGTACAATGGGCGGCCTTATCGCTTAGAGCGATCTCTACCAGGCAACCTTTGGATGGAAATATTATTGGTCGGAAAATAGTGTTAGTTGTAGGTGTAACAGTTATAATACTTATAATATAAAGATATCTCTAAACAAATACTCTACTCTATTCATATACTCTACTCTATATACCTACATACAAATACATATATTATATAAATAGACATACAAAACATATAAATATATAAAGGACATAATTATACACACATGAACTGTAGCAATGCCTTAATTATAGAATATTTTAGAATGGACTATAATGAAAGATAATATTCCTTCACTAAAGATTTAAATTTAGTTACCGTCTTAGCTTGCCTAATGTGCAGCGGTAATTTATTCCACAAGCGAACAGCAGTTACGGTGAAGGAATTGTCATAAAAAGCCGTGGAATGTACCGGCATTTTAAGCCTCAAATTTTCTGATGACCTTAAATATCTATTATGTACACATCATAAATATTACATATCTTAAAGGAAGATTTGAGTTCCTTCATGATACATCATGAAGGAACTCAAATCTTCCTTTAAGATAGGAGGGAGTTGAAGGGTTAAACAGTATATTTTACAGTAAAGTGAGAATGTGAGCATTCCGGCGATGTCGAATTGGTAACCACTTGAGCTGTGTTCGAAATTGTGAAACATGGTCGTATTTGCGCAATCCAAATACGAATCGTATATAGACATTTTGAATTCGCTCAAGTTTATCTAGCTGGTTTTCGGCGAGGTATAGATAGCTGACATCTGCATAATCAATAATGGGTAACAGAAGAGACTTAGCGAGCGCAATTTGAGTAGCAGTGAGCAGAAAGTTTCTTAATCGCCTCAGTGAACCAACTGAAGCAACTGAACCTTACGACTCACTTCTTGTATCTGCGGTCCCAAAGTAAGAGTAGAGTCAATGGTGAAACCCAGATTTCTTACTTTGTCTTGTATAGGAATAATCGTGCCATCAAAGATTATATGAGGGAGTAGTGACCAGTCAATTTAACTTTTCATTCTAGAGCTATTCAATGTTATTCAATGACTTGAGTTTTGGTGGGATTAAATTTAAGCCCAAAAGACTTGCTCCACTTGCTGATTAGTGCCAAGTCACTGTTAATGATATCTAAAGAATGTGACATCTGCGACAGTGTTGACTGCGTGTATATCTGGAGATCATCTGCATAAAGGTGATAGGAATAGCGAAGGTTATTACAGATAGAATTTATGAATATTGAGAAGAGTAAAGGAGACAATACGCCACCCTGGGGCATACCGGCATTTGTATTACACCAAGAAGGAAATGAATTCTCGATATGTATACGTTGTCGGCGGCCACACAGGTAATTACGAAACCAATCAATCACCGTAGGAGATATGTTAAGAGAACAAAGGCGTCCAAGAAGAAAATCAAAATCTACCGTATTAAAGGCGTTACTAAAATCGAGTAGACATAAAATTGTGAACTGTCCGCCTTCCATACCAGCCCTGATGTCATCCGTAACATTGACTAATGATGTGACTGTGCTATGTCCCGAACGGAAACCGGATTGAAAGGGATTTAGAAGATTGTTCTAACAGAGGAAGGAGTTAATTTGGTGGTACACGAGACGTTAGAGGACTAAGAGAGGAATGGCAGGATAGAAATGGGCCGACAATCGGAATAGGATGAAGGATGAGAAATTTTTGGCATAGGAGTAATTTGGGCGTCCTTCCATATCGATGGAAATAAACCACTGGACAAGGAAAAATTGAAGATGTGGGTAATTATGGGTAGGATTGCGTCAAGGATAGGAATGATCATGTTACGGCTGACACAGTCACTACCAACTGCGTTGGACGTGATTGATACTATGCTCTTCTTAACATCACTATCATTTACTATTTTATAAATTGATCTTCGCGGTCTGGACCATAAAGTTTAACAACCCGATTTTCTACACCAATTCTACAGCTCTGAAGAATTTGAACCTCCTATAACTACAGGCTAGTACCTACCAATAAGAAACGATGCCTTCATAAAACGTATTTCTTAAGTTTCAGCTTCGAAAAATAAAATTCCTTTCATGTACCTCAAAATATTGCAACGTGTTACTAAACTTGCTTTAATCTCAAATTGATACCGCTCACGAAAACCCCCTTATGGCCACATATGGGATTAACGCCGAACGTCCGACTCACCTGGCGTATTATCCAGCCAGTTTACGATTATTACAATGCACTTACAACTCTTAGAGGCAGCGGACCGCCTGAACATGGCCGCTATATAGCAATCATTAGCCCATGGCGATCAGTGGTTCTCAAACTTATTTGGTCTCTTTTCTCCGCCTAATCGTTAAGTAGACTATCTCGGCCGCACAAACTCGTGAACGATAATTAAAAGTCAGTTTCGAAATAAACTACTTTTACGGATTTTTTATGGTTTATTTTATTTTACTCACGACTTTTACAACTACTTCAACGTGATTGCTTTATTAATCACATAGCATAAGCTTAATTTTACAGTCACTGCTGTAGCTGAGAGCCACTAGATCTTCAGATACAGCTCTTCATACAATAGGGTGACAGCTTATTATTACATAATTGATGCAATCACTTGTCAAGCCCGTTATGTGAATCGTCTACATGGTAGTTTTTTTATATTTTTATTAAAAAAACCTGTCAAATTGACTTCACGCTGTCTGATGGTAAGCTGACAGTGAAGTCCTATTGGTAAGGCCACCATCCCCAATTGCTGGTTAAGCAATGTGACATGACGGCCCTCACTTTGACGGCCTTGAGAGATGCTTTTTCACGCCCCGCTTAAAGGACCCAGGATCAAGGGAGGAAGGAAACACGTGAGCTGGCAGTGAGTTCCACATCTTTATGGTACGGCAAAGATAAGATGTACCGAACCTTTTCGTACGTGATGGTATCTGCTCTACCTTGTAAGCGTGGCTCTTTAACCCGGCACGTGTTGTTCGGGATAGGAAAGGAGAGGGTGGGGTCAGTTGAAAGAGTTCTTCTGAACACTCACCGTGATACAATCGGTAAAAGACAGCCATTGAGGCTACGTCCCTGCGTAATTGCAGAGATTCAAGGGTCTTAGTAGCCTCAAGGTCACCTATGATACGGACAGCACGCCGCTGTAACCTATCAAGGGCATCTAGCAGGTACTGAGCGGAGCCGTTCCAGAGATGAGAGCAGTATTCCACGCAGGAGCGAACCTGAGTCTTGTATAATAGACACAGCTGCTCTGGCGTGAAAAACCTCCTCACTCTGTTCAGGACTCCGAGTTTTCGAGATGCCGATTTAATGACACACTCAATGTAGTTTCTCTGGTTGAGATTGCGGCGTATGTCCATACCAAGTATATTTAGACTGTCCTGTGGGGAAGGAATGAAGATAACTTCGCTGAAAATGCGCACACCTGTGTCTTCTTGGCGTTGAACTTGACCATGTTTTCAGCACCCCAATTCTAGATGCTGTTCAAAACCTGGTCAAGCTCAGCGACAAGTTTTCGCCTATTTTCCTCAATGTCGGCCTGCTTAGCCGCAGAATGTCCCAGATACCGCCCATGCACGGTACTGTCATCTGCATAGCAATGTATGCTCCCAAAAGTGGGCGTATCATTGATATGCAGAAGAAAAAGTGTGGGTGATAAGACAGATCCCTGGGGCACACCAGCATTTACTTGCATAAACTTTGAATTTTGATCTTCGCAAATAACTGGAATACGTCGTTCATGCAGGAAGCTAGCAACTCAGTTGCACAATCGAGGTGGCAAGCCGTAAGCCGGAAGCTTGGAAAGAAGCGCACGATGCCAGGCTCTATCAAAGGCTTAGAGATGTCGAGGCTGATAGGCAACGACTCCCCGTGCCTGTCCATAGCCTCACCCCTATGGTGAGTGACAAACGCTAGAAGATCGCCCGTTGATCGTTTCGGTCTGAAGCCATATTGTCGATCATTGATAAGAGAGCGATCTTCTAGGTAGCGAACGAGTTGGGTGTTGATAACCCGTTCGAATACCTTGCAGAGAATAGGGTTGATGGCTATGGGTCGATAGTCAGCTGGATCAGAACGATCCCCCTTTTTGGGAATCGGTTGTACGTTCGCCTCCTTCCAAGCCTGCGGCACGACGCCAGAGGAGTAAGACAGGCGATACAGGCGTGTGAGCTGTGGAGACAACTCAGCTGCACATTTCTTAAGAACAAGCGCTGGGATACCGTCGGGACCACTGGCTTTCTGGACATCGAGAGACCGCAGTATCGCGCGAACATCGCATTGCATGATGCGGACATCAGGCATGGAGTGGCCGCAGTGGTTTAAAGACGGCGGCTGCGAACCACGATCATCGATTCGGGAGTTGGCCGCAAAGAGATTGACAAGCAAGTCAGCTTTCTCTTGCGGCCCATGAACCAGTTATCCATCAGAGCATCGCAACGGTGGCAGCGAGGACTGGCAGTTATTGGATTGCACGGCTTTGACCAGCCGCCAATATCCACGGCTTCCCGTAGGGTGCGATAGAAGTTCTTGGCCAAACCGTGCAACGCGCTGTGCATCCGCTCTGGTGTATGCCCTCTTGCAGACCTTAGTGGTTCTGTTATAGACCGCTTTGATGAGATGGACACTCGGATCACGACGAGACCGAGCCCTGATCCAAGCACGGTACGGCGTACCGTGCCGATGCTACTAAACAAAAAGAGTCGGCGGACTGTTTTTGTTTAGTAGCATCGGCGCACTCGCGATCGAACCAGGGTCGAAGTCTGCTGTTGCTGGTGATAAAAGTGGATGGAATATAATATTCCATACCTAACAGAATTTCCCCAGCAACAGCAGACGCACACGCGCAGAGGGATCCTTCGGTGACCGAAGGATCCCTCCCACCAAAGCAACGCTGAGACCACGGAATGGACGCGTAATAACTGCGCAGGCCACCCAATCTGCTGACGATTAGTGCCATAAGCGTCGCTTTACGTCCACATGTTGTGAAGGTGCAGCGGTTGGCACTGAAGTGCAGACCAAACAGTGGTCGAAGGAGCCCAATGGGGCTTGAACCGACACACTGTACTGGTCTGGATGACTCGTCAGCAGAAGGTCCAGCAAATAGGGCGCTTGACCCTGTATATCTGGTATCCTGGTGGGCTGGAGTAACAGCTGGGTCAGGTCATGCGTGAGAGCGAATGCGTGAGCAGCCTTTCCCACGTGGTCTGTTTTGGGAGAGCCCAACCAAGTCTCATGGGGGCATTAAAATCTCCCAAAAAGACCAACTCAGCGGTCGGAAACTGTTCCTGCGCATCATCTGCCGCCTGACTCAGGTAGTCAAAAAGTCGAGTTGCCTCGGCATCTCCAGTATGGGAACGGTATAGACACACGTAAATCCGGGCTAATGAACCCAGATTTACGTGTATCCACAGGATGGAAAATGAGGGGTCCTCTAGGCAGCGTAAACGACGACATCAAATATCTGCCCTGATGAACAAGCATACTCCGGCTTTTGCGTAGAAGTTCTCTTCAAGGACATAGCCGGGATATTGCAGATATGTCGTGTCGGCAGGGCAGCTTATTTGAGTCTCCGTCAGAAAAAGCATGGCCGCTCTTGCCGTCTCGAGATGGTGGTGGACGGCGTTGAGGTTTGAATGGAGTCCGCGGATGTTTGTTAGATTCATAAAAAAATTGAATAGATCCTTATCAGTAGCGCAGTTTTGATAATTTTTTTGTTATTTTAAAAGTATACACGGCTAGGTCTCAAATAGTCAAAAGTGCATGTTTTCTTTGGAAACATACATCGCCATACTTCTTCTATAGACTTGCCCTATACATAGAATGCATCATTAGTAAGTTTGTCTGAAAATGATAAAATATTTAGACTTCGAGAACCACTGACATTGAATAGGCATCGATTTACAATAGGTTATTGCAAGCTATCAAACGTGGGTGGTCGAAACACTCGAAACCCACCGCAAACGTACTCATTAAAGTCATATCGTAAATATTGATAGCCGATCTCTCTGCTTAATCCTCCTTCTATGATCACTTTGAGATAGGCTTAGTATTACGCAACATGGTTTAACAAAATAAATTCACTATTATGATAAACGTTTAATAGGGTAAGTTTTGTTAGATCTTATATATTGTTGACTGGTTGATACTTTAGTTAAAGATAAATAAATATGTTCAAGCCACATAAGTCCATAGGTACATATTTAATATATGCGAGAGTCCGGCTGTCTGTTATGGTTTAAACGCTCAAAAGCTGAACCGATTTTGATGCAATTTAGAATAGTTAACGGCTGAGTCAAAAAGAGCTAGTTTTTTGAAACTCATTTCTTGCGGAGCTCAAATAGGGATTTACAGTAATTTTCACACACAGCCTATGTTATCTGGTTATACAAAAGTATAACGTTTATCTACGTACCATAAAATTGCGGGCAAAAGCTTAAATTATTATCTAGTAAGCCAATTCTTCTTCTTCTGCCTGGCGATTATTAATCCTGGTCTATGCCATTGTCCGCCTGCCTATCTAGTAAGTGAATTATATTTTAATAAATAGCTTTATAATCATGTACATAAACTAGATTTTATCTAGACAACGTTAGGACAGACTGTCATACTGCTTCGTATGCATGTTCTGACACCGTCCATGAGTGGTCCTACTATATAAAATAAATACACATAATTATGTACATAAGCTTATGATGCTCATTATAGTAATCAATTGTGAAGTCCCATCTTCAAACCGGGACCTATGTTGGGACATATATTCCTGGATAATAGAGATTCTTTGCTATGAACTCAATTATCGTTATATACATACCTATTTATAGTGGCTGTGACTCTATTTATCATAAATAATTTAACCCATTAGTGCTTAAATCACAGTGTGCCTGTAATCCTTTTGTTTAAGCTTGCTTTTTATTTAATGTGTAGGCAGTAGATAAACTCAACAAATCTCGTACAATACCCGTATTATATCGACGCATAGCAATGTGGACACACACATATTATACACGCTTTACTTTCCAATAAAAAAGGTTTATGCGTTTTAGCGCACTTCTAATTTTATCTAATCAGAAACCGTATACTGTGTGCTTCTGAAGCGCACTGCCAATTATTCTTATTTTATCTAATCACGACCGTATTCTGCAAATGTAATTTCTTACATAAAAAAATTTACACTAGATTGCCGTATTGCAGGCAGAAAATACCTTTGCACATCTATGAAAATGATATATCACTTTTTCTAAATACCCTTCAGAAAACTCTACCTATCTATTTCATTTCATATGAAATAACACGCTATTTGAAAAACTAAACGTAATCAGATTATTCCGCACGACAACGCGCGATATACGCTAGAATTTACGAGCGAGCTACATTTAAAAACTGAAGAGTACGAATGTTATTATATATTTATACCTATGCAGCCCCTTCGCAGCCATATTTTATAAATTAGTATCTATGTATGAACTTTGTTTATTCCTTTCAGATTTTGATAGTGATAAATGCGTGTTCCCATGACGTTTCGTGTTTACATACTTTTGATTAATGGCGCCTAGTGGAAAATAAGCTATTATACTTTGTTATTATGATTTTGCCGAAGTAAAATTTATCTGCTCGTTATTTTTTACTATTTGCTATAGGCTAAACGAATTTTATCCCATCACATACTCGATGATTTATAAGATACATGACTATTAGTTTAGGCCTTTTTCAGGCTGATCAGTGTTGCGATACCTACTGGTGGCTTTGGTATGCAACCTTAGGCCGGGCTCACATTGCGTGTGTTCGGCGAATGCTCGACGTTCACTCTGTAGTACAAAGTGACCGCCGCCGGTCCCACGTCGAAGGGAAGCGAGGCGCACGCTTAGCGCACTTGCTTATTCATCTTACGAAAAACGTTTACAAAATAACACATTAAAGACATAAAGACAAATTTATATCTGCATTTTGGTTGTTTACAACACTTATACAAGTCAAAACCCTATTCTAGATGATGCCGGCTTTTCCTAGCTAAATGACTTCTTGAGAAGAAAGGCTGAAACAAACTCAGAGTCAGAGATTAATTTGTTGTATCTGTGACCACGTCGGCAGAAGAGCTTTTCCAAATCGTTTTTCGTAGCATCTGTGTTTTATGACTTTGTACAAGTGACAAGCTAGATTCACATTGAACCGCTTTATGACGGTTTAGTTGCTCTTTTACAAAAGCAGAAAAAAGAAAGAGATACATTGTGTACACAAATACACACTCAAAAACTCAAAAAGTATGATAATAATTATGGATATAGGATATAATGAATTATTTTCTTTTTTTCAATATAGCTTACTAAAATAGGTACCTACGTGCCAATACAGAATTTATATGCATATTATGTGTTTTCGATAATGTATGCGCTGGATATACATTAATTTATGTACGGTAGTTGGCGCGATAAAACTCCCTACATGCCAAATGACCATGATATTTGAAAGACATAAAGACAAATTTATATCTGCATTTTGGTTGTTTACAACACTTATACAAGTCAAAACCCTATTCTAGATGATGCCGGCTTTTCCTAGCTAAATGACTTCTTGAGAAGAAAGGCTGAAACAAACTCAGAGTCAGAGATTAATTTGTTGTATCTGTGACCACGTCGGCAGAAGAGCTTTTCCAAATCGTTTTTCGTAGCATCTGTGTTTTATGACTTTGTACAAGTGACAAGCTAGATTCACATTGAACCGCTTTATGACGGTTTAGTTGCTCTTTTACAAAAGCAGAAAAAAGAAAGAGATACATTGTGTACACAAATACACACTCAAAAACTCAAAAAGTATGATAATAATTATGGATATAGGATATAATGAATTATTTTCTTTTTTTCAATATAGCTTACTAAAATAGGTACCTACGTGCCAATACAGAATTTATATGCATATTATGTGTTTTCGATAATGTATGCGCTGGATATACATTAATTTATGTACGGTAGTTGGCGCGATAAAACTCCCTACATGCCAAATGACCATGATATTTGACACATAGTAATTTATTGCTTCTCATAAGGATAAAGCATAGCATGACTGATCTTATGTTTGTGTGAAATATGAATCGGAAATGTTGACGACAGTTTAATAGAATATCGCTTAGTTTAGGTACTGGCCTACATTCATAAATAAATGAAGTGCCAGACATTTACTGGTGAATCAATAGTAATAGAAATTTGAGATCACTACGCATTTTAGGCGTTGATGTCACGCTGAGTGATTAAATTGGTTCACCTAAAGATTTTACTGCAATTTTCTGTAGCATTTCGTGTCTGAAAAAAACGGATCAAGGACTTGTACACTAAGAGTTCTGTATCATTGTATATCTTTGTCTATAACCTGCCAGTCTGTTTCAATCCATTTAGGTTAATGGTTATACTTGATAGCTTAAAAGCTAGCCTGTTATATAATAAATATATAATAGGGTTCACTTTGGTTTGTAGGTGTTTTTAAATGAAATGACGTATGTATCGTTGCAAGTGTATTAAGCGACTGATCTGTTTGGCAGGGGGTCCTCAAAATGTAAATAAACATAAACATAGGTGTTTAAATTGAATGAATTATTCACAACATACCGCCCACCAAAAGTACTGATAGTCATTTTCCAAACAATTATACAAAATAATGTTAATAATTTTTGTAAACATGCAGGAATCATTAAACAAACTATGTATCATGTACATGGCCTATAAATCAAAAGTTATTTATACATAGCATAAACAACAGTGTAAGTTTTACTTAATCCGAACATTGGACAAAACTTAAGATTCATCAATGTCAATAGGTAATGGACATAATTTGGTTACAGTTCTTTTAGTCACCGCATTTCCACTTTTTACACTGTAGACCCTTGTAAGACCGTCTTGACCTGGGTGCTTATCAATAACTCGTCCTAAACTCCATTTACCAGGAGGCAAGTTATCGGTTTTAATCAGAACGATGTCCCCAATGGTAAATTCCTTCTCTTTCTTAAGCTATTTGGGACGTTGTTGTAGTTTTGTTAAATATTTATCTTGCCAACGACGTACTCTTTGACGCCTAGAAGAGATCTATTGGGGCTGATGTCAGATAACTAGAATCAGCCAAATCAATTCCATCGATATGAAGCCATGGTCCTGTAACTGTGATTGTTTTGGTAGGTAATTTCGTCGTTAATGGTTTTGACATCACGTAGGCCTGTATTTGTAAACTATAATTATGGTCCCACTGTGATCGTATGGTAAGCTGTACTGCATGCCTGAGTTCTGCTCTCGTTGATCCTACTCCAACAACGCTTCCTTTAACTGACTCACGCTTCAGTCTCAATAGTTGTGTTGCTTTCTCGCTGATAAAACTGGCTTGTGAACCTTGGTCTACCAGTGCACGTAATGTAATAATACGTCCATGTTCATTTATTGCTTCTACTAGAGCTGTTGATAATAATGCTACTCCTTGTCTAGTAGTGTAGTGAGCCGCGATCATTGTGTTCGTCTGAATTGTTTCTTCTTCTTCTGCCACATGCTGTGAAGCCAACGGCTATGTTGAAGTACTCGATGAATCCGCTGGTTCTGTCTGCTTGGTCTCATGTAGCAGTGAATGATGGCGTCGATGGCATATTTGACAGGATACTGGTAGTTTGCATCTCGTAACCGAATGACTTGGTGTCAAACAGTTAAAACACAAATGTTTGTTTTTCGCGTACTCGCTCCTCTGTTTAGGTTCCATTTTTATAAACATCTTGCAATGACACAGTGTGTGATTTTCTTTGCACATGATGCACGTCTTTTCCTTTGTTGGTGTGGTAACGTGGTATGTACGTTCTTTGACTTACTTTGGTTCTCTGGTGTTGTTGTTTACCGATACTAATTCCAAGGTACGAAACTTTGATTTCAAAAACTTCTTCAAGGTATTCCAAGTAGGCAAGGCTTCAATGTCATCACGATAGGCATGCTCTTCCCAACTTTTATGTGTCTCTGGGTCCAACTTCTGTACCAGACGATATATTATTATAAGATCCCAAGAGCCAGTGCTGATTTGTAAGTTTTCTAGATTATTGAGACATTCCGTGGTTGTGTCCAATAATCCTTTCAATTGACAAGCTGATTGAGAAGTCATTCTGCGTTGATTAAATAATCTTTTCAATATACAATTTAAGATTATTCACTTATTGCCATACCTGGTATTCAAAACATTCCATGCACTTATATAATTACTGGATATCACATGAATATGTTTTAGCAATAACTCAGCTTCGCCGGTGATACTGGTTTTTAGGTAATGGAGCTTCTGAACGTCACTGAGGTTATTGTTTTCATGCACCAACGACGTAAACAAATCTTTGAAAGTCGGCCAGCCTTCATAATTACCACAGAACTTAGGCAATTGAATTTTCGGTAAGTGTACAAAATTGCTAGCCATAAATGTATTATTCATGCTTGAATTCGCAGATCTTGACTCTATCGATTGATCTTTTATGGTTGTGAGCATATTTTTCAAGTCACCTTGCAATATATTGTACAAATCTTCGTAAACAAAAAATTCTTCGTTCAAAAAATACGGCAAAACTCCCTTTTGTTCTTTTGGTGTAATCTTCACTAAGCCGTCATGTGCACTTTTGAATGAAACTCAATATTCATCGATAATTTTCAAACGCGCTTCGATATAATCTTTGGTTAATCTTGTCTTCGGGCACTTCTTTGAATTAGTTTGAGTTTTTTGCAATAAATTAGCACTATCTTCTAACGCTGAGAGTAATTGCTGTTGTTCTTTTGTAGTAGACATTGTTCACGATGATAATGTTACAATTCTTCAAAGCAAGTCCTTTTGATTATGTAAACAAACTTAGTTAACTGCCAAAGCCACTATATTATAACGATGTTAGTTATAATAATTAATAAATTGCAATATTGAAGCGCCGGCGACGAGTCGATATCGCTCAGGAATGTGGTTCTTTTGTTTTCACGGCCCAGGTGTGCGTCCGCTCCGAGATCCTTTTATGCGGCTCGATTTCGACCATGATTATGTTGATTGTTATAGGGTTCACTTTGGTTTGTAGGTGTTTTTAAATGATAAGACGTATGTATCGTTGCAAGTGTATTAAGCGACTGATCTGTTTGGCGGGGGGTCCTCAAAATGTAAATAAACATAAACATAGGTGTTTAAATTGAATGAACTATTCAGTTTAACTATTTATTCACAACATAGCCGATATACCTACTGGGGATGTGATTGAATGTTATATAAATTTATGAATATACCTTAAACTAACGAAAAATATTATTATATTTCGTCGAAAAATAAATTTCATTTAAAAGAATAAATTTATTTGTAATACGAATTACCCGAGAAAATTCATAGCAGTCACGTAATTGGTTTATGTCACTGACCCACATACATAGGTCGCGCGTGGTGTATAATTTTTGTTACAGGTAGTTTATTGGTTTATGACGTAATTAGATCCAAGTGTAGTTTCATAACAGCCACGATTTTGTCATAAGCTTAGTATTTTATGGGTAAATTTCTAGTATTTCTTTCAAAATGCATCTATTTGAAACAACCTAGGTACGTATTTATAAGAACATTCAGAACCAACTTAAGTCGCATAATTTATAGCCTGACTAATTACGTTGCAAAGGTAGAAAAAGCATAAATAATATGATAAAAGTGAACGAGGTAAAAGAGATATGTGAAATAAAAAATCGATAGCCCGTTTATAATAACGTAATGGAGCGAAATCCACGGGCGTTCATTCATATTGAACGAAACGATACCGGTGAATAGCACTCAGTTTCAGATACGCAATGAATGCTTCGTATTGTCCTATCATTGCTGCAGCACTATTAATCGCAGCTCACAACATACTCGGAACAAGCAGGTATTACTTTTTTACCCGCAATACGAGTATATGCATAAATTGAATTATAATAATATGCACGTCAGAATGATTTACATAGTGATGGATTAAAAATATACAGTGAGCCACTATCCCATTTTATGCCGTGGATGTCGTGAGAGGCGATTAATAAAATGCAGGTAGCAAATTATATCTTGATGAAATGAAAAAAATCGATACTAATCTAAATGCCAAGCGGTATATAGTAAGACAAATCCACTTATTGACTCACAATGATGCTGTGATCTAATAAGAAGAGGCCAACGTTCAGCAATTGACTGCAAAAGGTTGCATAATCTTGTAAAAGTATAAATAATAATATAATAATAATAATATTCTACCACATTCACACAACACCATCTAGTCCCAAACTAAGCAGAAGCTTGTACTATGGGTATGATAATGGATAAACATACATATATCCCTTTTTTTTGTAAATACATACATATTATACATAGAAACACCCAGACCAAGACAAACACCCATGTTCATGCACACAAATGTTTGACCTTCGGCGTAGCAGTCGCTTACACTCCCGCCACATGAGTAGATTTACTCATGTGCTCCCGCTGCGCCAACCGGTCGTCAAAAAAAAAAGTATAAATGTTATTATACTCGTATAATTATGTCTTTAATTATGTGCGAGTTCTGAGATACTCCGCTAATGACACTATATTCGATATTTCTTTCCCATTGAACGATTAATATCATATCTCATTCTAAAGTTTAAATTATTCAAAAAAATAATGCCAACAGCAACTACCAACCCGTAAGTTTTTCATCAACTCTGCAATAGTTTCTTCGAGCTACACTCTAAAGCTTCTAGAAAACTAGAAAACAACACCACGACTCCCTAATGGTAACAAACTACTAGGTACGACGCAATCAATACGAGAAATGCATATTTTTGCCTCGCTGATTGAATAATTCTCTCGTGCTTAGTTTTGGGAACGACGGGGCAGTTTTTTGTTTTCTGTTGCGAGTTCTCGATAACTGCGCGGTATTTGGAAATATCAGCATAGATATAGAAATACATAGATAGCTATTTATGTTGTAGTTAGGTATAGTTTTTACGGAGACTTGCCTGTAAAATTTTTTTTTTGAACAGTAAATGTCTGAAATCCGTAGTCCAGTGGAAAGCGTAAGCGACTGCTGATCGGATGTCCCGGGTTCGATTCCCGGGTCGGGCAAAAGTGTTACTAGGTTTTTCCGAATACTCAGTAGCAGCCCGGAGTCTGGTGATGTGCCCAGTAACGGCAATAGGCTTGCCCCCTATTACGTGGGACCTAAAAATTCATGGCGAAATGTGGGTGTAATATTTACACCTCTGCCTACCCCTTTGGGGATACAGGCGTGAGACTATAAATAAATAAATAAATGTCTGAAATCGCTACCTGGTTTCTGGTGTAAGGTAAGTTACATATGTTAAGGTGCCTGTAGTCCTGAAGGAAACATACAGGGCTTCCACGAATCTCGATTACGTTGTCAAGCATACAAAGCATCCCTTGATGTGAGTTTTTATGGCTGCTACACACAATGCCGGCGCCTTGGGCCGGCGGCTTTTGACACGCGGTTCATGCCGCCGGCTTTTGGCGGGCGTCGGTGACGCCGGCATCGGCCGCAGAAAGCCGCCGGGCATCATTCCAGTTGCATGCATCAGGCATCATTCCAGTGGCATGGCCGGCAGCATGGCCGCCGGCCATGCCGCCGGCACTGTGTGTAGTAGCCCTTACAGTTTCATCTCAGAGTCGAATATAATCTACACTAATCTACACGAATATTATAAAGAGGACAATTTTGTATTTTTGTTTGTTTGTTTGTAATGGATAAACACAAAAACTACCGGACCGATTTGAAAAAATATTTTACCCTTAGAAAGCTACATTATCTGCAAGTAACACAGGCTACATTTTATTTTAGAAAAAATAGGGTTCCGTAAGATATTTGGGGTTTTCGGACCCAAGGTGTAAAAAATCATACACAAAAGTTCGTTATTTGGCGTACGCCGCCTAAACTATAAAAGATAGAACCATAAAATGTTCTAATGAATAAAAGACCTTAAAAATATTTAAAAAAAGTCCGTGACATACTATACCCATCTATTTCGAGTTAAACACAACAACCATTGTTTTATTTTTTTAGGACTTCATTTAAACGCATTTATTTACACATGTCATTACTCCTTATCAAAATAAACTACTTTGTCACAAAGTACTGTTCATATAGATATTATTTAGTCTTAAGTTCATTAAAATTGGCCGTTTGGTTTGAAAGTTAGGGCGAAATTAATCTATACATAGTCTATACACATAAATAAAATGGAGTGTCTAATGCAAAATGGATGTATACACGGTACATATACGGAAATGACACTTATTACAATTTTTGTCTGTCTGTCTAACGGTCTGTCTGTCTGTTGGTCTGTCTATCGGTCTGTCGGTCTGTCGGTCTGTCGGTCTGTCTGTCTGTCTGTCTGTCTGTCTGTTCGTTCTCGCTAATCTCTGGAACGGCTGGACCGATTTTGACGAGACTTTCACTGGTGAATAGCTGATGTACCAAGGAGTAACTTAGGCTATAAATTAACCGCGTACGCGAAGTAGTTCCCTCAGGACGCGGGTGAAACCGCGGGAAACAGCTAGGTTGTTCATATAAGAATTTAGGTATAAGACGTTCCAAGTATTACAGAGATTGTGGGTTGTTTCCGTTTTCAACCTATGTTTTCTACCCACGAACTAAAATTTATAATAAACATTCCGTTTTCAACCCATTATAAAATTGCACAAAAAAGATGTTTTCGAATATTCCGTTTTCAACCCGGTGGCTAATTTAAGGTAGGATCAACAAAAAAAAGTTTTGACGTTGATAAAAATATTTATTAATGCACTACAGAAAGTGAGTAACTAAGCTTAAGATTATCTAGAATTAACAAATTAAACAAAGTATAGATAACAATAGAAGTCTAAATCGTTTAAAACATTCTATAAAATATGAACCACTAAATCTTTAACAGAACATATCAATATGAAAAATATTCCATGTCTGCTACGTGGAATATTTCCACATATATTATATAACATTTATTATTGGTAATAAAAAATGGTAGAAAATCAAATCTCAAATAGAAAAAATATAAATCACATCATAGCTTTTAAAACACCACTAATGTGCCAATAATTTTAAATTTAATATACTATTTTAAAGTATAACGTTTCAATAACGAAAAATCACAGATTCGTAGAAACTATTATAACCAAATGTAAAAAAATAGCCATAGGTAACTTGTAAAAAATCAAATTATTTCAAACTATCTACAAAATATGAAACACTAAATCTTTAACAGAACATATCAATATGAAAATAATTGCGTGTATGCTACGTGGAACATGTTCTCAATATACAGTAGAATTTCGTTAAGTCGAAAACCTCCACAACTCGTAAAAATCTTGTGTTCCCTTCCCTTCAAGCCCCAAAACCTCCATTACTCTAAGGTTGAACCCTCTATAATTCGAAATAATCAGTACATCCCTATAACTCGAAAAAAATCATCAGACCTCTGTAACTACGAACATAGCACATGTTTGCTTTTAAAACCTTTATAATATCTCGATCATATAAAACTAATTACCTCCAGAGCTGAGACATTATCGTCTGTAGGGGAGTCTTCCATAATGTATAGAAAGGCTTCATCAACTATTTCCTTAGGTATTAATGGCAAAGTAAGCACTAAAACCACATGTTTTTTCAAATGTTTTTTCTTTGTTAGATTAAGATATCTTTCTTTTTTATATAAGGCTGAACAAAAACGAAAATAACAAGCTCTCGTCTTCGTGTCCGGAAAAACGATTTTCATAGCCTCAAAGGCTGCAGGTTCAAAATCTGTGAGAAATTCTGATGGTTTCCACATGGGTATTTGAGACTTGATGAGTCTGAAAAGTGTTAAATAAGTGGATTTAGTTTTATTTAAAAAATACTAATGGCGTCACGCTGGTTGTAGTATTAGTGCTTCCCATGTCACCATGAACGACATATAATTGCATGAATGGATTTATGCAACATTTAAACGTTCCATCTCCAAAAAACATAGAAAGTTGACTCATTCGAACTCTAGCTTCTTGTGTTGCAAAAGCAATTATTCTATTGCTGCTATCTTCGTAATCGTACAAAACAAAATCTTTGAAGGCCTTCGGTATTTCTACTTCATTTTTGTTTTTAAATACCAGTCTTGAAACATTTTGATTTTTATTTCAAGCATCGAAAAATGCTGTCTGCACACTTGAAAACTTCGGGATTTCTTCTATTAAATCCAAACCTTTTTCTTTTATTAGAAAAACTTCTTCTTCGTAGATCTGTTGAACAGGACGACCGTTGGAAGATTTCACTTGTTCTTTTATGTTATTCATTGATTGTTTAGCTATGAGTTTGTTGGTATTAGGTTGACAATTATTGTTGTGTCTACTTGTTTTAGTAATCACACTGTCCAATGTTTTTATGATTCCAAAGCAGGAAGGCGCCTTTGCACATCGCCATGTAATGGTATTGTCCTTATTGGTTCTTTTCTTATAGAATTCTCTACCACCACAAACTAAAACAGGCTTGTGTCTCTTTGATAAAGTAAAATAAAAATCTTCACCTACTGTATTAACATCTTTACTGACACTTGGATTTTGCAAACAGACCCTAAATGTTTTAATATTATCTACAAAACAGGTACCACTACTGTCTCGCACTTCTGGGTAACTAAGATAAAAAACTAAGGGCATACCAGATTAGCAGTATTCTTTACAAATTAGCTTTCTCTTTCACTCCGTACTGGGCCCAATGAAATAGAAAGAGATAGCAATATCATCCATTAAACTTGCTTTTTGATTTGCCAAACGAATGACGCCACATTCATCTTGAACTAAATAACAAGTAATGATATTAAAGAGCTTATGATATTTTTTCTGTCTGTACAAAATAATGATAAAATGTAGTGGGTTGAAAGCGGAATAAATTTTAGGTAGAAAACGGAAAAAAATATATTAATTCTATTGCGGGTAGAAAACGGAATAAGAATTGGGTTAAAAACGGAAAAAAATATTCGTGGGTTGAAAAGATGGGTTGAAAACGGAAACATCCAGATTGTGCGTATCACCTACGAAAACAATAATCATAAATGTTTGTATTAAATTGTTAAGCTATTATTAGCATAACATTACATCATAATCGCCACATAATTTAAATTATATTGTGTATACCACATTGTATCATATGGGTCACTGTATTGTGGTTTCAGTCACAGACCACAAGATTAAGAAGGGTACGGAACGTAACACCCTTAATCAACCTTACTGGAGACAGGACCCTTTGCCGCTCGAAGATGTAGGTACTTGCAAGGGATCACAATGGCCCAAAATATCCCAGGATAAATAAAAAAATAACTTCCCTAACATTATATCGACAGTTATTCTTTCGACTAGCCAAAGTTATTTCACAAGTACAAATATAATTCATTATTCTTTTACCAAACTATGGCAACAAAATTATAAGGGGTTTGAAGAAACGCATGAATGAAATAAGAGAGATATGCCAGGATCATTGCAAATGGCGTTCCGTAGTCTCTGCCTACCCCTCCGGGAAACAGGCGTGAGTCTATATATGTATGTTTGAAGAAACGAAGGAAAAAAGTTTTCAATAACCGATTTAAATTGAAACTTGAACGGGCTGAGAATTTTATATCTATGAAGTTAGACAACTCTTTGGCCTAAGGTAACAAAAAAATCTTACAAACGCCGCTCGGGTTATAAAAATGAATTTACAATGCATAAAAATTTATTAAGATATTAATTTTAGAAAGATGCTTACCATATTGTTCAATGTTTGTTATGAATTGACATTATACTACATGTAGTCAAATATTTTTCATTTCATGAAAACGACTATTTATAGCACAGCTACACTAGGGGACATTTGTATCACCAGCGTTATTATAAATATACAAACAACGAACACAAGGAACACCTAGACACTGAACACCAATCAGGAAAATTTTACCTAAAGCAGAAGTCTATATCGTCGTTTAACACGCATACATTTTTACACCCGTATATTACTATAAACATATTCACAACTAGCGAAGATTTACATGTCAGTAGGTACATATTTATTGTTCGTTAATTTGATACAGGCAAAGCAATGAAAATGGTCAATCAACCGTCAACATGGTCTAAAGTCTAAACTGATGATCAGAACTGTTCTTTCACTTAGTGTTTATTTTAACCAAACCTTTAACCTTGTAATTAGGAAAATGGACATGAGTCTAATGGCTAGGCTGCTTTTATTACACTGATATAAAATATCAATATTGAGGTTAGGTATCTTAAAAATAAACAAGTCGTTAGTTCATACTGTGATGGACGTCAGCCCCTCCTATTGACAACTTAGTCATAACTATCAGATTTAGACAATGTACTTCAATGTAAGATCTGTATTCACTGAAGTAAATATAAATATATGTGAATAGTATTTGACTAGTTTTTTATCCGACGGATCCGTGACGGATTAATAATAGGAAATGTCAGTACCCATTTCATTCCCTAGGTGTCGATAGAGAAGACTGAGGAAAATATACAATATGCAATATTATACATATAAGCAAATAGTTCATACCTTGCGGAAAAGACGGAAAACTTGATTCAAATCCTATACCAACCGGTTTACCCAGCGTGGTTTAGTAGGCCACTTCATTTTTATTATATTGCCTCACAATTCTTGTGACTTTTTATTGTGACTAAAATTAGGAGAAGCCTATGTTTACCAGTGGACTACAAAAGCCGTATGATCATACCTAATGATTGAACGAGTATAATAATATATACATATTTATGCTATAGGTACTGTTTAATGTTGTTTTCTTTCACCGTGTTATTCTTTTCTATACATATATTTTTTTATATAAAGACTCACATTAGCACACCCATTATTGCTCTCTTAATGTGTTACTTATTACTAACACATGTACAAGCTTAATCGGGATCCTGCCGTTTTGCCGAAAAGATTTTGACAAAATTTCATTACCCAAACAACTTTTAGCAACCTTTTTTTATACCATTGCAATATTTCGAATTATTTTAGTGCGCATATTTTTATTTGGTCAAATTTTTACTTGGCAAAATATTACCAAGTATAATGTCATTATGGCATTTGGTCTTTAATCAAATGATTTATCACAGCAAACCATCTTCAGACAATAAACGTTTGGTGATATTAGTTTATTTATGAAAGTAGTTAGAGTAGGTTAATTATTAAAAAAATGGTAAGGTTAGGTTAGGTTAGAACTGTGACCTCCTACTACGCACGAGCCGAGCGAAAGAAGCGAGCGATGCCGCGGTAGCGGCCGGCGAGAGCCAGAAACGACTTGCATTAATATAAAAAAGAGATTGTTTTTAGTAGGTAACCCAGAACTGAACTATTTAGATTAGGATAATTATTGATTTTGCGTAAAAACTGTTATTCCAACTGAAATATTTGACTAAATAAAAAATGACAAAAGTACTAGTTGGCAAAAAAGTTATAGTTTAAACGTTCATTTCTCAAACATTAGGTTTACGTTAGAATTTCTTGTGAATAGATTTTTTGCTAAGTAATAAATTGGCAAATGAAATTACGCGAAAAATTTTTTGGGAAGTGAAAATTAGTCAAATTCCTTTCGGCCAAACAAGGGAGACCCAGCTTTATCAATTGGAAGAAATTTTTTGAGATGAAAATGTGGTAAATCTGTCATTACAACGTGCTATATTCATCAGGTATTTTTGTATAGGTATAAGAAGTTTCTTGATAAAAGTCACTATATACAATCAACTTTAGACATAAACAAAGGCATATTTAAGCTCTATTTTTACTATACCAGTCCGTCTGTATTAAAACAATGCACACATAATTACAAAGTTTACTAAAAACAACATGCAAACATGAACAAAATGGTTATAAATATTTATAAACTGTAAACAAATATTTATTTTGTTCACAAAACATAAATAGTATTGAATCATTATTCAATTATAGAATGTCACATTCAATTGAAAACATAAATAATTTAAAAGTTTCAATTTGAACAACAGTCTTTTTAATTTAACATAAAGCACTCGTTATTTATGCTATTAAAACTGGTCTAAAATACCTGTATTTACTTTTCCCTTTCAAAAGTTCTGCGGCAACATTTTTGTGGGCTATTCAACATGTATTCGCATACAGGGCTTTTATCTTTCAAACTCTAAGCGTTTTTGTTGGCTTGCCTCGCACTCTGAAAATAACCAATGCATATAAAATGATTTATATTCTCAGCGTAGCCGTGCTGCGCTGCATATCTCTGCTCATACGGTCACATTAATTTCAACACGTAAAGCATTATGCAGCGTTGTTTTAGAGTTCTTGCCGTTTCAATTTTCAACGGGCTTAGATTCTGAAAGTGATATAAATAGTGGCGTCATTTATAAAGGAAACATTCTTTTTAAATAAAGCGTGACTTTCAGTGAGCTTATGACATTATTGTGTCGCCGTCGCAATAGGATGCCTAACTCTATGACAAGGGGCATAATGGACTCCCCGCCTACTTCTCCAGAATAATAATCTTCTAGAACTTGCTTGAATATCGTGGTGATACCGAATATTGTGATTCCAGGCTGACAAGGAGTATAAACCTCTGCTTTTCAAGGTTTTGTTTAAAAATAACCCCTTAAAAATCAAGGAATATTTTGAATATGAGAAATAATTCATAATGCAGATTTAACATAAAAAAATATTCGTGAGATCGAATAATACAACACATTTGTAAATAAAACTGCGCACACGTTGGCACAAAACAGAAGGTTACTTAAAGCTCTAAATACCATTGTAATAGTGCATGTGCCGCGTAAATCCTCCATCAAAATGAACGAGTTATACTAAAGCAAAAACATAATAGGAATAATGCTGAGTAATAAGAGTACGAACCTGTATGTAATATTCTGGGCTAAAAGTCTTAGTTAGAATATTTCTCACAACAGGCACGATACTAAAACTCAGTATACAGCCTCTTTAAATATAAACGACTCCAATTTTCCTCGTGTGCTCCCAATAAAAACAGTAGTGATTGCTGGCGCGTGAAATTTCCTTTTTAAATGCGTGCCTACATGGAATGAGATCAATCTACGATGTACTTAATGATATGGTTATAGGGTGACATATATTATTACCATTTTCTAAGTCAATTAGAGCGGTAAGGCAAACGCATGCAGAGAGTCTTGGGTTGGAATGCATCAATAACTATTCGAAGTTTACTGCGTATTAAGTTGATAATAATCGTTTGCATATCTGGGAGTTCTCCATAATGCTCTCGACAAACATTTTCGTTTAGTCAGCTAACTCACACTGGGCCAGCGTGGTGGACGGTGGCACTATCACATTAACCTTCTTATAGTATGAATACCCATGCTGTACAGTGGGACTGTATATATACCTACAGGGCGTGAAGTCAATTAGAGGTATATCTTTTTAATTTATCAATAGGTAAGGGTTTGAAATAACCTCATATTGTCATTAAATTATCTTGTTGTTACATATAAAACTGTTACATTTTCAATGTGTAACAATGAGTATACAAATGGCACTATAAATTTATTTGTCGCTAAACTCCAGTCAAATAGTGATTGATTTGTAAGAAAAATTACAACAATTAGATATCTAATTAATAACAAAGTGCTCATGGCGAGATTGAGAACCTGAACTGACAAAATTTACGTCTCAAGGCTGATTTACAAAAACAAATCAAGTTATATTTACCTATGTATATATCACAACATCTGTTAAAAGACATTTTGAAATTTTTGTATAAAAATAATTATAACAAATATAAAAAAATGGGATGAAACATGCAACCACGCAAACTGAATTCTCAAAATACTTCATAAAGGAAGGTCAAGAGTATAACACTCAGGAAGGTGATTCCACATTGATTACAAGTGTACAGGCACACTTTTCAGTTTTTTCTATAGTTATATTGGCATTCTACATCAAAATATAGCAGGAATAATGAACAAGGCAGATGGATTAGCTGTAAGGCTAGAGGAGCTTCAAAAAGGGTACTAGAAATTGATGTTATTTTTTTTGTCTAACTGAACATTTTATAACAACAGGTCATGAAAGTTTATTGTACATTCCAAATTTCTGTCTTGCAGCCATCTACAAAAAGAGGGAGCACCTGTATTCTTATTAGAAATGGTATAAAATTTCGATAGTTATCAGAGGTCTCAAAGCAGTCTATATCAGGCGTTTTTAAATGTTGTGACGTTGAAATACTGACACAACATATAATTTTAATCTGTATTTATAGGGTCTCCAAACAGAATTACGATATATTTTATGAAAAGCTTGGTAATATATTATCAAAATTAAATCGTTCATCAAACAAAAGGCTAATTTTGTGTGGTGATTATAACATAAATGTTCTAAAACGAAATAAAATTACAATAGAATTAGAATGCTTTTTGTTAAATAACAATTTAAAACTAGAATTATACGAGCCTACTAGACTATCAAGTGCTTTGACAACTTTGCACACAATTATCGAAAGAATTGTAAGGGTCAAATAATAGATCTTGCACTGTCTGATCACACATCACAAGTTCTTAAGGTGCCCATAAATAAATGATGCAGTCTAAAGTATTGGAAACTCAAACAGCAGGACATCTCTGAAGAGAATTTAATAAAATTTAAAAAATATTTGCAATGTCTATCATTTAA
Source organism: Euclidia mi (assembly GCA_944739405.2). Classification (NCBI taxonomy): domain Eukaryota; kingdom Metazoa; phylum Arthropoda; class Insecta; order Lepidoptera; family Erebidae; genus Euclidia; species Euclidia mi. The sequence goes on along the minus strand of OX123186.2, from coordinate 45,576,841 downwards.
CGAAGTATTCAATGCCACGGATGCAAATATAGCATATGATAATTTTATGAATGAATTCTGCTTGCTTTATAAGCTCTGCTTTCATGGCAAGATTATTATTATGAGAACCAATAAAAAATCTAAATTAATATATTATGGTATGTTATACATTCTGGAAACAGCACTATTTGTTCGAAAAAATATACATTTATTTACAACAATATCTGCAGTTCGAAGAGCCCCAATGCGAGCCCCAAAGCGAATATGCGAATAAACTATGACTAGTAAAATGTAAAACTACCCTGATGCCGAAGAGCTTCTAGGTATATTATTAAATATCCTAGGTGCCATACTGAATGGCACCTAGGATATTTAATAATATACCCGACACTCTAAAAAGTCTGCCATTAATGAAATTTAAATACCAATTAAGCTAGATACTTATAGATAAGTGCTACTATTCCATTGATGATTTTCTCAAACATAAGTTGTAAATGATTTGTTCCTACGGTTTTATTATATTATGTATTTTTTATGACATTGTATAAATTTATTTACTGTTTATTTATTTTTTAATTTGAACATTGATTTATTTTTTGTTTAAAAGCTTGATATTTCTCATTTATTGATTATTTGTATATCATGATGACAAAACAAAGCGCACTATTTTTTTAAGACCACCACAATTTATGTAAACCTATGTTTCACAAATAAAAAATTCTGATCCTAATTCTGATTCTTTTCACAATATTTTTATTCTATCACGATACACCTTTAAATACGTACACAAGTACATGCACAAAGTTTGTGTAAAACCAAACTACAGTCTGAATAAAGTGAGCGCTCTATTTCGTTAAATTTGAATCGATTTAACTGCAAATTGGAATTTGATTGGATGTGCCGATGGTGGACATTTTAAATGAATTTTTGGTCTATCAGGAACCGAGGTAGTACTTATAACAAGAACCTCGTAGTCAACGATTAATATTAATTTATTCGTATTTACAATCATTTAAAATGTACATTTAATGTCTTTTCGAAGATTAAATTTCAACCGTAATTCCGATTTCCATTTGTAGATCAAACAAATTATAAATTCACAGATTATTTTATCTTTTGCTAAATTTAATACCTTTTAGTATATTGATAGAAATGTAGAATATGGTTTGGTAGATATTAAATGAAATAGAAGTGCATGATGACTTTCAGCAAATTGCCATTAAAATTACATCTAACACATAACCGAATAATCATACTTTATTCAGGGTTCAATTTTCTTATTCAATAAAACTCTACTAAAGCTCTCTAGCCTTGTATGAAACAAATACGGATGTATATATATAAGTACAGTATTTATTCGTATGCAGTGCAGAAGTACAAATTCGTCATGTATGACGGTTCCAAGTAACGTTTACCTGGACAACCTCGTAAATTTTACCTCGTTAAACAAACATATTTTTAATCAACTGCAATAAAACATTCGAAAAACATAAAACATTGCAGCAAATCGAGTTTTCCGTTTCATTAATATTCACCAAGTTACAAACATTAATGTTTCCACTCGAACAGAAATCCTTGCGAACAAAGTTTTCACATTAAGAAATGACAAACATTTAAATTCGTGCATAAACTATTCACAAACATTCCCTTGTATATATTTATTAGTTTTTTTTTATTATTTTAAGACTTAATTTAATTATATTGTTAATCATTTAAATAATTATTGGATAATTGTAAAGGAATAAATCAAAAGATCAACTTGACTTATTTAGTTTGTTAGTCATATAAAAATATGTTTTGTGTCAGGTATGTGAATTTAGTGGTAGATACGTATAACTCGTTTAAGTATATCGACTGCCGCAACGAACAGTATCGAAGCTACTAATCACGTACTTTACAGTAGAGCAGTTTAAAGTTGTATTTTGATCTCTAATGGGAACTAATAATTATGTTATAAAAGTTACACACTTATAAGATAGGTAATGCTATTTGTTTTCTTTTGCTTCTACCTGATTATAGAATTTAATTTGTATTTTATTTAATTTTTATTTTATTTTATTGTATTCGGAAAACTTACAGCTAGCATTTACATAGATAATATACAGAATAAATGTAGTAAGGCCAATTACAAGTTTTCACAACTAGTAACATTATTTAAAAAAATTGCAAGTATAGATCGGTTGGTAAGCTGGTATGAATATAAATAGTATAATATAATTAAAAATAAAAGAATCTTATTAAGAGAATACAAAAATAAACTGGAAACTTATGGTAGGTATGTGTAAAGTTTAGAGCATCTATGAGAAAAAACTGTTTGCCATGATCTTTTTAAGCTGAGAGACACTGGTTTGAAATAAGTCTATCTCGTCCGATACTCTATTAAATGTTTTCGCCGCACGAACAGTAAAACTATTTTGCCTGTACGAAGTCCTGGCCATTTGTACGTGTAGTAACTTGGTATTCCGTAGAAACATAGGCCATGTTACAAATCCTATATTAACCAGCAAATCGGGACAGTCTATCATATTATTAACTACCTTAAAAAGGTAAGTCACATCTGCTACACGTCTACGTTCGAACAATGGTAATATATGAAACATTTTACAACGTGAAGTATAACCAGTTATATATTTATGCGATTTAAATTGTAGGAACCGTAAAAACCGTTTTTGAATTCGTTCAATCCTGTCAACGTAAACATTGTAAAATGGATTCCACACCTGTGAAGCGTACTCTAAGTGGCTACGGACAAAGGCACAATAAAGAATTTTATAAGTTTTTACGTTCTTAAAGTCACTAGAAAATCTCATAATCCGAATTGGTAAATTTATTATGATGTATCTTTTTATTTTTAAATTATTTCTTATTGATATTTATGATGTGAATTTATATTTTCTTAAATTTGTGCAATAACTTAATGACCTACCTGTATAATGCTACCTATTTCTTGGCTAACCGTAACATAATTCTTCCACAAATGTTGTGCATAACTATAATCGGATTGCAAATTTAACTGTATATTTACTTAAACTTTACTTATTTTTACTTTATAATTTGTTATCTGTAGTTGTGCCTAATAAAATAAATAAAATAAATAAAAATAAAATAATGAAACGAAGCGCTTTACTAGCCTTCCTTACAATGTTGTCAACGTGTGCTTCAAATAGTAGTTTTGAATCAAACGTGACGCCCAGGTCTCTAACCACATTCACTTTTGTTAAAGCCGTGCCTTGCAACTTGTAGTCGAAGGTGATGGGTATAGGCTTTCGAGTAAAGGATTGGGCAAAACACTTGGACACATTAAGATCGAGTCTGTTCGCAAAACAATAGTTTTGCAGACGCTCTAAGTCTTGTTGAAGGAGAAGACAGTCTGAATCTTGTACGATAGGACACAAAACCTTCATATCATCGGCGAATAATAGAATTTTAGAGTTCAAAAAGCAGGAATCTATGTAATTAATGAATATAACAAATAGAAGGGGGCCTAATATAGAGCCCTGCGGAATTCCAGATGGTACTTGCACAGGAGCAGACGAGTAACCATTAAGAACCACTGTTTGACAGCGGTTTTCAATGTAAGACTTGAACCATCTGAACAGATCCCCTCTAATGCCAATTTCAAATACCTTGCGTAATAGGATAAAATGATCTATTCTATCGAATGCTTTTTTATAATCTGTATAAACCCCGTCGACCTGGGAGGGTTTAGACATAACGCTTGTCAGATATTCAGTGCAAACAAGCAAGTTCGAAACCGTGGACCTGTTTTTAAGGAAGCCATGTTGGAAGTTATTTAATGATTGTTTGACACTATTATAAACCGATGTATAAACAAGTCTTTCCAACACTTTTGCAAAAATACAAAGTTTAGATATCGGTCTATAGTTCTCTACCTGATCTTTAGGTCCCTTCTTATGTATGGGTGAAATTAAAGCTGACTTCCATATGTGGAGAACGACTCCTTCATTCATTCGTTTGAATAGTATGGTAAGAGGGGTGGATAAACTTGAACACTTGAACTTTTCTTTTAGTACTTTTATAAGTGGCGTTTTATAACATGGGGGGTACTTAGAGATGGGTTTCGAATTTTTGTGAGGTACGAAAGCGTCACGCAGATGATATAGTCTACTATAAAATAATGCGAGTGCATCCTCTAACGTCTCAATCCTAAGATCACTGGCCCAGTCAAATTGATCAAGCTCACGCGATATCACTGTAAAGTCAGTTAATTGATACATGTACGGTCGCGGTCTAAAAATGTTTACCACTTTTCAAATTACATTCTTTGTCACGCTGGGTTCAGCAAGGTCTAAAATGCTATATCTGAGTACTTATTACTTTTCAATCATTAGTAAGGCATCGATTCAAACAAAAAGAGTATGAATTTTTTTAGGTCGATGAAATAATTTGACATAATGACAGAATTGCATTTATGCTGTGGCTGCTGAAGAAGGCTATATTCGTTATGAAAACTTATTAACCAAAAAAATATGTGTTGAATTTGTTTTTGATTATTTCTGCCTATTTTTTTATAAAGCACGATTCGCCCGGTTAAGGGCGCACACTATCTAAACAAAAGCTCACTTATGTGATCATCATGCGCTTTAACGTAACTAGCATACCATCCACTATAATTATAGCTCACAGTCTGACCGCGCACTGATTTTCGCTAGACGATATCATCATCATCTTTACCCTAGCATTTTCTTAGTTGCATCCCAAGCTTGCGCTTCGGAGCCCAGGGCCTGCTATTACTGGTCTACCGAGATTTGACTGGATATCAGTTTTTACACGGAGCGACTGCCATCTAACATCATTATAAGGTTAGACCAGTAGTCAGTAGGTATATTTGAGGGCACTGACTTCCCACTAATGACTGCCATAGATCATGACAGTCGGGACTGCTTAACGTGCTTTCTGATGCAAGGGGGTAAAACACCGCCAAATAATTATTAAGAATTTCTTGACAGAAATTCCTAATAATTTGTCACTAAGAAATCCTTAACAGAAAACCTGAGCAATATTTTCCGAGCCTGACCCGCGAATCAAACCCGAGACCTCATGATCAGCTGTCGTATGAACTACCGCTAGACCAACGAGGCAGTCTTACGCTAGACCACGCTAGACCAACGCTAGACGATATAAATATTGTTTTTTTTAAAAAAGGTTTTATATTCAGGATGTCGTATTTTCGCCATCCCTTTCATTAATCTGTCAATGTAAAAGTCATTTGATAAACTTATTAATTACAAATACCAAAATCGTAAATAGCTAGTTTAAAATAACATTATTTGAAGACTACAAATATTTTAGTTTCAGTGTAAATATCACGCTTGAAATTAAATGAACGTATATTATAAATGTGGAATAATAAATCGTTATTGACATCAGTTGCTACGCAACGCATGTTATCATAGATTGGTTGCCAAGTACAATATCGTCGTCCTTGTGTCATTGATGTGTTCATGCAATTATAAGCCTAAGGTGGTAAACACTTTCAGACCGGGACTGTACTTTATTCTAGTTTGAACTTTACTGGATTTAACTTGAACGAAGCCTGTAAAATCTACACCGACGCTGTAAAACGGTCTGGTGGGATTTGTTCTGGACTCCGGTAAATCTCCCATCAGTTGCTGCTGTTTGACTGGATTGTGTCGCTTACACAAAACACATCTGTATAAACGTTTTTTCACTGCTCGGATTGCTCCCAATATCCAATACTGTTGTCTAAGCCATGATAAAGTAAGACGTGCACCGCCGTGAAACGTCTGTTTATGAGCATAATCTATTAATAAATCTGTTAAGTGACTGCTATGCGGAATAATGAGAGGATGTTTCATGTCTTTGCTGATGTTAGCGTTTTTAGACGCCCTCCAACTCTGAGGTAGCCGTCCTTGTCCAAAAACGGGTTCAAACTGTATATCTTGCTTTTTGGTTTAACTTGCTTATTCTGCTCGAGATATTCAATCTCTTCTGAAAACTCAAATAGCTGTACTGATTTGATAATTTTTAATTTTGCTGATTGAATTTCTTCTGTTGTTAAGAACGCTTGTTTATGTCCATTACGTGTAACTGCGCGTAATATCCAGGCTAAGACCCGTGACGTAAAACTGCTGTGTTTATTTAGTAATTCTTGTATTACGTTTGGTAAATCTGTTTGAATTGTATTTGATATTTTAATTTCTTTTGCTTCTAATTGAGTTTCAAATACTGTCTGTTTGCTAGTTTCTTGATAGTTGTATGTTGATAACCAAGTGGGTCCTTGCCACCAGAGTGAATGCTGCTGCGATTGCGATACAGTTAAACCACGACTTGCACAGTCAGCAGGGTTTTCGCCGGATTTAACGTACAACAGTCTGGTGACATAATTTCTGTAATTTTTCTAACTCGGTTAGAAACAAAAGGCTTCCACCGATTGGGGTCCCCATGGATCCAGCCTAATACTGCTTTGGAGTCACACCACCCATATATCTGAACCGTGTGGGTACTCAAACTTTGTTTGACCTTGACCATTAGCCTTGTCAGTAATAATGCTCCACAAAGCTCTAATCGTGGCAAGGATGTTTCGCTGGCTGTTTTGCTTATAGGTCTACTCTTGTCTTTGCTGCTAGAAGAATGACTGATGCTGTGTCTTGTTTCTGAATTCTTGCGTATACAGCACACGCGTAGGTTTTTACTGAAGCGTCACTGAAGCCGTGAAGCTGAATTGTGCTTTTACCATCACTGCCGATCCACCTTGGTATCTCCAATTTGTTGATTGTTATCTATGTCTGATCGTAATTTCAACCATTCTTCACATATGCTATCCGGTACCTTATCATCCCATTTCAGGTCTGCAATCCAAGCATTTTGGAAAAGAAGCTTCAATTTTATAGTTACTGGTGCCAACCACCCCAAAGGGTCAAATATTTTTGATATATCTGCAAGTAACATCCTTTTTGTTGGCTTTGATTCTGATTTTGCTGACATTTTACACTGAAATGTGAAGACATCTTGTTTTGCATTCCACAAAAGACACAATGCCTTTGTGGACTCTAAATGCTTAAAATCAAAATTTTCTTGATTACTTGTGGTCTGACTGATATTTTCTTATAATGCGGGGGAATTAGAGATCTATTTACGAAGATTAAATCCTCCCAATTTGAGTAATTCTAAAAGGTCTGCTTGTAACTGCTTCGCGGAAGAAGTACAATGATTTCCGCTCAATACATCGTCTGCGTAGAACTGATCTTCCAAGACCTTGGCTGCTGCTGGATAGCGGTGTCGCTCATCGCTTGCTAACTGCTTCAACGTCATCATGGCGAGGAAAGGGGCTGCCTTTGTGCCATAGCTATAGGTGACTGTCGCTAACTGATATTCTGAAAGGGGCAATTCTGCTGATTCGCGCCAAATTATTTTTTGATATTTCTGATCATCTGGATGAGCCAAAATTTGCCTGAACATTTTTTCTATGTCGGCTGTGAAGGCATATCTATACTGTCGCCAACTGATAACTATAGATAATAAATCCTTCTGTAAATTCGGACCCCTAAACATAAGGTCGTTCAAACTAAGGCCAGATGACGTAGGCTGTGACGCGTTAAATACGACCCAAAGTGACGTTGTAGTTGAGTCCGCGCGATGCACACAATGGTGCGGCATGTAATAACTCGGTGTCTCGTTACTGTTTATTAAGTGCATATGACCTAATGTTACATATTCTTGTATGAAGGATTTATAACTGTATGCGACACTTTCTTGTCTTTTAAATTTACGCTCTAATTGAAGGAATTGAGCAACTGCTGTATGCCTCGAATGTCCTAATTTTTTGCTTGCGTCTGAATGCATGGGGAGGCGGACTACGTATCTACAATCTGCCCGCCGCTCCGTAGTAGATTTGTATAACTGTAAATATTGTTGATCCTCGGACGTCAAGTCGCTATTCTCGTTTATATCCTCAATTGACCAAAATCTCTGGAACTCGTCATCGTTGATTAAAGTTACACTGCAGTTTAATGACTTCATATTAGCTGCGTTCCCGCATAGGATCCATCCGAAGCGCGTTTGAGCTATCGGTAGGAGTTCCCTTGTTTTGATAATACCTCCTATGAGTATTATGGCGTAGATATCGGCACCTAATAAGAGGTCAACTGGGCGACTGATGTAGTATTCAGGATCTGCTAATTCGATATGCTGTATATGCTCCCATGCAGGTTTTTCAAATGACCGATTAGGTAAATTGTTGATAACGCTTTTCATGATAATCACGTCTGTGTTGATAGAATATTCGCTGTGAATTGATGATATGTTGATGGTCAACATTCCCTTACACGTGTTGCCCTTGGATCCTACTCCATATACTATGCCCTTACAACGCTGACGTTGCAAGCCTAATAACTGAGCTGCGTTTTCTGTCACGAGCGAGGCTTGCGAACCTTGATCGATTAAGGCCCTTAAAACTTTGTACGATCCGTTTGCTGCTCGGACCTTCACCTGGGCAGTTGCTAAAAGTATTTCGCCCTGTGTCGCATAGGCACCCTTCTCCTGCTGATTTGTCCCTTGCCTGTTTCCCTTAACGGCATCATTTGATTTTACATTTGGTGATTTATAATTATAACTATCGTATAAAATTGTGTTATGGTCACCGAGGCATGTGCGACACCTTTTGCTGGATAAGCGATCGTTACCTTTGTGGTTATGTAGGCAATTTTTGCATAGCGACAATTTTTCTACTGTTTCTAATTTAATGTTCGCCAGAAATTCCAAGAACGTGTTGCAATGGAATATTCCATCATTTTTATTGCAGACTGGGCACATAGGTAAATTGGAACGGAAATTAGTATTATTATGTGTAAATTATTTCTTCATTGTTTCATTACTGTTATCTGTATTACTAGTAAATGCCTTAAATTGAGGTTTTCTGATATTCTGATAGAATGTCTCCTGATGACTGGACCTTCCTGTATCCTGCTTGCGTTTTGATGATTCTAAAGATGTAAATTTACTCTCCAGAAAGTCCAGTAATTCTTGAAGTGATGGTAGTTCCCTGGGGCTCTTTAACGACTCAATGTAGTCATTATGCGTGTCCGCATCGAGCTTGTTAGAAATGACATATATCACTAATGGATCCCACGTGCTTATGTCTACGCCTAAGGTCTTAATTGCATTCAGACACTCGTTGGCAGTGTCATGGATCTTCTTGATAGCCGCTGCTGATTGGTGCTGTATGGTTGGGAAACTCATAAGAATATGGATATGAGAATTAAAAATAAGCTTAGCGTTATTATAACGATGTGTTAAAATATCCCAACACACCTGATAATTGTCAGAACTGATTGGTAAATGCTGGATCAATCTTTCAGGTTTTCCTTTAAGTTTGCCCTTCAAAAATTGCAGTTTTTGAGCATTTGGCATTGATTTATTGTTGTGAATGGTTTCAACAAATAAATCTTTGAAGGACACCCATTGATGGTAATTTCCTGTAAATGTCGGTACGTCCATCTTTGGCGTAGATTTCTCCCTATAGCTAGTCGACCACATTCTACGGCTGACTTCTTTCTTAATATCTTGAAACTGCTGCTCATGCTTGTTAAAAGTTTGTTCATACTCTATGTTCTCCTCATAGAGCTCGCTGTCAATTTTCCAATGCAGCGTGTCAATAACAGACCAACGGTTCGGAATTGTCTGCAAAATATCCTCGAATTCCCATTTTTCAGAGACACTTTCAAGGTCAACGCTGTTCACTGTCCTAACAAAGGCTTTGAAATTGCTTTTCTGATTTCTGAACATCTCTTCTAGTTTACTGCTTACACCCTGCTCGCGAGAACCTGTTTGCTGTTGTGTGGGCGTCTCCGGGCGCGTTGACGTTTGCAGTGTAACCGCTATACCACTGGAGGACTGCTGCTGTATTCCCAAGGACGTTGCTGGACAAAGAAGAGACTTGTCTGCTGCTTTTGAAGCCGACGGGAACTGATTTATGATGTATGAACGTGTATTCAAGTAATATTCTTCTGTCTGTTTATACACGTCATTTGTAAAATAATCATAGTTCCTTTCATCGAACTTGCATAACTTGAAGTGATTGTTCTGAAACTCCTACCAATATGACTCTAGAGAGCTCAGACAATTCTTGATATAGGTAGACGTTTTGCGTTCAGCAACGTCTTTCTTGAAATTCGTAAGGAGTTTTTCAATTCCTTCTACAATTTGTTGCTGGGTTGCTAGGAGATCGTCCATGGCGATAAATTAGCTGCTTGAAATAATATAAGGATCACTCACCGATAGCTGCTGCGTCACTAACGTGGCCGGGTGGTATCCACTGGAGGTTCTGAACAACGGGCACTCGCGAAAAGGTCCCGTAAACGGTAACTCGAAGGACCAGACATGTACGGTTTGCACACCAGGTTAACTGATATTATGTATAAAAGAAACACTGTTTAACTAATAACACAACTGATTTATTGAACTGAAACCTGCTTATAATTAAAATGAATGATGTGAGCCGCACGCGACGGTAATGCCGACTGACTGTATAAAGGTTTACTTAGAATATGGAAATAATGAATGCTGAGTGCGCACAACGTGAGCGCGAGTATGTGCGGTGTTGACACCGTACAGTAGCACTAAGTTTAAATGGGAGGAATACAAAAATAGTTTTGAGGAGATTCCTTCGCTCACTGACTTTTTTAAATTTATAAAGGGTCGCGCCGATATTTTAGAATTGGTCCAGCGAAGTAAGTCGGAGAAGGTCGCTCTCAATGCAAAACATGATTTCTCTAATTCACGAAAGTCACCCGCGAAATCGTTTCAAATTTCAGCCGCTCCCGCCGCCGCCGGTGCCTCTGCCATTACTGCCTCTTGTGTCTTCGGTCGCTGGTCGGTAAGCCGGCCGAGACCGAGATATAACTTTGATCAGTCAGAGGTTCGCGTCGTAGCCGCATGAGTTTAGGCCACTAAGCTATCGCTGCCGTTATACATACAATGTTCAATGAAATGAATGATGGATGTATGTATTAAAACAGTACCTAATAATACAGTTTTTCCAGAATATACATGTCCTTAGCCAATTTATACTTAGTAATATACTGGCTAATACTTACATAGTAGTGTATTTCAGTTCGTCTCGTACTGTTAGTTAATGCAACAGCAGACACATTGAGAACACACCAAACGTAAGCCTAACAAAACCCAGCCTTATTATACAAGACTAACACATTATGTAGGCAGACGAGGCGTGGAAGCCAATGTTCTCCTTCGTATATATAGATGCTTAATCAAATGTCCATATTACGTAAACAGAGCGAGCAAAACCAACTATTCAAATATTTGAAAGTATAAAATTGAGTTCGTAGCAACCAAGTAGGTAAAGCTGAATCAACATTGGTGGGAAATATAAACACTGTTGAAAAAGTTTCAAGTAATTAATATTCGTTGTTGTTTTCCATTACACACTTTTGCTTTTTATCATCGCTATAACAGCTTTAAAAGTGCCGTTAAAATTCACATATGATTCGATAAACAATTTCGAGGTAAATGTTGTAATCGTTAACCCTTGGAAGGTGGATACCATGTTCGCAGTATAATTTAATTAGTATCTAACCGCCCCTCGGGAAAGCCGAAGGGTGATTGATTTCAATATTCATTTCCGTAATATTTTCCTGTTTTGGTTTTGATTCGTTGGAAATACAGATAGTGTCAATGGAATCACTTATGTTTATTTGTGAAAAACAAATGTAGCTCTTTTATATTTTATCTTGGTAACGTTCGCTTATAAAAGGGTACTACTACGATATTGGTAATAAAAAAGCTTTCCATACTAATGTCAGCAGTACATACATTTAGGTTTCGCAGCACACTTAGGAGGCACGTTTCATTCGGGTACAGATGTGTGCGTAGGCGACGAGCCAGCAAATTGTTAATATTTATAGTGGTGCGTGTGCCAACGAGTTGTGCTGTTGTCCGTTAAATTTAACGGAACCCAAAGAAAAGATTAATTAAATGACTGCATCCTGTTTCTAAAAATATTTGACAGTACTGTCGACGATTTATCTAAAGGCTTGTTGTTTGCAACATGGATTGAGTGCCAAGCTTTTGAAGTTTAAGAGTAGCCAACGTGACGCAGAGGACTGTTTGCTTATTTTTCATTCCGTGCAACCGTTTACTTATCATGATTTAGGTTTAATTCTGGCACAAGACAGTGGAGTCGCTAAATAACTATTACAGTTATCAAAATGAAATTATTTCTGAAGGCTATGTTTTCGAAATGGCGCATATTAAATTAAATTATTCTTATGATCTGTTTCTTAAAAGCGCTTACTTCCTACAGTACCGATTTAACAGATTGAAAACGCTGCCGCTGCCTATATGAAACGATGTGCTGAATAAACTTATTTGAATTCTATTTAGTTTTGTCGTCTTCCCTATTAACAAAAATTTATCAATTGATCTTCTGACTGATTGACCTTTTGTCGTTTTTGTAATATAAAACGATACGAACAAAGTTAATTATCCGGGAAAGGCATCCTGATCACGATCATTTTCAAATAAACTTAAGCGCAAATGTAACAAAATTATGCGAAAAGATCAAATCCAAAAAAAATGCACGAACTGTGAAAATCTCAATTTATATTCTTATAAATTCATACCCATTACAAAAGCTATCAAATTGCTTTACAATTCCTTGAACAATACAAAGCAGATTCAAGTCTTTGTTAATTATTCCCTACATGATTATCGGTTGCCGTTTGCCAATGGAATTGCCCTGAATTTTTCATTACCCTCAGCCATCTAATTATAGCAAGGAATTACCTACCCTAATAGGTGCAATTTCTAGTAAAATGAACTTAAATATATACCTATTTTTAATCCAAATGCCAGTATTATTCTGTAATGTGCCTGCATTTATTTCACACATTTTTATCTGAAATTAAATACCAGGACAATTTGCATTTCATTTCCATACAGATAAAAATTCTATTATTTCTGCGATGATGGCTGTGGGCGCAGGTAGAATTCTATCCATAATAATTAACATTTTCTGCGCTTCCAGTTATGACGCGCCAAAAATTATGCTGTAATCGAATAAAGATTTATTACATTAATTATTTTGCGTATTTTTAACATCTTGTGATACAGCCAAATAATATATTATTAAATAATACAATTTTACAAGTTTATACTTATTTACATTTACGTATTCATCCTATGCATGTATAAGACATTATCTACTGTAATATTAGGTTTGTTGTCAGACGACTACTATGGACAATTGTTTGCGTGATGAGCATGATAATTTGATCTACCTATTTCTAGGTGTTATTTATAGTATTTATTTATTTAAAATCGAATTAGTATATTTATCCGTTACTTTGTTGCCAAATTACAGACTGCAATTCATCAGACTAGATGAATTGCCGAGTACTAGTACCAGTTACTCGAGTACTGTACACAAAGGTTTATTCGATAAGAGCAATGAATAATTATCATTTGTATGTTATTTTACATTATATTTGTGCATTGGTTATTATTATGCCAGAATTCTTAATAATATAATTCATCACAATGATAATGCTCTGGAGTCAATGTCTTTCGAGAACACTATGGAGAACTCTCAGACATGCAGGTTTCCGCACGATGTTTTCCTTCACCGTTTAGCAAGCGATAATTAACAATTTAATACGCACATAACTCCGAAAAGTCGTCTCTTCAAGAGGCTATCGCTGCTTCCTTGATTGGCATTCACCCTTTCATATTCGTTAATAGACGTAACAATCAAGCGTGTTCAGCATGACGTCATGGCAGACATTTTGTGAACGTTCATTTCAACTGGAAAATCGAGTCTTTTCAACTTCAGAACGTAATAAGGAAAATTAGAAAATTAGAAAAATACTACGCAGCAGCCATGTTTACTTAACACAGCACAGGTGCATGAAAACTTAACAACGACTAACTTGAAAACCTGTGTAACATTATACAAATCGCTGTTTATTCATTTATTCATTTATTAAATATGCAATACAAGCTTACAGTCGTAACCAAAGCGCTTGTATGCCTAGAAGTTTACAATACAATTATTATATTGTTAAATAAATAAAACCTTATAAAATAACAGAAAAATATAAACCAATGTGAACAATATCAAACTCTTAAATTAATCATTAACTTATAAACAATAATACAAAAATCAAATACGTATATATATAAAAATCAAAACTTAATCATACACATATTTTATTTAAGAACTGTAGCATGTCTGCTCTAATGCTATTGGGCTTGCCACAAAATATGTCAGCATCCGGACTGTGTCGCAGGTAATTGTTTAGGAATGTAATCCCTCTAGTAGTAGGGCTGTTAAGAGCATGAAGCGAACGCCACGCCGGTGGGCACGCGAAAAGTTGCCGTTGCCTACGACCAGCACCTCGTAAATAATTGTCAGGTACATACAAATGAATGCACTCTCGTACCGATGGATTATCAACCTTATTTATTAGTAACAGGTAATTATGCATTAAGTGCATTAATTCCCTTCTGAGAAACAAGGTATTGAGACCAACCATTCCTGACACAAATGCGGATGGATATAAGAACGGATAGTATCCATATTCACGTTTATACAAGTAACGGGCAAATTTACGTTGTATTTTCTCAATCAACAGGGTATATAGCTGTTCATTGGCCGGGTTCCATATAATTGCGTTATACTCTAACTTACTACGCACGTAGGCATTGTAAAGCAGCTTCGCGATGTGTGTGTTATTAAAGTGATATGCTGTTCTCATTATAAATCCAAGTGATTTATTCGCTTCCTCACAAATCTGCTGAATATGTTCGCGAAAACTCAACTTGCTGTCCATAATTAACCCCAAGTCGCGTATATTTGTTACACGTTCTAGTTGTGTATCTGCTAATTTATAAATCGCTGTGATTGGAGAACGAGATTTGGTAAAAGTTATTATTTTACATTTAGCTACATTGAACGAAAGTTTATTTCTTATGCTCCAGTCCTCAACTGCATTAATGTCTTGCTAGAGAGCCACGCAATCTGTAACGTTTGTGACAGAGCAAAAAAGCTTTAAATCGTCAGCAAACATCAGACATTCAGTATTACTAAGAACACTAAGAAGATCGTTAATCATAATTTAGAATAAAGTGGGTCCAAGTGTACTACCTTGACTTATGCCCGAACGTGTATAGTATTCTTGGGATATATTATGACCTAATTTAACATATTGTTTGCCATCAGATCTAGTAATGGTGTAGCAAAGCCTAGTGATGACAGCTTCATAAGAAGGACATCGTTGTCCACAAGATCGAACGCTTTTCGAAAATCGAAATATGCTGCGTCTACTTGACAGCTTGCGGATATTTTAGTGGTCAAGTAATCTACAAAGCTAATATGGTTTGTTAAAGCCGAGCGGCCGGGGCGAAACCCATGCTGTGAATCGGTCAAGTATTTATTAATTTGGTCACATATACATTTATTTATAATAGATTCGAAGATCTTACCAAATACTGACAACACTGCAATAGGCCTGTAGTTAGTCATATCGGCTGGTTGGCCGCCTTTAGGCACCGGAATTACCCTTTAAAAATCCATTTATTAGGATAAATACCCTGTTCTAGCGAAAGGTTATAAATGTGTAAGAGGGGCTTTTCCAAAGCAGATAGGCAATCTTTAACTATAAATGGCGGTATGTTATCCGGACCATACGAGGATGTAGTTTTAAGACGGCGAACCGCTCGTTTCAGTTCTAGAATGTTAACGCACGGTACAGTGATTGCAGACGCAAAACCAGCATCTTTAGCATCACGTTTAGCTGCTTCACAATCGAGTACAGGAGCGTTTGGATGAAATACTGAACTAAAATATTGCGCGAATGCATCAACAGCAGCCTGTCCTTCAACAGAGGTATTATTATATATATATTCCTTAGTTTGCTGTCTGCTTTTACGTTTATCCTGTACAAATTTCCAAAAATTTGATGGGTGGCGTGTTATGTTAATTTCCACAGTGTCTATATATTTTTTATACGCGTCATTAATCAGTTTTTTTACCTTAGTTCTATAATATTTAAATATCTCCTTGTTGTAGACTGACCCGCTAAGTTTTAACTTTTTTAAATTAAAATATTAAAATTTTATGTAGTATATTATTTCATTAGTATACCACGGGGGATATCTGTATTTATGATTAGCTGCTTTCTTTTTAAATGGAATATGGTTAGTAATAACATTATTGATCTTGTTGTAGAGCATCTCTACGGCTTGGTTAATATCCTTTTGCAGCAGCAATTCTTTCCAATCGATACTAGCAATATCAGAATATAAGCCGCGGAAGTCAGTTTTACAAAAATTCCGCTCGGAAGGTGAAATGTGGCTGTCATGCGTATTTTGTAGTCTAACCCCTACGCTACTTCTAGGAATAGTTAGTACTATCTCCAGTGGAGGGTGATAAGCATCTATCGGTACTAGAGGCTCAGCTCCCGCCGTGAAAAGGACATTATTGATTTCACCAGTAGTCAACACTAGATCTAAGATACTCCCATATTTGTTACAAACAGAGTTACATTGCTTTAATCTACAATACTCTAAAAAAATATCATATTGGGTTTTAATATAATTACTACACGAGTTCAAATTAAAATCGCCAACTATTACAAACTGATGCTCAGGATAAGCAGTAATGGTGTCTTCCATACAGGTCAGAACATTCAAGTATTGATTATCATTATAGCTGGGTGGTAAATATACAATACACATGAGCAAGCGGACATTTCTCCACGTTATAGAAGCAAATAACAATTCTTTATCATCAGTTAGACTGTTTACTGTTGTAATTCTTTTTACGGTATAGCAATCCCTAACCGCTAGCAAAACACCACCCCAACCAACATCACCCGCACGATCCTTACGCAGTACTACATAATTAGAGGGAAATAATTCTGCGTCATTTACTGAACTATTAGGGAAAGTTTCTGTAAGAGTAATAAAATCACACGTATTTAAGGCAACATTACTATAGAAAGTATGAGATTTTGTTCGAAGGCCTCTCACATTTTGTTAATATATTGACTTTTTTTTTACAAGTAGTTTTTTCTTAGACCTTCGATTAGGCTTGCTAGATCTTTTAGAATAATTAAATCCGCTAGGCAAGAAAAAACTTTGAAGATATGTTATCCGCGGTTTCGGTGAGATAGATTGAAGCTGGTGACTGTGAATAGTAAATATAATATCGTGATATACATTTTTTATACCATTCTTATTCAGTTTTCCTGTTTTGTATGAGAACATGTTCATAGTTAAGTTGCTATTTGAGTCAATCAAACATGCATAGTAATTATTTTGTAAGTCTGTGTACAATAAATTATTAAATAATTCAACCTAATAATTATACATTGGAGCACCACATATGTACGTGGCTGCACATAAAATAATATAAGTATGAGTTATATGTTCTAATGATTTTCTTAATAATTCAACTAACTGTCTAAAATCGTAGGTATGTGCAAAATTAATAACCTCCCAAAATGACAACACAATAGTCGCTTTTATTGAAATCTATTAATTTACTTTCGATATTTTTAAGCATCCTTTCGACATTACAGTTAGGTGTGACATACCGTCAATAGTCGAACTGACTACCAAACATATCCTCCACAACCCGTAGTGTACCACAGAAGCTGCTATTAGTCAGACACATTGTTTTGGTATATTTTTTTTCTTTTTGTGGAGTATGAGAGACCCCTTTTTTGAGAGGACTATTGGTGGCATTTTTGTATAAGTTGTTCTTTGTTAATAACACTTCATAGGCCTTCTTAAGTTTCAGTATTCCTAGCGAAAGTGTTTCTATTTCCTAGTGAGCACTATATAATTCCTTTTTCAAACTATCTACGTCCTTCTTCAGATCTTTAATTTGCTCACACTCATCTTCCGATATATCTGGCCAACTTTTTATAGTGTTATCTAGGCAGGTGGAAGTATCATTATCGTCTCGGATTTAGATCGAGTGCATCTACACCTGAATGTAATGTTTTCAAAAAAGTCCATGGTTCACAAAATAGAGTGTCTTAAAATTATTCAGTTCAATCAATGTGACAATAGCTGTTTTTTATTTATTGTAAATTTTGTACCAGGTGCGCACTCTAGTTGGTTATATCTAACTAATTATGATAGTATCTATTAATCAAGTTTGGTAAACAGTTGTTTTTCTGTTTCGTAATAGATGGCGCTAATTTGTTTATCCAATTTATTGATGAGTGTCTTGTTGTATGGAACACTCCTTATTACTATTGAAGTCCTCTTGAAGGCATGACAGGGATTGTATTAAGCGTTGACTGATCGCTACTAAAGTGTATCGCGCCTTTCGTCCGTTCAATGGATATCCCACTAGATGTCACTGATAACTTTCTCGCTAACTCGCGATTCAGGATTATTTGAAATTTGCAGTGAAAAAACGATTTATTTTTAATAAAAATTACTTTATTGCAAAGATATAGCTGTTATATCCAAAACTAATTGTATCAAGGTGCTATTAAAGTTTTTCTGCCTTTATTGTCTAGTTTTACTCACTGTGGTTGTGGTAAAGTCCTTTGAAAACTTTGGTGTTAATAACTTGTACTTCTCACTATTTCTTTGCACAAATTGTTCACAAACAATAACACACATAAATTAAAGTCTTAGGATCACACTTAATTGTTCACACTGAAGTTTTATGAAGTTTTTGAATTTTAATAACTAAATTGTTACGGAGTCGATATAACCGCGGGTGGTGGCGCCACCATAGCTGTTGATGTTGTTTAATCTAATTGGCCTGTTAAACGTCATATTATTTTTAACGCGCATTTGTAGTTTTGTATAGAATTTACTTATTGATCGAAAGTAAAACAAATATTACTGATTAAATTACCATACCCGACAACTATTACATAGGTAACTGAACACCAATTTTAATTGAAACAGTCTGAAACAATGACACTTCAAATTAATTATAACCTTTTGTGATAGACAAATTTTCATCTGAATCAACGAATATTGTAATAGTAAATTCATTGTTTACTCAAACAATGATAGAATTCGACGTCAAATCATTCGCTATATTAATTTCAATCAAACATCGATTCGAACGAAGATGCGTTTGACTGCACAATGTAGTTAGACAGTGTTAGATAGTTTCTATAACTAGTTACTTCACATCACGCGTTCAATTGATTGAAGATAAATTAGATACAATAGAAGATAAGTCAAGTTAGTTGGCTCTTGATTTTAACCCGGCAGTACTCGCTAGGTGTTTACATGCACGAATACTCGCTACCGGGTAAAAAATACCACATAATTTAAATGACATTATCTTGGAAAATAAGTTCTCATTACAGACTTTAATGGTGTATTTAGTAAATCAATACTAATGTCGAATAAATAAAATAAAATTTAAAGTTTTAATTATTATTTATTTGAAATTATAGCTTATCCTAAAAAAAATACAAAATTTAACAAAAATTCTTCATAGTCTTAGAAAAATCAACAAAAAAAATTTTTTCTTAGGTATCACGTAAAATTGAGATCAAAAATTATAAATCGACCTTATACTCTACCAAAACCACAAAAAATAAAATACTGTTAATATTAAATGAACATTGAGAAAATAATCGTCAAACATTATTTCAAAAAACTTGTACCTAATCTAACTATTTTGCTTTGACATAACAATCGCCACAAATTGGGGTCGTATGCTCACAGCATAATATTCTTTTGGAACACAATTTACAAGATGTCTTAGTTTTTCGGTCCTTCTTCCATTCACATACTGCACAACGGGAAGCAGATGTGGACGGTTGCAAAGCTGAGTGTGTGCTTGTGAGCGTGGCTTCGTCATTCGAGTCAGCATTGAGCATACAATCAATTTTTGTTTTGATAATTTTTGGCAAATTAGCTACCGTTGACATCTTTTTTATCTGTGGCATCACACGGGCCAAAGCTAGTTCTTTCAAAGCGATCCTTCTCTGAGCCATCACAGCTCCACTATTTGCTTTCACTATCACGTACGCATTGATGCCGCCGACGTTCAAAAGACCATAAAACAAAACCAATGGCCATCTTTTGGTAGCTCGTGCTACTGAGTAGGTAGCACACATCTCATCCACAACATCGACGCCACATTTTGTTCTATTTATATATCTACATCTCGGGATTTTTTTCTTCTCCAGAATCTTTTTTGCCATCATGGTGCATAGTTGACGCCAAGAGCACGAATTTATTTTTCTTTGGAACATAAGATACAATAGTACAATCATCTTGGAATCCAAAAAGGGAACTGTGAACTTCCCGCTCTTTGGTAGAGGTAAATACAGGTGGAATTTCAGTTTTATTCTTTCTCAAAGTTCCCAATGCTGTCAGACCATAATCATTGAGCAAATCACGTAATAGCGGAAAACTAGTGAACCAATTGTCCATCACTATGTTACGATGACTATTCTTTATAGGTTCTACTCAGCGTTTGACGACTTCACTTGGTGAATTACTGTGATCATAAGGCCCATCATTTTTGCCAACATAAATTTCCATATTATTTGTATAGAAGGTTCGTGCGTCAGCCAACACAAATATCTTTATACCATATTTACCGGGTTTGCTGGGTATGTATTGCCGAAATGGACAACGGCCGCGAGTCTTCTCCAACTTTTCATCGATTGTTACATTTTCGCCGACAGCATAATATTTTTTATATTATTATTGAACTCTTCGAAAATGTTGCGAATGGGTGCTAGCTTATCTGTTTGCCTTCTTTCACCTCGTGTACGAATATTGTCAAACCGTAAACTCCGCAGTAAGAAATGGAACCTTTCTCGTGACATAGTGGCTATACAGACGTCGGAACCACTTCCATCTTTTTCCCAGAGATCTTTTGTGTTCAGGTGACCACTTCGCAATCTTCCACAGAAGTAAAGTAATCCAAAAAGAGCTCTAAGTTCAACGACATCTGTACATTTACAATCGCGTTCTCTTGAGAATTTAGACTTTAGCTCTTCTATATGAATGTTAGTATACTGGACTATCTTTAGTAAACACGTTTCCGGAAAAATAAAATTCTAGGCTTCTAACATAGACGAACAAGATCTGCCTTCGCCAATCGGTCCCGGCAAATGATATGTAGATAGATAGATAACAACTTTATTGCGCAAATACAATTGTTACAAATTATGTACAGATATCTTAAATTTACAAAAATAAAAATAGTAAATGCACAAGGGCGGCCTTATCGCAAAATGCGATTTCTTACAGGCAACCTTAGGATGGACAGACTGGAAAGGATAGGTTTGATGGTGTAGTTATCAAATATATGTGGAATCTTATAGTTATTTGAATGCAATGTACATACATATGTAGATACCTATATATATTTATATAAATACATGTACAAAAAACATAAGGTATACATACAAAATAATACATATATACACATATATATATATATATATATATATATATATATATATATATACAGGGGGTTTCATAACCCCCTGTCCGATCAATGAAGGGGTTGTAGGGTAGAGTAAAATGATGAGGTATTTGTCATTAATTCACGGAAATTAAAGATAAAATTTTCCCTGGTAAATTTAATTAACTTTAAATAATATCACATCAGATTACCCATGGCAACACTGAAGACTCATAAATCGTAATAACTAGGTATCTACCTAAAGTTCATAAAAGGTCGTTGAGTGCATCGGCCGGCGCCCGGCGGCCGCGTCTAGTTACCTAATCCTTTGACAAAAGCCGAACGTCAACTTTTCACGTGCCATCTTTTTCGGTAGGTAGGTATACCCATTTTATTTATGAGTTTGTTGCAACAGCTGGTTTATTGCATTAGGTAAAACGGAAGGTATTGTTTACGTTGTTTGTTTGTTTCGTAAGAGTGCGTAGCCAACTTTGGTGTCCGTGTATTCAGACATTTCAGATCACCCGAAGGCCTACGACATGGCCTTACGATTTTTAGATTCAGTTTTAAGTGCCTTCTTAGTACGTGGGCACCCATCCAAGTGATGACCTGTGCAACCGTTACTTAACTTTGCCAAACTATTACGATCCAAAAGCTTTGTCACGCTATGAGCGCTGCAGTATTTACGGTAATTACTAATTGTTTAAATCTTACTTAGGCAGGTTACCTTTAATTCCGAAAAACATCAACTTACTTGTAAGCTGCGTACGACGATCATGCTCCACATGTCGACCGTAAAGGTTTAGACACTTACGGTACCTTTTCATCAAAGGTACCTATTTGAAAGCACACTAACTAGCACACTGTAGTTCACGAAGTGGTGAAGCAGTTGAACAACGCGCTCCAAAGGCACTGGCAGAAGTGGTAGACCTGGTGGTCCAGCGAACTGTTCCTCCTTATCACTACGTGCACCTGCATGAATTGCATTCACTCCTACCTAAACACATTGAAATGTTAAAGTATTCAGACTTTGAATACGACCGACGACGTAACTATTTCACAACGTAAGTTATTCCGGAAGTCCGAACGAAAATAATCCTAGGGCAAGACTGAGTGATCAGTAGGCAAATTGAAGTGGTAAAAAGTAGCCAGCTAGGGATGTAACCAATGATATTTATTGGAGTTCTATTTTTATCGATATGTTATTATTGTCCCGGTACGAGATGGGCACGTATCCAACGCAAAATTGTTGTTTATTTTTAAATTATTGTTATAACATAAAAATGATGTAACTTTTTTATTTGATTTAGGTTACCGAAATTAGTAGATCATAGTCATTTGTCTATGATCTACTAAGTTCTGTAACACAAAAGTATTATTTTAGTCTTGTTTACGTAATGTGTCGATATCGTAATATCATTAATGTAATAATTATTTGAATATTGAATGTTGTGTCACATTTCATGTTAAAATTTATTAAATCGATATTAGCTGCTATCGAACGTAAACCTCTCTACCGCGTTTCGGTATTGTGTCGAGCGGCTCGTTTGACGGTCAAATTGCACTATTTTAAAGGCGGCATGCCCTTTGACACGAAAAGCCGACAATATTTTAATAGAATTAATAGAATCATAAAGGATACCGCCGCTGAGTGGAGTGTTGCTAGTTTAGGGAATTTTCCCTAATTTCGGGGTAATGTTTCTCGTTAATACTATACTAAGGAAATAAATTGTGATGTTTTATGAAGACCTGGATTTTTTTTACTATTTTTCCTAGTATGTCTAGCAAGGCAGTAATATGTGGTTTCTGGATCGGACAGGGGGTTATGAAACACACTGTATATATATATATATATATATATATATATATATATATATATAATTTCATTATAAAACATATACTTATATACATAATTATAGATAACAGATTAAAGTGACAAATAGTGCTTATTTAATGCATTTTTAAATATATTGAGTGATTTAGCTTGCCTAACTTCAACCGGAAGAGCATTCCACAAACGTACAGCTTGAACAGCAAAGGATTTGTCTTAGAAGTTTGTGGAATGGGTTGGCATCTGCAGTCTCAGATCCACCGACGACCTCAAGGTCCTTGAATGTGTGTCATGGAGGAACTTAAAACGTTCTTTGAGATATGTAGGGGAAATTGGATTAAATAACACATTATACAGTAACATAAGAATATGGGTATTCCGGCGAAGACGAATTGGGAGCCACTTGAGCCTAGATCGAAATTCAGATACATGATCATATTTGCGTAAACCAAAAATTAATCTTATACACAAATTTTGGAGACGCTCAAGTTTATCAAGTTGGTCCTCATTAAGATCAGGATAGCTGACATCGGCATAATCGAGTATTGGGAGAAGCAAGGATTGTGCAAGCGCAATCTTGGTGGTTGTGGGAAGAAAATTCCGCAGCCTACGCAACGATCCTGCTGAGGCAAACAGTTTGCGACTTGTTTCCTGTATTTGAATTCCCCATGATAAAGTTTTATCCAGATAAATACCTAGGTTTTTTACACTATCTGAGATTCTTAAGATTTTACCGTCAAGATCCCATAACATATAATGTTATGGGATCTTGTTCGTACACGTCGCGGCGGCTCACGAAAACGACCTCGCCTCAAGTACTTCAGCGGTACATCCTCTAAATATTCTTCATCTTCAGTATTCTCAATATGTAAATTCGAAGGAAAACTCTCTTCCGACACTGAAGACCCATCTGAATCACTTCCTTCTTGCTCTGTTCCGCTTTCATGAACACTATGCTCCTCAAAATCTTCTATTTCTGACACATTTTCTTCTTCACTATCTTCTTGTTCTAGACATTCTTCTACAATTCGATCCGTCAGTAGGGAACTCATCATGAACCAGCTCTAAAACAAAATAAAATAACCAATAACATAAAACAAAAATGTAACAAGAACCGTCGCTACCGGGTATTTTTCACCCATATTCACTTTACACGTCCGTGGTCGCCAAGCGCCGCGCGCGAACTGTCCGCCCAGTGACGCACGCGCGTGTTAACTATTGGCCAGAAGGTACTTAAAGTCGTGAGTTGCCACAATGTTTAGTAATAAAAATATCACGTGATTTAGGTACTCTGTGGTATTTTTTACCCAGTAGCGAGTTTTAGCCGGGTTAAATTACACGTTTTAAAATTATTTTCGTTTGTATTTTCGAATAGTTCATGTTCGTATCATAAATATAAAATCGACTATAATTATGTATATCGGATGGTAAAAGTAGTATAATATTCTACCACTTACACACATCACCATCAAGGCCTAAACTAAGCAGAGCTTGTACTATGGGTACCTGATAATGGATAAACATACATGTATAGGTACTTTTTTTTAATACATACATATCATACATAGAAACACCCAGACCATGACAAACATCCATGTTTATGCACACAAATTTTGGACTTAGCCTGCTAAGTCAAAATTTGTGGCTTGGTGGCTTGTGGCAAGGTCGCGGGTTCTATTCCTGAATAGAACCCGCGACCGTCGGCGTAGCAGTCGCTTACGCTCCCGCTGCGCCAACCGGCCGTGGTATTTATTTAAACAAAGCATTTTGGTTTAAGGTACGTATTAGACAAAAACGGCTACGCTAGCATGAGATACTATGACTCTTTACCAAACGGCAGCTGCCTAGTGCAAATAATCACTTTGCACAAACTCTACTAGATAAGATGCAACTTCTACTTAATCCAATAGCTCATTTTATTCATTATTTCAATTCATAACAATACCTTATGCTCGTGATTATCTTGCGATAATACAACGCTGTTAAGATTAAATCTTTTTCAGGTAAACTATTTGCACGAACCTTAATTACTTGGCTTCTATTAGTGGTTACTTTATAGTTTACTATTTAAAAATATTCACTGTTACAAAGGACATTATGACAGAATTGTGTGCACACTAGCATTTTAATTGTTTGTAGACTTTATTTTTTACTGTTCTGTTATACAAGTCATTGCTTTACCAGTTTCCCACATAAAATATTAATATACCAGCTATGGTTTGCAACTACAAACAAGAAGACAATAACTTAAAGTTCTAAGCATAGAAAGGTGTCGACCGTTATACCTGCGTTCACCAAGAGCCAATTGGCAATAACACTTTAACGATATTTTTATGCAGATGAATTTTGCAGTCCATTTACCTCGGTATGATTCCCCAGTGGCCAATAATATCTCGAACGCGGTACCTTTTCATTTTAGCCAATTACTCAGCTACTTGACATAAACAAAACATCAATTCGTAACGTCCTTACGGACCGAAACAAGCACAATACATCTTCCAAACAAAGGAATAATACTTTCGCTTTCAATCCAATCACAATTAGGTAAGTAACCCATGTAATTACTTAAAGTCGGTAGATCTATTCCCCCAACAAAAAGAACTTGGACGTTTCATCGGTTACAAAGGGAATTTGCCAAACTTCATCAAGGGTCCAAAGGAAAAAGATAGATTCGAAAAAAGGGAAAAAAGATTTGACCCTCGAGTTCGGCCACCTGACATCCAACGGGGAAATGTTTTTATCTTATTTGCTGTTACTTCAACTTTATCTACATCTAACTTACGAGGGCTGGTAATGTTATGTCTAGTATACACATATGATGCTTTTTTTGGGGATCTATTGCTCTGTTGGCAAAACCTACTTTTTTGATTGGTTTTGCGTACGATTTCTGTCATTCGTCTGTCGTCAAAGGTTTCCTCGGAAATAACATGACGTAGATATTTGATATTCGACATGAAATAATATTTTGAGAGTTTCTGTACATACACCAATGATGCGTGGATGTCTGCGACATATAGGTACAAGCAACTTACAGGAGAAGAAAAGATATATGAAAGATGCCAAAAAATACCTACTCGCATAAGTTTGTGATTCATATTTTAGTAATGCCTCGTTGGTCTCGCGGCATAAATGTGCGCATGGGATTGGGAGGTCTCGGGTTCGATTCCCGGGTCGGACAAAGTGTTATTGGGTTTTTCCGTGAGGAAATTCTCAGTAGCAGCACGGAGTTTGGTAATGTGCGCGGAACGGCAATAGGCTCGCCCCCTATTACGTGGGACCTTAAAATTAATGGCGAAATGTGGGTGTAATATTACACCTCTGCCTATTTGCCTTCGGGGATACAGGTGTGAGTCTATAAAAAATATATAAAAAAGTTTTAGTTATCACAAATAACATCATTCATTATTTCTGTCTTCAGGGTCGCAAGAAATCCAACAATATGAACCTAACATACGAAATAATGATGCTGCTTTGAACTTTTAGTGTAAGAAGTTGATTAATCTTAGATTTTTCTACTTTCTACTAGTTCCAGTTTATACAATTTCGTTAAACATCATCTCTCCACCAACTTAATTCTTGTACGAAATTCAGAAGGAGCCTAACTAGTCCTCAGCTAACCTGTGATACAAAAAAATGTTGAGACGCTATAAATTGGTCTGTTTCTACATTTAGTTTTGTTTATCTCTAGGTTTATTCAGAAGGAAAAATAATTTAAATACGAAGTACGAAAGAAAATATTTGGGCCCAGCTCATAAGATTGTCGATATGTGGGATGTGAACTCAGCGATCATTGTGCCGATAGTTGTGTCGTAAATGGACTAATTGCCAAGAGCCTTTACCAACATCTAAAGATGCTCGCACTAGGCAGCAGAAAAACTAATACATATTTTTAACAACATCACTTTTTTGTTTCGGTGCCAGTTAGAAGTACGCACAAAATTTTATTTTCTTTCTTACTAGCCATGCGGGCTCCTGGTTTAATTCTTTTAAATTATTTTTATTTTTACTTATTTTAGACGTAGGTCTTCTAAAAGGGCTTAATTAATTTGACCTGTATATATAATAAGATTTTGTAACGATTTGAGTTTTTTTTTCTAATTAAGCCAATGACACTGTCTGTGACTTTTTCTATTTTACCATAAATGTGATTCATTATGTGTGTAATATTTTATTTAAAAGTGACCCTGCAGTTAAATTTTATTTCTAATCTGTTAGTTAACTCACTTACTACTGCAGCCTGCTCTCGATTGGTGATTTAATATAATTATAATTATTTGACTGAGCATACAGGGCTCGGGCCTCCCTTCAAAAAAAAATTGAAAAGTCCTAACATGGTTTGGAAGATTTTAGACGAACACTTGACGATCGTGATAATTTTCTAAATAATAAGCATATAACTTCCAAAAGTCGGAAATACGTAACGTGGTTTTGTATTCGAAAACCATTACGTGGTAATGATCTCGTCATTGACCCTATCATTGCATATAGGTAGTGATTATAAGTGATATTATGAATATCAATTGCTTTGTTCACCTTAAAAAAGTTATTCAAAATATATTTTTTATCGTAACTTATTGACTAGTGTTTAAGTATAAGCTGGATTTATTCACAAATTTTACTTTATCTGAGGATTTATCAACATTCAAGTGATATTCATTCTGAGTAAACCAAATCTAAGGATTTATTGCAAAACATTATCGATATTTTATCGAAATTCATTTTGAGTAAGCACATCACCAGTCTAGTTAAAATTTACGACAATTTCGAAGATTCGAAATGACATTTGTATATTATCTTTCTTTAACATGAGAAAAAAATCATAAGTCAGAGTGAAGTAAATATATTGGGTAAGGTTGTTATTTTTAACATGAGAAAAAAATCATAAGTCAGAGTGAAGTAAATATATTGGGTAAGGTTGTTATTTTAATGCGGTCTCTATTACTTTCAATATAATGTCAGTGTCATACTTACGTCACAAATGGTATTCTCCTAAATTAACTGATATTGGAATGATATTGTAACTAGATTATAAATTGAAACAAGTGTCAAAATATGTGTCAACGACGAACTGTTTATTTCAAATTATACAATAATGTCATTAGGTTAGCAGAATATCGATTCAGAGTCAATTCAAAATATAATCTCATTTCGTTCAAAATATAATTTCAACGTCACATAAAATACGAGAATTGGGTCTGGCTCGGCTTACACCGAAACCGTGGGGTAGGGTTCTAGGCGACTTGGAAAAGGAAATGGACTGTATTAGGGCGAGTTCTGGGTCGCCTAGAAAGGAATAAGGGAAGAGGAGATGGATACGGGAGGAGGTGATTGAGTGGGTATAGGATACTTCCAGGATGGAAGGCACTTACCTTATTCAGCCTTCTTCGTTTCTAATTCCTCCTGGTGTTTTCGTGATGTAGCTGCTTGTTTTCACTTCACTCACGAGCGGGTTTTCCTTGGTGGAAGCGGCAAAATCACATACAGCGGCGCGGCGCGGAGCGGTATCGAGACGGCGTTCTTAGCGAGCGGAATGTTCGAGACTGTCCCTCGCGTTCACGATCGCGTCGACGAAATCAGGCGCAAGGCAGTGCCTCTTCCAGGGAGAGGGAAAGAGAGGGACGGAAATATGATATCGCTCGCACTAGACAAGCGTGGAACGATTCATGTTGATGCGATTAGTTGTAGATAGGAAGGTAGATGGCGCTACCATATCCCCCCGGCCCTAAAGGGTTGCCTTTAAAAAAAATAGAATTGAACTTAGCTATGTTGGGTGTACTACCGCATAACCCAATAGGCTAAGACAGCGACATGACAATAAAATTAATCTAAATTAACTTTAGCGAAAACTACAAACGCAATAATAGCGAAAACTACTAACTAAATACTTAAACTAAGAGGTAGGTCCAACTTCAGGCTAGATCTCACTGAGTTGGAAGCGGACGCGAGTTGATCAGTGCCTCGACTTGTGCAAGGACGGTTAAAGGCTCTTCGTAAGAGAGGATCTGTTGACCTATAACTTTGAAGAGATGCGTTTTAATTACTTTGACCATGCTTTCCCAACATCCACCGAAATGCGGTGATGCTGGTGGAATAAACTTCCAGTCGATATGATCTATGGAGAGTTCTTCCTGAAGACGAGTACGATAACTCGCGACGTGATTGAAACAAGTAGCGGGAACAAGTTCAATCAATTTACTAACGCGGTTGGCGACGAAGTCTGCCAGCGATGAGGAGAAGAATGAATCCAAGCGAGCACTACTTTGGAGGCGGAAAATGCGTATATTTATTAATAGAGTAGTGGGGCAAAACTGTGTCTTGATCCTTGTGGAGCAACTGAGACAGCAGAAGGGCCGCGCACAACTCCAGTCTCGCAACCGAAATGGTTTTAACAGGCGAGACCTTAGACTTGGCACAAACTAACTGCACCGAGTAGTTAGAACCAATGCGGACTTGCAGATATACGACTCCGCCGTAAGCACGCTCGCTGGCGTCCGCGAAACCTATTAAGTTGACGGTACATCCATCTACCAACCCAAGATGACGCGGAATAGTAACTTGATTGAGCGCGGTAAGCTCAATACAAAACTGGCCCCAAGCGGCGACAATATGGTCAGGGGGTGTTTCATCCCACTCTCACTTTGATAGCCAAAGCTCTTTGATGAAGAGCTTGGCGTACAAAATTGTGGGAGCCACAAAACCCATTATGTCCCATAGTCGAGCCACTGTGGACAGCATAGTGCGTTTGGTGCACTTATCATCTGGTGGTGAGACGTCAAACCGAAAACTATCGCAGGATTTGTTCCAGCGTAAACCGAGAACCTTATGCGGAACAGACTTTTCAAACTCAATGTCTGGAGAAGCTTTATGAGAATCTGGTATGCGTGCGAGAACCTCCTTAGAGTTGCTTGTCCATTTGACAAGATCAGTTTGGCCTCGCTAGAAAAGCTGAATAAGCTCTTCACAAAGCGAAATTTCTAGCGGAGCGGGTATGACATTACAGGCAATGTCATCTATATACAAAGCGGATGTTAGTATAGTATGGTGTAGCGTAGCGTAGCTTAGCATAGCGTAGCATAGCGCAGCATAGCGCAGCATAGCGCAGCATAGCGCAGCATGGCGCTGCATAGCGCAGCATGGCGCAGCATAGCGCAGCATGGCGCTGCATAGCGCAGCATGGCGCAGCATAGCGCAGCATGGCGCAGCTTGGCGCAGCATAGCGCAGCATAGCGCAGCATGGCGCAGCATAGCGCAGCATGGCGCAGCCAAGCGCAGCATGGCGCAGCATGGCGAAGCATGGCGATGCATGGCGCAGCATAGCGCAGCATGGCGCAGCATGGCGCAGCATAGCGCAGCATTGCGCAGCAAAGCGCAGCATGGCGCAGCATAGCGCAGCATGGCGCAGCATAGCGCAGCATGGCGATGCATGGCGCAGCATAGCGCAGCATGGCGCAGCATGGCGCAGCATAGCGCAGCATGGCGCAGCAAAGCGCAGCATGGCGCAGCATAGCGCAGCATGGCGCAGCATAGCGCAGCATGGCGCAGCATAGCGCAGCATAGCATAGCGTAGCATAGCATAGCATAGCATAGCATAGCTAATTAGTGCTTTATCTTACACACAGTTTTAGCATCTACCTTGATCTCTTGAAGAGCAGAAAAACAACAAGACGTAATACAATGAGAAGTATGTAACGTAGGTACGGTACCCATAATCACATACCCAAGTACCGTCTCAATAGCGGGCGGTAAATCATATCGCTCACTACGTACTATTTTAGTTAGTAGCAAGTGCGGAAATATTGAAGCTCCGATCAAAAGATCAATGCCTGCCGGATTCGCAAACTCCGCGTCGGCTAGCGGCAATGATTCGAGATGAGTGAGTGATGCTACGTCTACATTAGCGTTCGGTAATGCGTCCGTGATACGCTCCACGATAAGCGAAGAAATGTTAAAATTAATGTCCCTATCAAAACGCGAATGTATTTTAATATCTACGGAACCCCTGCAATGCCTTTCTGATCCGCCTATCCCTTTGACGGTTGAGTTAGTATTTTTAAAGTTATTCCATAATCCGAGGCGTTTGAAGCATTCCGATGTTATTAGATTGGTCTGAGATGCGCTATCTAGCAGACAACGTACCATGTGCGGCGACCCATTGACATCATATATGATAACTTGCGCTGTCGCCAACAGTACCGTGCTAGACGCCGTACACTGCGTTTTGGCCCTGCGCGGAACATTATAGATGCGCGAGTGCCGTCCTCGCGTGCGCGTCGCCCGCGCAATGGATGTCGTACACAACGATACTTCGCCCTCAGACGCGGAAGGCGCAGCTACCGTGGTCTGCTGCACCTGCGGCGCAAGTGTGTCAAGGTTATCGGCTTGACTTGACAACCGGTTATTTTTATCAAAATGTAACAGTGTGTGATGTTTTTGTTTACACGTGCGACATCTCGTTCTACTGGAACAATTACTCGTTTTATGTTTTATGCTTAAGCAATTAATGCAAGCTTTGTTATCTTTTACGCTTTTAAAACGAGCAATTGGATTTAAATCATTAAAGGTGGGACACTTATAGTAATGGTCGTGCACTATATTACTGCACAGACACTTCTGTGAATTATTACTATTAGATTCCGAACATGTTACGTAAGATTGTGGATTAGGGACTGAGTTATTATTACTATTTCGCGATTTATTCAACCTTTGTTTGTTGTTGTTAGTGTTAGACGGGCCAGGTGAACCAGACTGCGTATTATGAAATATTCGACACTGATCTTTGATGAACGAAATAAAACTATCTAGTGTAGGTATTTTATTATTGCGTTCCGTCATCTCGAATGCGCGAATTGTATCAGTGTCAAACTTTTTTAAAGCGAGTTGAAGCAACATAAAGTCGGAAAGATCTTCTATTTTTAAATTCCTAAGAGAATTAACCGCGGTTACGAAGTTATCAATAAACAGCTGGAAATTCGAGACAGACGCGTTGCTGGACAGTTTGAGATTTAAAGCTTGGTCAAAGTACGTAGACGCTAGAACGCGCGTGTCTTGATATCTGTCAAGTAGTGACTGAAATATGACCTGATAATTCTCAGCACTGGGTGTGACACCTGCAAATACGGACTGGGCCTTCGGTGACAGTTTACCTATTAAATAGTACAACCTGTCAGCATCTGTCAGAGAACCATTATCGTGCACTGTAGACTTAAAACTTGCATAGAATAACGGCCAATTTCGTATATCTCCGTCAAACGACATAATCTCGATTGGCGGTAATCTCGGTTTGCGGGCAACGGGCTCTGCTGAACATTTACCCTCCAATTGCGATTGTATACGCTTAATAATACAATAAAGATCTTCGAATGATGTATACGCCTGATAGTTCGGTTTTTCATCAGGATTGATAGAAAGTAATCTTGCGTTATAATCGTCTAACAACTTATGAAAATCCGTTCGAATACTATCTACTGTTGTACAATAACTGAGAAATGCTTCGCTATTACTGTCAGACATCGATGCGGTTTTTGATCTTTCATAGATATTTTGAATGCGCTCAAATAAAATATTGCGTTTTGCTTCTAAGATTGTCATCTCTTTGTCTTCCGACACGCGTGACTTCTTTTGTTGTGACATGCTTACGTAAGTATAAGCTAATGAGAACGAAACAAAATAAGAATATCTAATGTATCTATTATTTTACCTAAGTAGGCAACAGTTTAGAGCTGAGGAAATTAAAGTTGATTGAAATATGAGATTTATAAGACAACTATGATAGTTGCAGAAATAATAATTTAATAAGTAGGTAGCTACATAAAAGTTTACCTACTAATTCGGGCGGAAATAACCATGTGACGGTTATGTGAATATATTAGGAGTATAGCTAGGTGCTATAACTGCCTAGGTATAGCGGTATAACGTATAAAACGTAAATGAATCCGACTCGTATGGATCAAAAAAAATGGTATGGCGTGGTGCCGAAACCGGTTAGGTTCTAGGCGACTTGGGAAGGATTAATGGACTGTATAGAGAGGATAGCGGTTCTTAGCCGCCTAGGAGAGAATAAGGGAAGAGGAGATGGATACGGGAGGAGGTGATTGAGTGGGTATAGGATACTTCCAGGATGGAAGGCACTTACCTTATTCAGCCTTCTTCGTTTCTAATTCCTCCTGGTGTTTTCGTGATGTAGCTGCTTGTTTTCACTTCACTCACGAGCGGGTTTTCCTTGGTGGAAGCGGCAAAATCACATACAGCGGCGCGGCGCGGAGCGGTATCGAGACGGCGTTCTTAGCGAGCGGAATGTTCGAGACTGTCCCTCGCGTTCACGATCGCGTCGACGAAATCAGGCGCAAGGCAGTGCCTCTTCCAGGGAGAGGGAAAGAGAGGGACGGAAATATGATATCGCTCGCACTAGACAAGCGTGGAACGATTCATGTTGATGCGATTAGTTGTAGATAGGAAGGTAGATGGCGCTACCAGGGTCTTAGGTTTAGAATGTTTTATATTTTAAACAGTTTGGGAACAAAGTAAAAGCATAGCAGATAGGCGCTTGATAATTATAATTTCAGCTGTGCTAATTATGGTATGTTGTTAATTGTGCAATTCCAAGTGAACACTTTTGAGTACATGAAAAAGTAATGGTGACAATCCCTGGAATGTTATGATAGGGTTACAATTTGGGATGAATCAGAATGTAATCCAATCCAATCTGGCATAAGAATTGAATATCAGAATTCCAATAGTAACAAATGTTTTCAAAAGGATTCATGAAAATTTCTTTAGAAAATTAATTCCGCGAGCCAAATTTCCACATTATATTTATTTTATTCATAGACTCATTAATCTCAAAATGCACTTACTGCACAAAAAAATCTAACTGAATTCAACAATAATAAAGGAGGCATTAGCTGCAAACGGTATCCCTGCACAGTCTATCAGGCAAAGCAAAATAAGCATAACGTGAAAGAATATAGGTACAAAATACTTCCTAAACCAGCCGTAACGTAATTTATTTTGTTTTGATGTTGTTCGTATAGGTTCTTTGAGATAAGGGAATCTTTCCGTGGCTAAAGTAAGCAATCAATGTGCTGTTATTAATGTGTTTTATTGTACACCATTGATTACGGTGTTTGTTCCCTTATTTATGTAAAAGTTATGCGTTTTGAGTTTAATTTTTTAGGAATCGATGATGGCAAAGATATAGGATAAAAATGATGAATTTGTATTTAATAGGTCTTGCAAATGGACGTGAAAGTTAATGAAGACGATAAATGATATTGCCGTATTATGGGTTACGTGTGCAAGAAAGTTCGTACTCAAAAGATGAAACTTAATGTAAACCATCAAACAGAAATTTCGGTCTTACAGTAACATTAATTTTATTATAAAACTCTACTTTCAAAACTACATCAATTTTCTGTTGAAACTGGGAATATTACCCGTGCCACTGCAGACTTTCCAAACATTGACAAACGAAAAAATTAGACACGCATACAGTGGACTAGACTAGGTACATAAATTGATGTCCTGTAGACCATCGGTAAGTCATACACACGTACTTGTGAGGTTAACCACTAACACTTAAAAGCCTCTATAACCTAGAAACAAGTCCATTAGCCGAAACATCTTTTTCCTCTTTTATTTTGTGGCAATGGGACAGCTTCCAAAAAGAGCAAAATTTACAGAGAAAACGCTAGAAGCAAACGTGACATTCATTCTTGCTCTAAAGAAAGTAGCTCAGCCAAACTTTGTCATTCCAACGTC
Source organism: Euclidia mi (assembly GCA_944739405.2). Classification (NCBI taxonomy): domain Eukaryota; kingdom Metazoa; phylum Arthropoda; class Insecta; order Lepidoptera; family Erebidae; genus Euclidia; species Euclidia mi. Next base: position 45,541,862 of record OX123186.2, on the reverse strand, counting down.
TTGTTTAGATCGAATAGACTTTATTTCACTTTATCTAAGTACAAATGAAGTATGACATTTGCTTCTGTAACGCGGGTATTCTTTTGTAGCCTTTCTGCGCAAGTGATCCATGCACGAATATCAAAGGTCCTTGGGCATATCTGAACTTTGCGAGCAGTGGCGGACATGAACCAAAATAGTTTTAAACAAAGGGGAATAATATGACCTGTCATTGCATATAATGGTTTGATTAAAAATCGTCGGAGAAAAATGCACAGGATCCTTTAAAAAGAAAACAAACAGTATCAAAGGTTTTTATTTCATCTTATAAAGGCATAAAAATAATATCGAAATGAGCTAATGTTTAGAGATATGTTATATGCTGTCTCTTTCGCACATTGAACAGGTTTTTTTTCGTACATTTACTAGCTGCACCCATATCGCTAGCATTGTTTATTATCTGTCTTGGGCCATACACCAGGAAGCAACTGGCGCTCCCGCTGCCTTTTTAAATGATCTTATGATTGCTATGGATCAAATTGAATAAAAAATATTTTAATGAATTAGCATTTTATTTTTCTTACCTATATCAATTAATAAGCGGACGCCCGCGACTTCGTCGGCTCCATTCAGTGATCCCGCGGGAATATTGGGATAAAAAGTAGCCTATAACCTTTCTCATGAATGTGGCTATCACACACAAGAATATTTTTTCAAATCGGATCAGTAGTTTCAGAGATAAAGAGGCAGAGGTGTCATATTACACCCACATTTTGCCATGAATTTTTAGGTCCCACGTAATAGGGGGCGAGCCTATTGCCGTTACCGGGCACATCACCAGACTCCGGGCTGCTACTGAGTGTTAGGAAAAACCCAATAACACTTTTGCCCGACCCGGGAATCGAACCCGGGATCTCCGATCAGCAGTCGCATATGCTATCCACTGGACCACGGACGCTGCAAAGTGGTAGTCCATCACAAATGAAATATGAAAGGTCTTCGTCGGTAAATAAAATCATAAAACAAGGATATAACTAATTACCATAGATACAAATTAGTAGGAGTATTATATTATATTAATAAGACATTTTGTAATAGAAGAATGATGATAATCCGTAAAGGATGCCCAGGTTGAAAAAGGCTTGCCCAATATCTAAAATTTGGTGTGTATGTAGATGACCTACGACTTTTACAATGTAACATACATTGAAGTGGCCGGTATCTGGAAAAATATTTTAAAAGCTTTTATGACAAATTTCATCATTTATGTTTTCACCATTTCCATATTCTGACAATAGTTAAGATTAACTTGTATATTTTTGGCATAAAAGGGATCAGTGAGTTCTTTTCTTTTTTTGTATAAGCATACTCAACATCTGTACTTTTATTTAGCCGTACACGTATTAATATAAAGCAAACACTATTTTACTTGATTTGGCTGGATTGTACGTTGTAGAAATATTACTAAAAGGTACTGTACTCATGAATATTATAATAATAGATTGGTTTATTTTTAAAAAGGCAGCGATAGCCATATTTCATGATTGCTGTACACTTAAGCAATAACATCAATAATTCAAAATCTCACGCGTAATGGTTACATTTGTATGCGTGGTACAATATAACAGCGAGAGTATGCACTGCAGTCAATGTATGGAAATTTATTTCACAGGCCTGTAAAGTTTTATAACCGCTGGGATATAGCTGAGTTTATTCGTACAGATTTATTAGTGACTCACCTCGGTGACATGACCCAGAAATCGTAATCTGGAACGGTAATTCATCTGTGACTGCGTGTCACTTTACGACGGTTAGATCCGTGTTGTTGTACGCCGGAGGCGTTTTAGTGTTAATTCGTATTTGAGTGGCCACTTTAAGTGTGTTCAACTAACTAATTACGTTGGAAGTAATACAGTTTTCTGGGTGTGTGGTTTCGATTGGGTTGGACAGCAACTTATTTTCCACATTTGATTTTCGTGTAGTTCTTTCATGTGTACTTCAGAGCAAACTCCGTTCTTTCATACGCACCTTTGAGCAAACTTTTATTTTCTTTCAAGCGGCTAACTTACGTGTAGGTCTCTCTCTATTTATCAAAACGGGCGTTTAAGCGGGGCGTGAAAAAACTTTACTCAAGGCCGTCAAGGTGAGGCCCATCATGCCATAATGCCATGCTGGCTGCTGGGATGATGGCCATCACTATGGGACTTCACTGACTGCTTAACATCAGGCAGCATGGAGTCAATTTGTTCGGCAGAAATAAAAAATAAAAAAAACAAAACAACCTTTATAAATACCGGAAGGCATACATGGTGTTCAAAAGTACCACCATTAGAGACTTTGTTTTTTATGCCAACCAAAGTGTATTTCTCGTAATATGTTGACTTAAGTCTCCAAGAAATAGTTAATACGTTAATAAGTTAAACAAAAAATAACTTTTTGCTTAGCGCCCTTTTCTGTCACAAAATCATGTGTCTTGCAACAAGTTATCAAATATTTGTACTTTTATTATTTTGCAATTACTCTACCTCTTATTGCCCCAATAATAAACAACATACCTACATATCTTAAATTGTTTTGAACTGTACTTTGTCTCGTACATTTAAATGTGTTTTCTCCAACCCTCCGTATAAGGGTCGTGATAATGTGAAGGACAAAGAAAAGGGAAAACAAATGGCATGCATTGTTGAATTTCTCAGTTTGGTATGATCTACGGATGCAGTGCGCTACTGAGGAGATAAATTGCTATATTGGAAGTAGGATCACGTGAGAAGCACGTGAGAAGCACGTGTTATATAACAGCTATAAAACCAACCTCGCTACAAGAAAAGTGAACGTTACGACTTAGTCGAGTTGCGCTATTTAGTTAATTTTGCGTTAGTGCAAATTGTTACTTTGTTGGCCCTAGGATTCGGAAGTGTTTTGTTTAGGAGTATGTCGACTGTTCCGGCTATCATGAAGAGCTTTGACAGGCGTTATAGGGAATCGGTACGCATGAATGAACTGAAACTAGTCTAATCTATGGCATATCGCTATCCCTTTGGGTTGCAGAGGACAGACAGGCAGTCGCTCTGTGGAAAAGCTAATACTTTGTCAAATGCGATTGAATTGGTAACCAGAGTCGGGTTGCAACTGGAATAGTACTAGGAGGATGATGATGTATTTGTTAGAATGGTGTTTGCTTTTGTAAGCCTATGCCCAACCAAACGATAGAAGTGTCCTTCAAGATTGATATCAATAGCATCATAGCAACTATAGTCCTCCTGTTATAGAGTTAAATATAGGTGTATTGTGCGCACTCCTGCAGTACTTACCTATATTTAACTCTATAACATAAAATAATTCACTTTAAAATGATAAAGATCATAAATCCAACACGACTCGATACACATGAACAATAAAATGAAATACGAGCATGACAATCCTCAATAAAAGTAAGGACCCTTAGAATATACTAAAAGGTACTATTTGATTTAAGTACTTTTAAAGCCTTTGTGAACGTGGCTCTGAAGTATAAAAATTTAAGTTTAAGTGATCTTAATATGAAGCGAGAGTTCGTTGCCCTCAAGCGCAAGCTAGCGCAATTCCGCTATTCACGAGTTAGATACGTTATTATTATTATTATTTATTATTTAATACTTTATTGTACACTTTTAAGAACATATGTAAAGAAATTTTATATTAAGTTGAGTACAAAGGGCGGCCTTATCGCTAACAGCGATTTCTACCAGGCAACTTTTGGATGGAGATATTATTGGTAGGAAAGAAATGGTAGTTGTAAGTGTACCAGTAATAAGATGATAAATAATACTTTAAATATATACATTTATTCAATATTATAAGGTTGTTTATTTCTTTTCCACTCAGTGGCTTGCATTTTTGTATAATCAATGAAGATAGCTTCAAGATGGTATCTACATTATTTTATTCTGAACGTTGGTGTCGTCCATACTTATTATAAAATGAAGTCTCCTCTTCGACCTGTCTGTCTGTATGAACACAATAAACTCGAAAACTACCGAATGAATTTTTGCACGATTTTTACGTATAGCACTGTAGGTAAAAAACTTCTGCGGTGTACAATTCACGTGGGCGGAGCAGTGGTCGATGTCTAGTTTCACATAAATTCAACCAAACAATTAAACTCTTTAGCGTTATAATATTAGTGAAGAATGTACAGATCAGAGTAGCCTACCACTCAAATTCATCATAAATCTTGGCTTCTTTTTTCTTTTTGTGAGTGTGTAGCCAACTTTGGTGTCGGCGTTTTTCAAACCACCCAAAGGCGTCGACACAGCCGAACGAAAGGATCTCTAGGTCATGTCCCGCCCTGAGACACGAACCAAAGCATGGTAGCGCGCTCTGTAATTTAAATGCCTACCAAGTGACAATCGTTGCGTTGCTTAATTTTGCCAACTTATTACGAACGGTAGGTTGACATAACCTACCGCTATGAGCGCTACAAAATAATTCTTAATCTTACTGAATCCACCATATAGTGTTCCGTAAACTTGCAATTCAAACTTTCGCAAAGCAAAGAACTTTAGTCTTCTGAGTTAGCTCTCCGTGTAGACCAATTAAATGTTATTACTGAACTTTTATGGCGGTCCATTTATTGGGCTATATGGCTCCGGTATTGCGGAAGGTAATTAATAATTGAAAGTGTATAAAAGCTAAACTTATATTAACAGAGCACTTGTGGACACATAATCCTACTAATATTATAAATGCGAAAGTTTGTGAAGATGTATGTATAGATGTATGGATTATTGTTAGGTATTCTTTCACGCAAAAACTGCAGAACGGATTTGGATGAAACTTTATAGTAATATAGTTTATGCATCAGAATAACACATAGGCTGCAATTTATAAAGATTTTGTGTAATTTGGACAAGATAATTATAACGAAAAGTATCATCAACTAAGTCGGCAAAAATCCTGAGCTCTGAGAGCTATCTTCGCGTGCGCTGCCTAAACCGTTGAAGTTCTATTAAAATAATATACGGTGATATTGTTTATCTTAAAAAGTACTAAATAAGAGTCCGCGACAGCATATACTTCCACATAAAAGGTAAACTTTTATGTGGAAGCCATTATACACCACTATTTTTTAATTAGTACAAAAACTTTAAGGACATATTAGCGAAGACATTATTATCATATATATCATATGCTTTATAATACTATAAAGCTGAAGATTTAGTTTGTTTGCTTGTACTTAAGCGACAATATAAACTCTTCACTTTTTGATCCTACGGCTAGAAGGTTTCTTTAATGTATTTAATTCTCCACTTTAAAATACCGCCATCATAATATTTCGATGACATTTTGATTCTATTTAATTGAAGCTAAATTCTTCTTTCGTATGCTAAACAAAATACACAAAATTCAGCCGTAGACGACAAAGTAATTAACGACTCCCTTGCAAAAACGCTGTCCTTTCGTCAGCATAATTGAAGCACTTATTAAAACTTCATCGGTAACCTATGTGGTATTTACAGGGGAAGCCGGAGGACGGCAGCCGCCCGCCCGATAATAATACCACTGCTTAGACTCAATCGATGCGCACCGCCCTTTTGAACGAGCCGTTCCATATAATTGGTAGCTAAAAGTTTACGTACGCCTCCGCTAAACAAATAAATGATTATGTTTGATCGCTCATAGTAATATTAAAGAAGGATTATTCGACGACATACTGTACTGAATATAAGATTATACAGTACAAATCTTTCTGTACGTAATATGATAAGCGAACCAATGTTCGTTTGTGATTGGCTTTTAATAAAGTGAATGCCTGATAATCAGAATATTACGGCAGATGAGATACGTAAAAGCCACTTGCGAATTGTTGCTCCAAATCTAAGTATTCATTGCGTGCTAGATTGCCATTTCCAATAATACGTTTGTTTTTTTTGAGTTTATAAAACATACATAAGTATAGGATTTTTTCTGGTACTTAACATTATGAAACATATACAGCTTAAAAGTCATTGTGATGTCATTGTTGAGTGCTTATATCCACTTTTAAGTAGTTAATACACTTAGCTCTACAGTGTTTTTGTCGCGATCATGGCGTGCTTTGACTCACAGTTGGTAAGAAATCGGCAAGTGACCAACTTTTGCGGAGGTCACCACATCGATGGTTGACCGTTTGTTGCGGCTGGCGTTATTCGCAATGCACATAAACCAGTTGGTAACATGTGTCAGGACAAAAATCGTAAAATCTACATTGGAGGCCTTTGGAACATCTATAAAAATAAACTCCGTAACTGGAGTTAGTCAGACATTTAGATACACGGAAAAGAAACAAATAAATACTGTGTTTTTACATCAGAAAAAAAAAACTCATAAGTTGAAAATATATCTATCAATATTATGAAACAAATATTGAAGAAAAGTCCTTAAATTTTAGCGTCAGCAAAAATAGAAAAATAATCTACTAATTACACAGGATGTTTGCAAAGGAAGCTATGGGCTGAGTGACACAGCTCTCAATATAACTTATCAAAGTCATCAATAAGAAAATTAAACCATTCAGATATTTACTTGTGATAAATATCAGAAATATCTATTTTAAAATGTTTCATTTGTGGAGATATATCAATGGTTCTTACACATATTATTTATATTTCACGTTAATATATATATAGAACCAAAAAATAAAAATGGTAAACGTCTCCTTTGTCTTCAATTTAGGTGAGATTCTATTATTCGGTACCTGTATATCTTGTACATGCTCAATAGGCTTTGTTCCCTCCAAATAATTAATGTAAAACAAATAATGAAGAGATCGTATTTGGATTGAGGACAGTCATGGATTTTGAGCTTCAGGCCAACAATAGGCGAGAAACCACAAAAGATACACACAAAGAAACTCGTTATATTATATTGAAAGCTAAGACATAATAATATATTGGGTTTGTGAGCCAACAGAAATAATTATAACACATAAATATATGTTATGAAATACGTGTCATTCTTACTTGATCTATTGTCAAATTTTCGTCAGTATTTTTTTAAATATCCTAGATTGGTGTAGAAAATAGAAATAAATTTCGATGAATAGTTTAGGAACAAAATAAGAATACGAGATTCAAAATGTTTCGCGTCTGTGCATGGCACATTTGATAACCGGTAGGGTTTCTTAGATATGAATATAAACTTCCCCGCGCGAATAAAGTCGCTGGTTCGGCTAGTGAATCATAAATTTATATTTGAGTAAAAAAAGGACAATTCTTTTTTTGTTTCTTTTTTTATACTCCAGTCACAAATATCAAATTTATATCTTTTTAGTATGCGCAGGGGACTCTTTTGCGATGTGTATGCATTCTGTTTCTGTTTACCTGTTCTATTTCGTGACTGCCACCCTGACTTTCTTTGAAAAATAATAGGGACGATAAGAAATCCCATTTCGTATTTTATTCATGTCGTTTTAAAGGATATTGTGTCAAACACAAAACGATACACATATTAAAGTAGCATGATATTAAAAGTTTACGAGCGCTTGCGTATCTTTGATTTTATCTCACAAAATGGACGGTGTTTTTATGTTCAAGCTTTGTTTGGGTTTGGTTAGACTTTCTAGAAGCACAATTTTATTGTAGTTATAATTTAAAACTTTTGCAAGTATCTTCTGAAATCCCTGTATAAAGATTCTAGAGCTTGTGTGAGGATAAATGGGTCGTACACTGATTGGTTTACCGGGATCCTGCCGTTTGGCAAAATATGTTTCGTCAAATTTCACTTCCCAAAAAACTTATCGCATAGTTTCATTTCCCAAAAGAATGCTTAGCAAATTTACATTTCGCATTTTTTTCACTTGGTCAAATATTCATTTGGCAAATTTTTACTTGTTCAAATTTTATTTAGTCAAATATACATTAAGCAAATGCTTTATTTTGAAAAAATAATATATTCCAAAAGGAAGTTCCCTGGGCTTGAACTTGCCTGAAATATATATTGCCTTGCCTAAAAGCATATCTCATTAATAATTAATTATAAGTAAAATACATTATAAGTTACGTAGGCTAGATTAGAACTGCTAGAAAAGTGGGTTAGGTTAGGTTAGAACTGTGATCTAGATTTGATTTTTATATCTTAAACAACAAAATTATTATAGAAGTTCTTACCTGTAAATTATTTGGCCAAGGTGAAACTAATATCCATGCAGCATCATAGATCGGAACAGACGAGTGATTTCTATTGCCAGTGCAAATTAGGCCAAGTTTTTAATAGCGTGAGTTTGGACTCAGTTAATCATATGATATATGTATAATATTTTGGGAAGAGTATATTTGCCAAACCATATTTGACTACCTAATATTTGGTAAAATGAAACATTGCCGTGTAATTATTTGCTAAACAATAAATTGCTAAAAATAGTTTTGCTTGCGAACTTAGTTAACTGCCAAAGCCACTATATTATAACGATGTTAGTTATAATAATTAATAAATTGCAATATTGAAGCGCCGGCGACGAGTCGATATCGCTCAGGAATGTGGTTCTTTTGTTTTCACGGCCCAGGTGTGCGTCCGCTCCGAGATCCTTTTATGCGGCTCGATTTCGACCATGATTATGTTGATTGTTATAGGGTTCACTTTGGTTTGTAGGTGTTTTTAAATGATAAGACGTATGTATCGTTGCAAGTGTATTAAGCGACTGATCTGTTTGGCGGGGGGTCCTCAAAATGTAAATAAACATAAACATAGGTGTTTAAATTGAATGAACTATTCAGTTTAACTATTTATTCACAACATAGCCGATATACCTACTGGGGATGTGATTGAATGTTATATAAATTTATGAATATACCTTAAACTAACGAAAAATATTATTATATTTCGTCGAAAAATAAATTTCATTTAAAAGAATAAATTTATTTGTAATACGAATTACCCGAGAAAATTCATAGCAGTCACGTAATTGGTTTATGTCACTGACCCACATACATAGGTCGCGCGTGGTGTATAATTTTTGTTACAGGTAGTTTATTGGTTTATGACGTAATTAGATCCAAGTGTAGTTTCATAACAGCCACGATTTTGTCATAAGCTTAGTATTTTATGGGTAAATTTCTAGTATTTCTTTCAAAATGCATCTATTTGAAACAACCTACGTATTTATCAGAACATTCAGAACCAACTTAAGTCGCATAATTTATAGCCTGACTAATTACGTTGCAAAGGTAGAAAAAGCATAAATAATATGATAAAAGTGAACGAGGTAAAAGAGATATGTGAAATAAAAAATCGATAGCCCGTTTATAATAACGTAATGAAGCGAAATCCACGGGCGTTCATTCATATTGAACGAAACGATACCGGTGAATAGCACTCAGTTTCAGATACGCAATGAATGCTTCGTATTGTCCTATCATTGCTGCAGCACTATTAATCGCAGCCCACAACATACTCGGAACAAGCAGGTATTACTTTATTACCCGCAATACGAGTATATGCATAAATTGAATTATAATAATATGCACGTCAGAATGATTTATATAGTGATGGATTAAAAATATACAGTGAGCCACTATCCCATTTTATGCCGTGGATGTCGTGAGAGGCGATTAATAAAATGCAGGAAGCAAATTACATCTTGATGAAATGAAAAAAATCGATACTAATCTAAATGCCAAGCGGTATATAGTAAGATAAATCCTTTTATTGACTCACAATGATGCTGTGATCTAATAAGAAGAGGCCTACGTTCAGCAATTGACTGCAAAAGGTTGCATAATCTTGTAAAAGTATAAATAATAATAATAATATTCTACCACATACACACAACACCATCTAGTCCCATACTAAGCAGAAGCTTGTACTATGGGTACTAGATAATGGATAAGCATACATATATACTTTTTTTTTTGTAAATACATACATATTATACATAGAAACACCCAGACCAAGACAAACACCCATGTTCATGCACACAAATGTTTGACTTGAGCGGGAATCGAACCCGCGACCTTCGGCGTAGCAGTCGCTTACACTCCCGCTGCGCCAACCGGTCGTCAAAAAAAATTTATAAATGTTATTATACTCGTATAATTATGTCTTTAATTATGTGCGAGTTCTGAGATACTCCACTAATGACACTATATTCGATATTTCTTTCCCATTGAACGATTAATATCATATCTCATTCTAAAGTTTAAATTATTCAAAAAAATAATGCCAACAGCAACTACCAACCCGTAAGTTTTTCATCAACTCTGCAAAAGTTTCTTCGAGCTACACTCTAAAGCTTCAAGAAAACTAGAAAACAACACCACGACTCCCTAATGGTAACAAACTACTAGGTACGACGCAATTAATACGAGAAATGCATATTTTTGCCTCGCTGATTGAATAATTCTCTCGTGCTTAGTTTTGGGAACGACGGGGCAGTTTTTTGTTTTCTGTTGCGAGTTCTCGATAACTGCGCGGTATTTGGAAATATGAGCATAGATATATAAATACATAGATAGCTATTTATGTTGTAGTTAGGTATAGATTTTTACGGAGACTTGCCTGTAAAATCTAATTTTTTGAACAGCAAATGTCTGAAATCCGTGGTCCAGTGGAAAGCGTAAGCGACTGCTGATCGGATGTCCCGGGTTCGATTCTCGGGTCGGGCAAAAGTGTTAATAGGTTTTCCGAATACTCAGTAGCAGTCCGGAGTCTGGTGATGTGCCCAGTAACGGCAATAGGCTCGCCCCCTATTACGTGGGACCTAAAAATTCATGGCGAAATGTGGGTGTAATATTTACACCTCTGCATACCCCTTTGGGGATACAGGCGTGAGACTATAAATAAATAAATAAATGTCTGAAATCGCTACCTGGTTTCTGGTGTAAGGTAAGTTACATATGTTAAGGTGCCTGTAGTCCTGAAGGAAACATACAGGGCTTCCACGAATCTCGATTACGTTGTCAAGCATACAAAGCATCCCTTGATGTGAGTTTTTATGGCTGCTACACACAGTGCCGGCGCCATGGGCCGGCGGCTTTTGTCACGCGGCTCATGCCGCCGGCTTTCGGCGGGCGTCGGTGCCGCCGGCACACAATCTGCACTAATCTACACTAATATTAAAAAGAGGAAAAATTTGTATTTTTGTTTGTTTGTTTGTAATGGATAAACACAAAAACTACCGGACCGATTTTAAAAAATATTTTACCATTAGAAAGCTACATTACCTGCAAGTAACACAGGCTACATTTTATTTTAGAGAAAATAGGGTTCCGTAAGATATTTGGAGTTTTCGGACCCAAGATGTAAAAAATCATACACAAAAGTTCGTTATTTGGCGTACGCCGCCTAAACTATAAAAGATAGAACCATAAAATGTTCTAATGAATAAAAGACCTTAAAAATATATAAAAAAAAGTCCGCGACAAACTATACCTATCTATTTCGAGTTAAGCACAACAACCATTGTTTTATTTTTTTAGGACTTCATTTAAACGCATTTATTTACACATGTCATTACTCCTTATCAAAATAAACTACTTTGTCACAATGTACTGTTCATATAGATATTATTTAGTCTTCATTAAAATTGGCCGTTTGGTTTGAAAGTTAGGGCGAAATTAATCTATACATAGTCTAAACACATAAAATGGAGTGTCTAATGCAAAATGGATGTATACACGGTACATATACGGAAATGACACTTACTGCAATTTTTGTCTGTCTGTCTGTCTAGCGGTCTGTCTGTCTGTTGGTCTGTCTGTCGGTCTGTCGGTCTGTCGGTCTGTCGGTCTGTCGGTCAGTCTGTCTGTCTGTCTGTCTGTCTGTTCGTTCTCGCTAATCTCTGGAACGGCTGGACCGATTTTGACGAGACTTTCACTGGTGAATAGCTGATGTACCAAGGAGTAACTTTGGCTATAAATTAACCGCGTACGCGAAGTAGTTCCCTCAGCACGCGGGTGAAACCGCGGGAAACAGCTAGGTTGTTCATATAAGAATTTAGGTATAAGACGTTCCAAGTATTACAGAGATTGTGCGTATCACCTACGAAAACAATAATCATAAATGTTTGTATTAAATTGTTAAGCTATTATTAGCATAACATTACATCATAATTGCCACATAATTTAAATTATATTGTGTATACCACATTGTATCATATGGGTGACTGTATTGTGGTTTCAGTCACAGACCACCAGATTAAGCCGGGTACGGAGACGTAACACCCATAAACAACCTTACTGGAGACAGGACCCTTTGCCGCTCGAAGATGTAGGTACTTGCAAGGGATCACAACGGCCCAAAATATCCCAGGATAAATAAAAAAATAACTTCCCTAACATTATATCGACAGTTATTCTTTCGACTAGCCAAAGTTATTTCACAGGTACAAATATAATTCATTATTCTTTTACCAAACTATGGCAACAAAATTATAAGGGGTTTGAAGAAACGCATGAATGAAATAAGAGAGATATGCCAGGATCGTTGCAAATGGCGTTCGGTAGTCTCTGCCTACCCCTCCAGGAAACAGGCGTGAGTCTATGTATGTATGTTTGAAGAAACGAAGGAAAAAAGTTTTCAATAACCGATTTAAATTGAAACTTGAACGGGCTGAGAATTTTATATCTATGAAGTTAGACAAAACTCTTTGGCCTAAGGTGACAAAAAAATCTTACAAACGCCGCTCGGGTTATAAAAATGAATTTACAATGCATAAACTTTTTATTAAGATATTAATTTTAGAAAGATGCTTACCATATTGTTCAATGTTTGTTATGAATTGACATTATACTACATGTTGTCAAATATTTTTCATTTCATGAAAACGACTATTTATAGCACAGCTACACTAGGGGACATTTGTATCACCAGCGTTATTATAAATATACAAACAACGAACACAAGGAACACCTAGACACTGAACACCAATCAGGAAAATTTTACCTAAAGCAAAAGTCTATATCGTCGTTTAACACGCATACATTTATACACCCGTATATTACTATAAACATATTCACAACTAGCGAAGATTTACATGTCAGTAGGTACATATTTTTTGTTGGTTAATTTGACATAGGCAAAGCAATGAAAATGGTCAATCAACCGTCAACATGGTCTAAAGTGTAAACTGATGATCAGAACTGTTCTTTCACTTTGTGTTTTTTTAACCAAACCTTTAACCTTCTAATTAGGAAAATGGACATGAGTCTAATGGCTAGGCTTGCCTTTATTACACTGATATAAAATATCCGTATTGAGGTTAGGTATCTTAAAAATAAACAAGTCGTTAGTTCATACTGTGATGGACGTCAACGCCTCCTATTGACAACTTAGTCATAACTATCAGGTTTAGACAAAGTACTTCAATGTAAGATCTGTATTCACTGAAGCAAATATAAATATATGTATAAAAATAGTAATTGACTAGTTTTTTATCCGACGGATCCGTGACGGATTAATAATAGGAAATGTCACTACCCATTTCATTCCTTAGGTGTCGATAGAGAAGACTGAGGAAAATATACAATATGCAATAATATACATATAAGCAAATAGTTCATACCTCGCGGAAGAGACAGAAAACTTGATTCAAATCCTATACCAACCGGTTTACCCAGCGTGGTTTAGTAGGCCACTTAATTTTTATTATATTGCCTCACAATTCTTGTGACTTTTTGTTGTGACTCAAATTAAGAGAAGCCTATGTTTACCAGTGGACTACAAAAGCCGTATGATTATATCTAATGATTGAACGAGTATAATAATAATATACATACTAGCTGACCCGGCAAACGTTGCTTTGCAAAATTTTTTATTTTTTGAAAAATAGATGTTGGCCTATTCTCATAGATACCGGATAAGCACAAAAAATTTCATCAAAATCGGTCAAGCCGTTTCGGAGGAGTATGGGAACAAAAACTGTGACACGAGAATTTTATATATTAGATTTATGCTATAGGTACTGTTTAATGATGTTTTCTTTCACCGTGTTATTCTTTTCTATACATATAATTTGTTTTATATAAAGGCTCACATTAGCACACCTATTATTGCCCTCATAATGTGTTATTACTAACTCATGTACAAGCTTTATCTGGATCCTGCCGTTTGGCCGAAAAGATTTTGACAAAATTTCATTACCCAAACAAATTTTAGCAACCTTTCTTTATACCATTGCAATATTTCGAATGATTTTAGTGCGCATATTTTTATTTGGTCAAATTTTTACTTGGCAAAATATTACCAAGTATAATGTCATTATGGCATTTGGTCTTTAATCAAATGATTTATCACAGCAAACCATCTTTAGACAATAAACGTTTGGTGATATTAGTTTATTTATGGAAGTATTTAGAGTAGGTTAATTATTAAAAAAATGGTAAGGTTAGGTTAGGTTAGAACTGTGACCTCCTACGCACGAGCCGAGCGAGCAAAGCGAGCGGTGCCGCGATAGCGGCCGGCGAGTGCCAGAAACCACTTGCATTAATATAAAAAAGAGATTGTTTTTAGTATCTTACCCAGAACTGAACTATTTAGATTAGGATAATTATTGATTTTCCGTAAAAACTGTTGTTCCAACTGAAATATTTGACTAAACAAAAATGTTAAAAGTACTAATTGGCAAAAAAGTTATAGTTTAAACGTTCATTTCTCAAACATTATTATAATTTGGCAAATGAAATTACGCGAAAAAATTTTTGGGAAGTGAAAATTTGTCAAATTCCTTTCGGTCAAACAAGGGAGACCCAGCTTTATCAATTGGAAGAAATTTTTTGAGATGAAAATGTGGTAAATCTGTCATTACAACGTGCCATATTCATCAGGTATTTATGTATAGGTATAAGAAGTTTCTTGGTAAAAGTCACTATATACATTCAATTTTAGACATAAACAAAGGCATATTTAACCTCTTTTTTACTATACCAGTCCGTCTGTATTAAAACAATGCTCACATAATTACAAAGTTTACTAAAAACTACATGCAAACATGAACAAAATGGTTATAAATATTTATAAACTGTAAATAAATATTTATTTTGTTCACAAAACATAAATAGTATTGAATAATTATTCAATTATAGAATGTCACATTCAATTGAAAACATAAATAATTTAGAAGTTTCAATTTGAACAACAGTCTTTTTAATTTAACATAAAGCACTCGTTATTTATGCTATTGAAACTGGTCTAAAATACCTGTATTTACTTTTCCCATTCAAAAGTTCTGCGGCAACATTTTCATGGGCTATTTAACATGTATTCACATACAGGGCTTTTATCTTTCAAACTCTAAGCGTTTTTGTTGGCTTGCCTCGCACTCTGAAAATAACCAATGCATATAAAATGATTCATGTTCCCAGCAAAGCCGTGCAGCGCTGCATATCTCTGCTCATACGGTCACATTAATTTCAACACGTAAAGCATTATGCAGCAATGTTTTAGAGTTCTTGCCGTTTAAATTATCAACGGGCTTAGATTCTGAAAGTGATATAAATAGTGGCGTCATTTATAAAGGAAACTTTCTTTTTAAATAAAGCGTGACTTTCAGTGAGCTTATGACA
Source organism: Euclidia mi (assembly GCA_944739405.2). Taxonomy (NCBI): domain Eukaryota; kingdom Metazoa; phylum Arthropoda; class Insecta; order Lepidoptera; family Erebidae; genus Euclidia; species Euclidia mi. The sequence continues at coordinate 45,526,368 of OX123186.2, read as the reverse complement.
TTAGTTAACAAAACTGTTTCATCGAACGCTTTCGTGTAATTATTGTGTCGCCGTCGCAAATGACAAGGAGTATAAACCTCTGCTTTTCAAGGTTTTGTTTAAAAATAACCCCTTTAAAATCAAGGAATATTTTGAATATACTCTGAGAAATCATTCATAATGCAGATTCAACATAAAAAATATTCTTGAGATCGAATAATACTACACATTTGTAAATAAAACTGCGCACACGTTGGCACAAAACAGAAGGTTACTAAAATCTCTAAATACCATTGTAATAGTGCATGTGCCGCGTAAATCCTCCATCAAAATGAACGAGTTATACTAAAGCAAAAACATAATAGGAATAATGCTGAGTAATAAGAGTACGAATCTGTATGTAATATTCTGGGCTAAAAGTCTTAGTTAGAATATTTCTCACAACAGGCACAATACTAAAACTCAGTGCGTGTACAGCCTCTTTAAATATAAACGACTCCAATTTTCCTCGTGTGTTCCCAATAAAAACAGTAGTGATTGCTGGCGCGTGAAATTTCCTTTTTAAATGCGTGCCTACATCGAATGAGATCAATCTACGATGTACTTAATGATATAGTTATAGGGTGACATATATTATTACCATTTTCTAAGTCAATTAGAGCGATAAGGCAAACGTACGCAGAGAGTCTTGGGTTGAAATGCATGAACAACTATTCGAAGTTAACTGCGTATTAAGTTGATAATAATCGTTTGCATATCTGGGAGTTCTCCATAATGTTCTCGACAGACATGTTCATTTAGTCAGCTAACTCACACTTGTCCAGCGTGGTGGACGGTGGTACTATCACCTTAACCTTCTTATAGTGAGAATACCTATGCTGTACAGTGGGACTGTATATATACCTACAGGGCGTGAAGTCAATTAGAGGTACATCTTTTTAATTTATCAATAGGTAAGGGCTTGAAATAACCTCATATTGTCATTAAATTATCTTGTTGTTATTTATATAAAACTGTTACATTTTCAATGTATAACCATGAGTATACAAATGGCACTATAAATTTACTCCAGTCAAATAGTGATTGATTTGCAAGAAAAATTACAACAATTAGATATCTAATGAATTACAAAGTGCTCATGGCGAGATTGAGAACCTGAACTGTCAAAATTTACGTCTCAAGGCTGATTTACAAAAACAAATTAAGGTATATTTACCTATGTATATATCACAACATCTGTTAAAAGACATTTTGAAATTTGTGTATAAAAATAATTATAACATATATAAAAAAATGGGATGAAACATGCAACCACGCAAACTGAGTTCTCAAAATACTTCATAAAGGAAGGTCAAGAGTATAACACTCAGGAAGATGATTCCACATTGATTACAAGTGCACAGGCACACTTTTCAGTTTTTTCTATAGTTATATTGGCATTCTACATCAAAATATAGCAGGAATAATGAACAAGGCAGATGGATTAGCTGTAAGGCTGGAGGAGCTACAAAAAAAGGTACTAGAAATTGATGTTATTTGTCTAACTGAACATTTTATAACAACAGGTCATGAAAGTTTATTGTACATTCCAAATTTCTGTCTTGCAGCCATCTACAAAAAGAGGGAGCACCTGTATTCTTATTAGAAACGGTATACAATTTCGAGAGTTATCAGAGATCTCAAAGCAGTCTATATCAGGCGTTTTTAAATGTTGTGCCGTTGAAATACTGACACAACATATAATTTTAATCTGTATTTATAGAGTCCCCAAACAGAATTACGTTATATTTTATGAAAAGCTTGGTAATATATTATCAAAATTAAATCGTTCATCAAACAAAAGGCTGATTTTGTGTGGTGATTATAACATAAATGTTCTAAAACGAAATAAAATTACATTAGAATTAGAATGCTTTTTGTTAAATAACAATTTAAAACTAGAATTATACGAGCCTACTAGACTATCAAGTGCTTTGACAACTTTGCACACAATTATCGAAAGAATTGTAAGGGTCAAATAATAGATCTTGCACTGTCTGATCACACATCACAAGTTCTTAAGGTGCCCATAAATAAATTATGCAGTATACTATAGGTATTGGAAACTCAAACAGCAGGACATCTCTGAAGAGAATTTAATAAAATTTAAAAAATATTTGCAATGTCTATCATTTAACGAAGTATTCAATGCCACGAATGCAAATATAGCATATGATAATTTTATGGATGAATTCTGCTTGCTTTATAAGCTCTGCTTTCATGGCAAGATTATTATTATGAGAACCAATAAAAAAACTAAATTAATATACCTATAGTATGTTATACATTATTAAGCAGCTGTAGCCTAGTGGAGAAACCGACAGATTCCTACGCAGAGGGTCCGGGTTCAAATCCGCGGTGCGCACCAATGGCTTTTCGGAGTTATGTGCGTATTAAATTGTTAATTATCGCTTGATAAACGGTGAAAGAAAACATCGTGAGGAAACCTACATGTCCGAGAGTTTTCCATAATGTTCTCGAAAGACATGTGAAGACTGCCAACCCGCACTTGGCCAGCGAGGTGGACTGTATGGCCTTACCCTTCTCATAGTGAGGAGAGGCCCGTGTCCAGCAGTGGGACAGTTAATTTACAGGACTGATGATGAGGATGATGATGATGTTATACATTCTGGAAACAGCACTATTTGTCAGAAAAAATATACATTTATTTACAACAATATCTGCAGTTCGAAGAGCCCCAATGCGAGCCCCAAAGCGAATATGCAAATAAACTATCCCTAGTAAAATGTAAAACTACCCTGAGGCCGAAGAGCTTCTTCGGTATGGCACCTAGGATATTTAATAATATACCCGACACTCTAAAAAGTCTGCCCTTAATGAAATTCAAATACCAATTAAGCAAGATACTTATAGATAAGTGCTACTATTCCATTGATGATTTTCTCAAACATAAGTTGTAAATGATTTGTTCCTATGGTTTTACTATATTATGTATTTTTTATGACATTGTATGAATTTATTTACTGTTTATTTATTTTTTAATTTGAACATTGATTTATTTTTTGTTTAAAAGCTTGATATTTCTCATTTATTGATCATTTGTATATCATGATGACAAAACAAAGCGCACTATTTTTTTAAGACCACCACAATTTATGTAAACCTATGTTTCACAAATAAAAAAATCTGATTCTAAATCTGATTCTTTTCACAATATTTTTATTCTATCAACAAGTACATGCACAAAGTTTGTGTAAAACCAAACTACAGTCTGAATAAAGTGAGCGCTCTATTTCGTTAAATTTAAATCGATTTAACTGCATATTGGAATTTGATTGGATGTGCCGATGGTGGACATTTTAAATGAATTTTTGGTCTATCAGGCACCGAGGTAGTACTTATAACAAGAACCGCGTAGTCAACGATTAATATTAATTTATTCGTATTTAAAATCATTTAAAATGTACATTTAATGTCTTTTTCGAAGATTAAATTTCAACCGTAATTCCGATTTCCATTTGTAGATCAAACAAATTATAAATTCACAGATTATTTTATCATTTTCTAAATTTAATACCTTTTAGTATATTGATAGAAATGTAGAATATGGTTTGGTAGATATGAAATGAAATAGAAGTGCATGATGACTTTAAGCACAATGCCATTAAAATTACATCTAACACATAACCGAATAATTCATAATAATAATTTATTCGATTGATAAGTCTAGATACTTACTAAATTGCCCATTTCTTAAAGATTATTTAAGAATCAATATTCTTTGAGAAATGGGCAATTTAATAGAAAAGAGTTTAGAAAGATTGTGATTTGTGATTTTAAACAGTCTGCGATTTTACATAAAACTGGAGTGTATTATTATTAGTTAAAAGGTAGCTAGTAGATAAGAAAACATAGATCTCAATAGAAAACTATATTCACAATGTTTTTGATTTTTGCTCAAGTTTTTATTGTAATTATGAAACAATCTGTGACTTTTTATTTTAAAGTACAGTATTTTTATTATTCATTAAGTGACTAAATAAATAGCTATAAGAAAACATCAACATAGATCTCTATGTAAAACAATATTTACAATGTTTTTGATATTTGTCCAAGTTTTTATTGCAATTATGAAACAATCTGTGATTTTTTTTATGTTCAAGTAGAGTATTTTTTTTATTCACTAAACAAGTAGCTATAAAAAAACTTCAATATAGATCTCTATTTAAAAAAAAAATCACAATGTTTTTGATATTTGTCCAAGTTTTTATTGCAATTATGAAACAATCTGTGATTTTTATGTTACAGTAAGTACAGTATTTTATTATTCACTAAACAGATAGCTATTAGAAAACTTCAACATAGATCTCTATGTAAAACAATATTTACAATGTTTTTATTGTAATTATGAAACAATCTGTGATTTTTTATGTTAAAGTAGGGTGTTTTTATTATTCATTAAGTGACTAAATAGATAGCTATAAGGAGACATCAACATAGATTTCTATGTAAAACATATTTACAATGTTTTTGATATTTTTCCAACGTTTTATTGCAATTATGAAACCATCTGTGATTTTTTATAGTAAGATTACAAAACTGACAAAAATATTGTGTCACATTTATTGTAATGAAACTGAAAGATGTTAGAAATTTAAGTTAGTATTTAAAATATACAAAATTTTTCTTCTATCGACATTTTTATTTCTTAGTCCCCGCACTATGCGAGTGATATTAAAATTTGTAGGTGTGCTTCGTTTATTCAGGGTTCAATTTTATTATTCAATAAAACTCTACTAAAGCTCTCTAGCCTTGTGTGAAACAAATACGGATGTATTTATAAAAATACAGTATTTATTCGTATTCAGTGCAGAAGTACAAATTCGTCATGTATGACGGTTCCAAGTAACCTCGTTAAACAAAAATATTTTTAAACAACTGCCATAAAACATTCGACTCATGTCAAAAACATAAAACATTGCAGCAAATCGAGTTTTCCGTTTCATTAATATTCACCAAGTTACAAACATTAATGTTTCCACTCGAACAGAAATCCTTGCGAACAAAGTTTTCACATTAAGAAATGACAAACATTTAAATTCGTGCATAAACTATTCACAAACATTCCCTTGTATATATTAATTAGTTTATTTTTATTTTTTAAACTGACTTAATTTAATTACATTGTTAATCATTTAAATAATGTTTGTTTTTTTGTTGTTTTGTTTCATCGCTCATAGCGAGACTTAGCTTGTCGTTCGTAACAGATCGACAAAGTTAAGCAACGCTTGCACAGGTCACCACTTGGATGGGTGACCGCGTGTGGCAATTACAACTGAGCGCTACCGTGCTTCGGAGGGCACGTAAAACTGTCGGTCCCGGTTGATGTCTCAGTATAAGAATCGTTAGGCCACGTCGGAGGCCTTCGGGCGGTCTAAAAACTCCGACACCAGAGTTGGCCACACACTCACACGAAAAACAAACAAACATTTAAATAATTATTGGATAATTGTAAAGGAATAAATCAAAAAATCAACTTGACTTATTTAGTTTGTTAGTCATATAAAAATATGTTTTGTGTCAGGTATGTGAATTTAGTGGTAGATACGTATAACTCGTTTAAGTATATAATATTCAGTTGAATAGGTGATGTTTATAAGTAAACTAGCTGACCCAGCGAACTCCGTATCGCCTTTTTAAGAGTTTTTATTGAATTCCCTTTTTCCAAGCCCCTTTTCCAAGTTACCATTAACTAAGCGCTTAATCTCTTATCATTGCAGGGTCTATAAATGATGCAAAAACAAACATAGATTTTTATATAATATTGAATTGCCCATTCCTTAAAATATCGGAGACGATATCCATATCGACTTTAAAAATAAAAATCCCGTCCGCCATCTTTGATCACGAAATAGATGTTTTATTTGGATTCACGATCCCTTAAATCATCAGAGACGATACCCATATTGATTTTTAATTTTTTTCCCATCCGCCAACTTTGATTTCCCATCCGCCATCTTAAATCACGAAATAGATGTTGTATTTGGATTCCCCATCCCTTCAAACATCGGAGACGATAGCCATATTGATTTAAAAAAAAAATCCCATCCGCCATCTTTGATCACGAAAAAGATGGTGTTTTTGAATTTCCCATTCCTTAAAATATCGGAGACGATACCCATATCGACTTAAAAAAAATCTCATCCCCCATCTTTGATTTCTCATCCGCCATCTTTGATCACGAAATAGATGTTAGATTTGGATTCCCCACCCTTTTAAATATTGGAGTTGATACCCATATTGATTTAAAAAAAAATCCCATCCGCCATCTTTGATCACGAAATAGATGGTGGTTTTGAATTCTCCATTACTTAAAATATCGGAGACGATACCCATATCGACTTTAAAAAAAATCCCGTCCGCCATCTTTGATTTCCTATCCGCCATCTTTGATCACGAAATAGATGTTGTATTTGGATTCTCCATCCCTTCAAACATCGGAGACGATACCCATACTGATTTAAAAAAAAATCCCATCCGCCATCTTTGATCACGAAATAGATGGTGTTTTTGAATTCAGGATCAGAGACAATACCCATATCGACTTTAAAAAAATCCCGTCCGCCATCTTTGATTTCCTATCCGCCATATTTGATCACGAAATATATGTTGTATTTATATTCGCCATCCCTCAAAACATCGGAGACAATAAACCATATTGATTTTTTAAAACTTCCTCATCCGCCATCTTTGATTTCTCATCTACCATCTTTGATCACGAAATAGATGTCGGATTTGGATTCCCCATCCCTTTAAATATCGGCGATGATACCCATATCGACTTTAAAAAAATATCCCGTCCGCCATCTTTGATTTCCTATCCGCCATCTTTGATCACGAAATAAATGTTGTATTTGGATTCACCATCCCTTAAATCATCAGAGACGATACCAATATTGATTTTTAAATTTTTCCCATCCGCCATTTTTGATTTCCCATCCGCCATCTTGAATCACGAAATAGATGTTGTATTTGGATTCCCCATCCCTTTAAACATCGCAGACGCCACCAATATTGATTTTTTTAAATTTTCCCATCCGCCATCTTTGATTGCCCATCCGCCATCTTTGATCACGAAATAGAAGTTGTATTTCGATTCTCCACCCCTTAAAATATCGAAGGCGATACCCATATTGATATTTAAAATTTTCTCATCCGCCATCTTTGATTTCCCGTCCGCCATCTTGGATCACTAAATAAAGAACAATGGCAGGATTATACCTGTGAAGTGTTAGAAGCGTCTATAAACGTAACTTATGAAAAACTTATTAATATAATTATTTCGTATTTTGTACGTTTTTAGTTTCAACTATAAAAGCGGACGTTAAATTATCTAAATTGATAAACTATTTATTGAATACATTCATTTCCGGTGCTTGTTAAATGTCATTTTCAGAGTTACCATTTACAAAACAATCGTATTTGTTGAATAGAAAATAGGTAAGTAATCTTTTTAACCTACATGTAGAAACAATTCACGATAATGTTAAAAAATATTTTATGTATATTATATTATATAAAAAGATTTTAATTTTGATATAAATAAATATATTTTTTTACTTGATCTGAGATATCATTTAATTAGAGGTATCAGTAGGCAATTGAAAGATAATTAATGACAACACTAAGTGAAATGTCTACATTGTCAGTATCCTTGTGGTATCCTTACTCCCTGCTCTTGTCTATGATCCCTTTAGACCGTGCCACGAGAATAGGTACTGGAATATGTCAGACGCCTGAAATGTCAACATTTTGCGTTAATCCATTAATTTTTTTCATTCTTAGGCATTTATCAAAGGATAAAACATATTTTTTGGATGTTAAGAATATTTTTGGTGTCGCAATGCTCGTCCTACGGTCGGCATCTTGGAAAAGCGGGTGCAGAATTGCAGATGGCAAACTATTATATAACGATTTTGTTTAAGTTCATTGTCTTCATTTTAATGTAATGTACTAGCTAGTGGTCTGTAATATTATTCATTAGTGGTATTTTTTTATATTTACGATAGCTTAGCTATTGACTATACGATCGAGTACCATGTTTGTACTCTATAGGTGCTTCTAAACAGGCAACATTTTTCTGCAATATGTGGCTGCAACTTAGTGGCTGGCAACATTGCTAGCTATCCCGGCCAGACTATGCAATATTGCTGTAATATCCTGGTCATATAGCCAAACATTTTTGGTGTAGCCACATGCGGCCGACATTGTTTCGAGGGGTTGCCGGACGATCGCTGAGCTGTCGATATTCTGCAATATTGCCCGACTAGTTTCTATTATTGTTTCAGTCCCACTCTATAGTTATGACATAGTATATCCTTTTCTACGCGACATGAAGTTTGCTGTGAATGACGTCGTGATTATGGCTATATTCATTTGGTTATATTTTCGGTCCAATTTTATTAAGGAGTAGGTAACTCGAAGTCACCCTTTGACATTCTAGTAAAGTTTTTAAATAATTTTTTATCAAGGTTTATTTCTTGACTTAAATTATCTAACGTTTCACGCCTATTTAAGTAAGGTCGATACTACAATCTATTCTTTTTCTTTTTTGATTTTTGTGTTAATATTATATAAGCCGCTGCGAAAAGTGTAAATTCGTCGGCTATTGTTGCGCGATTGTGTATCCCGTTTAGGAGTCTACATAACCGGCCATACTGTATCAGACATATTTCAACAAATTGCCCAGCCATTGATTGCAAAATATATTTTTGTGATGGCTGAGCAATTAATTGCTAATAATGCAGCCATGAATGGCCGAAAAATATGGCCCGTTTAGAAGTCCCTTATTATTGACATACATGGCTCTCTTTTGTTGTCTTGCATTTACAGGATTACTTATGTGTAAAAACTAAAAAAAATCTGCAAATTCATGAAAATACTTCCGGGAAATTCGAATACTCAAACACAAAATAAAATATGATTATTTTTGTGGAATTAGAAAAAAATTAGTCACAACAAGAAGTCATAGATAATAAAATATAAATTCGAATACTTAGTGGCATATTTGAGCATTGAAACAAAAAAACTACTGTTCAAAAAGCATTAAGTTCACTAAGGCATAAAATCTCAAAAACAACTGTTAGAAACAAAGGCTGTGAAACCCTGAATGTGTGTCATAAAATCTCAACAAAAACAACTGTTAGAAACAAAGGTTGTGAAACCCTGAATGAGCAATTAATTGCTAATAAGGCAGCCATGAATGGCCGAAAAATATGGCCCGTTTACAAGCCCCTTATTATTGACATACATGGCTCTCTTTTGTTGTCTTGCATTTACAGAATTACTTACGGGTGAAAACTAAAAAAAATTGGCAAATTCATGAAAATACTTCCGGGAAATTCGAATACTCAAACACAAAATAAAATATGTCTATTTTTGTAAAATTTGAAAAAAAATATTAATTTACAAGAAGTCATAGATAATAAAATATAAATTCGAATACTTAGTGGCATATTTGAGCATTGAAACAAAAAAACTACTGTTAGAAACAAAGGTTGTGAAACCCTGAATGTGTGTTTGCAAAAAGTCTATCTTCTCGTGGCACTAACTATAGTCTGTGACATTGTCAACGTTCTTTTCTTTCCGAAAAGCTTGTTTGGTAGTGTTCTTGTTGTTTTCGCAGTTTTTTTGTTGAATTATCTTTATTTTTGATTCTGGCTTACCCCCTGGATTTGATTAGCTGCCCCATACGACGACTTGTGCTTTCTTACGGACTATCTGCGCTCAAAACATCTGGACCTATAGCTTTTTCTACACGGACTTGGATTGTGCCTTAAGATTTTGTTATGATGCGAAGTAGCAGGCCTACACGCATATTGTGCGTGAATTGTAACATTTGCGTCAATACTCTCCGGCGATATCGCATCTTAGATCAGAACACAAGAGTTTGTACTTTGCTCTGCAACTGGGTTTATCCAAAAATCGTAAGTTTTTAAACATTATTATACTTACTTACCAATTTAGCGTTAGTAAGTTTCAGTGAATTTTCAAAGCAGTTTAAAATATTACAAAATTCGGTAACATTAGTCTATCTAGACGTATTGTGATGCATTTTCTTTGCCTGTAGTAATAATTGCTTTTCTTAATTTTTAGATTACTGATGATGATTATGTTTGTGAAGCATGTTGGGAACTCGCTATGGGTAAATCAGAGTTTGCAGCAAGATGCTAATGAAGGTGAACAAGCTGGATCGTGTCCACAATGCCATAGAAATGCCTTCTGTGTGGATGTTCATTAGTACGAAGGCAAAGTGACAAAATATTAAAAGATAGCCTGACCGAACTACAACAGAACATGATAAATATTATCCAAATGAAAATAGAACCACGTCAGGTCCATTCATCTTTAATAAGTATTTATTAAATAATAAATCCTTTTGCAGTGTTTTATTACTAAAGAGTTTTATAAGTCTATTGGTGTCTCTTTTAAAGCAATCTAATACAAATTGTCTGTTTTTTATCAATTATGGAGTAAGTATTTCATTACAAAAACATTCCTTTATTTCATTTGCAGCTGTCACCTTCAGATAAGGTTTGTCATGCCTGTTGGTGGCACACTAAGAGAGATCCCATATCCTTATCCTTACTAATATTATAAATGCGATGTTTATTTGTTTGTCTGTTTGTTACGCACGAAAAAACTACTGAACCAATTAGAATGAAACTAGGCGCACAGATAGACCATAACCTGGAATAGGATATAGTATACTTTTTATCCTGGTATTGAGTTCCTGTGGGATAATTTTCGACTTCCACGCGAGCAAAAGCTAGTTCCTTACAAAAGCAAGTGACTTGTACCTATTTGTTGCCATGACGTCTAATCTTAAGAGCTTTATATTGAAATGTACCTAAGGCTGCCAAACCGTGGCCAAGTGAGTTAGGTACAATACATATCAATATAAATTGTACGGTAGCTGGCGACGTCGCTATGGCCTCATGATGATGTGGGGCTCTAATACTCAATAAAATTGTGAAAGATAAAGGATTACATAAATCCTACATAGTCTACATCCCTATTTCGTGATGGAACTTTGATTTTTTAATAAAAGGTACTTATCAAGTCTAGACACTGATCTTGAATCAGTCTAGGTATATCCTATCAATGCTTTTTGCACATCACCACCCCTTATCTAAATGTATTTAATGCATTTGTGTAGTTACAAAGTTGTTTTCTATTAACATAACCTTAAAATATAAACAATGTTCATATCTTTTTTTACGGCCTCCTAAAATAAAAACTCTTGATGATTATGTTTAAGTAATAGAACCCCTTTGTTTTAAACATTTTTTCATACATAGACGCTTCGAATCGATTTCAAATAAAGTGTTGTATGGGAACTTGCCATTGTTCTTTCATATTATTAATCAGCGTCCCGAAAATCTCGAAAACGGTACCCATATAGATTGTATCCTATTCGTTTAGCCTTTTTTTGCCTTTGACCCAACCCTCCCCCTTCTCGTTTGACCATTTTATTTTTTTTGCCTGGCCCCTAAAAGTTGTGTCGTAATTTTATATAGCCTTTCGGAATAAGTGGGCTATCATAGGCAATAACAATTTTTAAAATCCGACTGCTAGTTCCTGAGATTAGCCGACATTATGTTTTAGCCTTTTTAGCCTTTTGCCCGGCCCAAAGGGTCGAAGCGCTATGTTATATAGCCTATAGCCTTCCGGAATAACTAGGCTATCGTATACAAAAATAATTTTTCAGATCCGACCGGTAGTTCCTGAGATTAGCGCGTTCAAACAAACAAACAAACTCTTCCGCTTTATTATATTAGTATAGATTGAAGTTAATATCACAAACAAAATATGTGTATTTACATACGTGAATTTGCGAAGGTTGATACTAGGAGCGGAACTTCAAAGGATGTTATTCGGAGGACGTTTAGTGGGGCCAGATAGAAGTTGGGCCGCGGTCAGCTTCATTTCCGAATGAACCCAGATCAGTTGCTGTCCGCAGAGTTGACGAGGTCTTACTTTACTTATTTATGATTGGCTTTCACGTGGTTTAGTTACTAGGCGCACGTACTAAGTGACAGTCTGGAACACTTCGCATGAATAACGGTAGTAATTTTTTTTTTTTTGGTATCGGGTTGGAAAATCAAATGGAGTCCCTCCGCCCTGGGGGGTAAGGACGAAGGGGACTGACAGACTTTTCCTGACTAAAAACCAACCCGTGCTCCTCATGTACCCATGTGTCGGAGGGTAGGGTTTCACCGAAGCATTCCTCGCTACCCCCCGACGGGTATTGGCCCGCCAGATGGTCAGGCGGGCCCCGAACGAAACCCCCTTGGCGGCGGATGAAGGTGTTGGGCTCCGCCGCCAAAACACCCAGCGGCCGCAGAGGATAGGGAGGATGGCAACGCAACACCGCATCTCCTCTTTCACTAACAAATCGTCTTACATACGAAGTTAAGTCATAAAACCACCCACAGTTCAGTTCACCTTTGCTTTTGAAGTCCATGTGACGTTGCGCTGACACCGTCCGCTCACTCCACTTGGCTAGCTGCTCCGTCCCTCACCTCAGGCACTCCACATCGGGCCTTTAAATACGGCCACGCGGCGATGACGGGCCCTTTTTCCTCGGCTCACGACATCAAGCTACTACTTGACTTGATACTTGATGGCACGGGCTGTTTCCGCAACTCCACGTCTTGGCGTGTATTTTGCGTGCGGGTGGGAATGGTGTCGTCACTCGAGCCACCCCAGCTCTTCGAGGAAGGCCAGCAGACTCTTGATGTGGCCCACGGCCTCCCTCAGGGTGCTGTATCTGCTCAGGTACTGCTGCCTGTACTGTGCAACCTCAGGGCAGTCGAGGAGCAGGTGGGCTGCCGTCTCGTCTGCTGCCATACAGGCCCTGCACAGCGGGCTGTCGGTGATACCTATAGTAAATAGGTGTTTATTAAAGAATCCGTGTCCTGTGTAGGCGGCCGTGACTGTCCGTAGTTGTTGTTTGGACAGCCGGAGGATTTGTTTAGCTATCTTACCGTCTACTGCGGGAAGAGCCTCCTTGGCCTGCCTACATGTTTCAATACCAATCCAGGACTGGTTGTGTTTGGTCCTGGTCCTATTTCTTACCAGGTTGCGATAAAACCAGAAGGGAGGGGAATAATGGGCTCGGGTCCCACCACCTCTAAAGTGGCCCCTCTTCTGGCAAGTACGTCGGCTGCGTCATTCCCTCTTGAGCCACTGTGGCCCTTAATCCATTGCAGTGTTAATTTGTTTAGTTTACCTACCTCTGTTAGTTTCTGGTGGCATTCAAGCGTGAGCGCCGAGGTGACAGTATGGCTTTTGAGGGCTGAGAGGACAGCCTTACTATCTGAGAGGATCCTAATGGACCGTTCCCTTACCTCACGTGCCATGATTGCTGTGGCAGCTAGGATTATGCCAAAACATTCGGCCTGGTAGACCGTGTTGTAGACTCCCAGCGTTGCTGCGATGTTGATGTTTAGGTCCTCGGAGAATACTCCTGAACCCGTACCTGTTTCTGTTTTAGACCCATCTGTGAAGATCGTGAGCTCGTTGTGGTTAACTGCTCCTTCGTGTATGTCCTCGTACAGTTGGATTTTGTATTTCTTGTCGAAAACAAATTGTTTCGGTATACGGTGGCTTGTGTAATAGGAACTTCTTTAAAGAGTGTATTTAAGTTGTTAGTGTGCGGTGTGTTGGTGTCTTTCCAGAGCTTCAGGGCTCTTAGCCGGACTACCGACATCGTTGCTTCCTTTTGTATGAACAGGTGCAATGGAGGCAGGTCCAGCAACACTTCAAATGCCGCTGTTGGCGTTGTTTTCATACAGCCCGTGGCCGCTAGGCATGCAAGTCTTTGAAGCTTCTGAAGCTTGTTGGCGGCCGTTATTAGGTTGGTCCGAGGCCACCACACTACTGCGCCGTAGCTTACCATCGGACGTATTATTGTCTTATAGAGCCATAAGACAATTTTGGGGGATAGGCCCCATCGTTTACCTATCATCTTCTTGCACTGCCAGAAGATGATGCTGGCTTTATTGAGCTTATTTTCCATGTGGCTGTTCCATGTCAATTTGCTGTCGAGAGTGACGCCCAGGTACTTGACCTCGGTAGACAGCTTAAGCTCTGTATCAAATAGCCTGGGCAATCGGTAAGTACCCAGAGCGCGCTTGTGTGTGAACATAACTAGTTTGGTCTTGGTCGGGTTTACAGATAATTCGTACTCATTACACCACCACTCTACTATGCGTAGGGCTTGTTGGGTTAGGTCGTACACTGTACTGGTTACCTTACCTGAGGTGAGTATGGTTAGATCATCTGCATAACCTATTGTAAAGAAGTATCTCGCGTTGAGTTTGTCTATGAGTTCATTGATGACTAAGTTCCACAATAGCGGGGAGAGTACACCTCCCTGCGGGCACCCTTTAGTTATCAAGGCTGTCTGAGTGTCGCCTTGCAGGCGCACTACCCTTTTGCTGAGCATGTTTTGGATCCACTGTATGAGCATCTGGTCCACACCATGCCTGGCTAGGGCGTTGCTTATCCTGGAAAAGTTTGTCTTGTCGAAGGCTCCTTCTATGTCGATGAAGGTGCCCAGGCAGATGCTTTTTTGTTGTATAGCAGCTTCTATCTGGTTCACGACCTGATGTAAGGCCGATTCCGTCGATTTCCCTGAGCTGTATGCATGTTGGTTGGCATGTAAGGGTAGGTGCTTAAGAGCCCCACTTCTTAGTTCCCTCTTCGCAAAGCCTTTCCAAGGCTTTAAGCATGAAGGAGGTGAGGCTTATTGGTCTAAAGGACTTTGCATGGGTATAGTCTGTTTTGCCTGGTTTTGGTATGAAGATTAGTTTAACTTCCCTCCACCTCTTCGGTATATATCTGAGGGCCAGGCTAGCCCTCATAATTGCCAGGAGTCTTTTAAGGACAGGTTCTCCTCCCCATTGTCATAACCCTGGGAAGATGCCATCCAGTCCGGCTGCTTTGAAGGGGTGGAAGCTATCGATGGCCCATCGGAGTTTTTCTTCTGTGACCACGTTGTTTGCGTGTCTCCATTCGTGTTCGGTCGCCACTGTTGGTGTATCGTGCCACGTTATTACCGGGGTGAGGACGCAGCCTGGGAAGTGTCTTTCGAGTAGGACGCGTCTTGTCTCCTCCTCCGATGTGGTGTATGTGTTATCCGGTTTACGGAGAGTACCTGGTGCAACCGTTGGTTGTTGGGCCAGTAGTTTCCTTACCCGGTTTGCTTGTTGGCAAGATTCAATGCTCCCACAGAACTTTCTCCATCCCATGGTGCGTCTGAATCTGAGGCATTTCCTGTAGTCTGATTTGGCCGCTTTATAAGCGTCCCAATCTGCGTCCGCGCTTGTGTTCATTGCCCCATTTTGAGACTTTCTTACCTTCTTGCGCTTACGTTCAAGTTCAGCGCCCCACCAGGGTTGTTTCCCCGGGGTTGAAGGCGGAGTGGTTTCCGGACAAGCTGCATAATAGCTGTCAAGCATCGACTGCGTCAGTATACATACCTGATCGTCGATCTGTACAGTGTCACCCAGTACCGGCGGCGTGGCCGTAAGGGTAAGTTTCTCTTTAAGTAGTAGGACATACTTTGCTTTGTCAGTGTTGTGTGGTTTCCTGCGGGGCTGTGTAGGCTGTATATCGACTTTTATGGAGAAGCTGATCCATCTGTGGTCTGAGCATGATGCCTCTTTCGAGACGTGCCATCCCTTGATGCGTTCAGCCGCTCCTTCTGTTGCGAGAGTTAAGTCGATAATTGTCCGACTACGTTTAGTGACGAAGGTGGGCTCCGTACCTGTGTTTAATAGGGTAAGATTAGTGGTGAATAAGTATTCAACCAATGACATACCTCTGTTATTGTTGCAGTCCATGCCCCACATTTGGTGGTGGGCATTGGAGTCCGTTCCTATTACGACCTCCGTATTGGTTCTCTCGCACTGTTTAACCAGACGCGTGAGGTCGAACGGAGGCGGGTCTTCGGCCTCGGGCATGTAGACCGATGCGAAAACGACCGCTATACTCCTTGGCTGCTGTGTTATTTCGATTTGTATTGCTGTGATGTCTCTGGAACAGAACTCCATTAAAGCTTGGGCTCTGATGTTTTTAATTGTAAGTATGCAGGTTCTTGGATATGTGTGGTCAGTAGAAGAGGAAATCTTACCTCCCAGACTGGAGAGGCCTCTAATGAGGCCACCCCTTATCCAAGGTTCCTGGATGAGCACGATGGCTGAATGTTGGACCTCCATCCACTTGCGCAGTTGCGCAGTGGCCGTTTGGCTATGATGGAGGTTGATTTGTAGGCAGCTGACGTCACTAGGCAGAGGGTTCATCTGTGGGTGATGTCCCCTCCCCCCCGACCCTCAGCTGCGTTAGGCCAGCCAGGATGTCGCCGGCCTCCACCCCGTCGTCCCGCCGCACCGGACTCAGGAGCAGGCTCTCATCTTCCGAGTTACCCTCGGCTGACGGGCCAGCCTCCGAGCCAGACGCGGCCGGCTCTGACGGGCCGGATTCCGCGGAGCATCCTGACTGGGTGTTTGAGACTTGCTGTGTGGAGTTGTCGCATCCCGGAGGATGGTCGACATACTTGCCTGTAAAGTCCCGGAACCGGACGTAGACTGCGCCCAGCCCCAACGCGAGGCGGCGCTCGTTCTGCACCAGGACTGGGACATGTTCCTCCGGGACGCCCACGACCAGGAACCACCCACCTGACTGTCTCTCCGAGTGCAGCAGAGACCATTTGTCGACCGCCAACCAGGGGTTCTGGAACTCCAGAGCTCGACCTACGTCGCGCACGTCGTCCCAGACTCCCTGTTCGTTCGGAACGACAACGCCGCACCGCACTCTCTTCGGGGCCTCTTCCTGGCCCCTAACCTCCAGTTCGAAGCCCGGTGGTGGGACCAGGAGAGAGACCGCCTCCGTCAGCCAGGTACGCGTTGCCTCGTCGGCGCACCAGAGTTTGAGGACCCCGTCCGCGTACATGGGTTTCCCGGTGAACGCAGGGGCGGGGCGTTTTGGGGTTTTAGTCGACCAGGCGTCACTCAGGATCTTCCTTTGAATCTCCGTGAGTATCCGGTCCACGAACTCCTTCGGCAAGTTCCCTGTGCGCTTGCATGTTACTGCAACGCCCAGAGATGCCTTGGAGGCCTGTGCATAGGACTTACCTTTTATCGTGGAGGAGTCGAGGCGGGGCTTCTTGTGCTCCCCTCGAGGCAAGCTGGTCTCGTTGAGAGCACGTTTGGCCTCACCTCTTTCCTTGTTACCGGCAGTTTTACCTGCCGTGTTTCCTGGTGGTGCTGGGGCTGGATGCCGTCCAGGGTGACCAGCCCGCCGCTTGGCGGCAGGCGGCTTCCCCGTACTGCCTCCGGTCTTCGTACACCCTCTACTGCTGAGCGCAGGCTGCGCGCTGGTCACATTACTGGGACCTGCGATAGCGGCCTGCTCCGCTGTTTTTGTAGAGGCAGCACCGGCTGCGGCAGCGGTTTATGCCGCCTTCCGCCTTATTGCCAGGCGCTGTCTCTTGTTTTTGTTTGCCCTCTTTTTCTTCGCAGAGCTGGTAGCAGCGGGGCCACTCGGTTGTGTAGTGGGCGGGTGTTGGGCAGGATTGGTGGTCTTGCCCTTACCCTTGCCCTTGTGGTGGCTTACCACTTGCCAGCCTGCGAAGGAGGAGTCGTCTGCCCGCTTGATTTCAAACGGGCTGACGATTGTAAGGACGGGACCAGTACTAGCGTTAGCCAGCGCTGAAGTCTCGTCCTTGGGGGATGGTTTAACACCTGCAGCCGAGGCCACGGCGTCAACCATCTGTTTGGTTTTGGTTGATGCGGCGGGAACAGCTTTCGCTGACCCCGTCACAGTTGGGGTAATATTAGGATTTTCGGTATCCATGCAAGTTTACTAAGACTTCATCCCTCTGGCTTCCCACCCTCCATGGAGCCCGCATCAGGGAACGTCATACCGGACGTTAGGATTACCAGAGGGATATAGGAACGCGGGGCTGGTTTACAGCACGACTTCGGGCGCCCGCTTGGGTCAACGGCCTGAGCCGAGTTACCAACTCTAGCCGTCATCCCTCGCTTGCGCCCTCCGTATAGCCTTCACCCACCTCATCAACAGCCAAAATAAATCCCGACTGCTGATGTGGACCCTACGTCCCTAGCCTGTGGCCCTCTGACGGGACACGATGGCCATTTCCCCCCGCTGCGGCTCACAGCGGGGGCTACCGTTTAGCTTGAAATCAGGACCAAAGAGGGCGTGTTGCCTCACGGTCACATTACCGCCAGCGCCGCTCGGCTCAACACCCCAGGACTCCGTCATCCCCGCGTACGGCGCTCGACTGCGCAGGTCCTAGCGCAGGTGGTCAGCTACTCTTACCCGTGACTTTTTACTACGAGCCCACACCCTCCCGACCACGAAGGGGCGTGATGAAGAGATGTGTTCCTGTATGTGGATGTGTGCGCGCATGTGTGTACGTGTGTGTATGTGCGTGTGTAATGTGCCTGTTGTTTGTGTTTCGGCTGGAGGTTTTGGTTGCATCCATTTCTGAAGGAACTGGACCAAGAACGGGCGGCAACCTCGAGAAGGATAGTCCACCAGCCTTGCCTAAGGGATCATCGCGACCTGCGCTACCCCTGAGACCATTCGCCACTCCCTGCACCGGACTCAGGTGCAGGGAGTAGAAGTCAGTGCAGTTCAGTGGTGTTAAATATGAGTTGACCTGCACGGACTTCCGCCCCCATCCGCCGACATCAAGCTAAGTACACCAGCTGTCTTTCTGAGCGACACCGGAAACGTATTCCCAAGATTCCCCAAGGTTACGCCGAATCACGCGACCCTGGTTCTATCTTTGTCACTATCTATAATGTGGTTCATAATTTTTATATCCCTTTACAAGTACATAAATACATTTTTGAATTAAAAATCCGAGCAACATAGCAACAGTATTTTAAACTGTAACTAAAGATCACATTTGAAATAACGCATTTCGGTTTCACAGAAATTCAAATCAGCAGTATACACAACATGGTAAAAAACAGAAGTAATAAAAGATTTCGGGTCGGATTCCGAGCGTAATTTACAAAGAATCCACTCTAAATATCAGGAGACGCGCTACGCGTCAGGCGTCACCGTAAAAAACCTCGGCGCTAAATAATGTCACCCGTCGGCTCACTTGACCTCACTCAAGTCAATAGTGCTCGTTGACGGACCTCCCTACCTTTCCCCTCATATACGCCATAAATAAATAAGTGTCTACCCCACGAACAATTGAAGCTGGTGCGGTTTATAAGTCGTACTCTACTCCGCCATAAACTTAATTACGGTGCTGTCACTGTTACATCACTTCAACTATTTCTGAGCAATCGCAGCTGAGAGGTACTTGGATGCGCTTCCATATTTTTAGATCACTGAATCAAAGTTACTTGGAATTTTATTCCGGAGCAGCTGCAGTTTCTCTGAGAGGTGTGAAGCATATTTGGTTTATATATCTGTTACGAATGTTCTATTTATTTTATTTCCTTTCATGCAGATCGTATCAGAAACCTTCTCACATAGGTTTTTAATTTGCCGTAAAATATATACACTGCTGAAAGGTAATAAATACAAATGGTTATTGTTTTTTTGTCAAAAGATGCCTACATTTTTGGATTTACAGGTTTATTCCATAATGTCCGTATAAAGTATTTCTTAATATAGATACAAAAACATATATATTTTTACAATTAAATATTTAAAATAAAAACTAAACCTTAAACTAATCAATGATTAAAAAAACAAAAAGAATAAAAGAGAAAAAAAAATATATATATATATATATATATATATGCAAAACTGCGTCCAAGAATACTTCCGTAACGCTGTCAACTGGTAGCGTGCCTAGAAGACTGGCAGCATTGCCACGTTGGATAGCAATGCTTATTCTCTCTGCGAAAAATAGGCTAGCCGGTCACGGGAAGCATCGATCAGACTTTTTGCTAATTCTCTGTATAGAGCACGAGCACTCAGGCCCCATGCCCCCAGTGTTTCGACCCCGAACGGCTCAAGCACGTAATTCCCAACTAGATTTTGGTATTTGCGCCGTTTGATGGTCTCCGCCGATGCAGCAGCAGCGCCAGCTGAACCAGCTGTGCTTAGAAGATGTGATGGCGCAAGGATATCGACGCGGGTTGCGTCCCACACCAGAGGCGGAGGCCATCTTCTAAGGTAATAATATACATACCATCTGGTCTCTTCGCATCGTCACGTACCTGACCATTAGGTTCAAGATGAGCTGGTACACCGGCGGTGGAAAGAGCACGACGGATTATGTCATTAATATGGGCGTGTCTGGAAATACGCCCTGCACTTCTGCTGCATGATAGGTCGACGGCTTACCCACAGTTGCAACGATGCGGAGAAACACAAACAGCACCCTAGCGAAGGCAAGAAGCGATGCGGAATGTAGCATCGTTCAACATAGTTCCTACATTGGACGATCGAAGAGCTTGAAGCCAGGCGCACTCTGCAACACCAGAAGCAGTAGTTAATAGATTATCTCTAATCGTCCCATTGTCTCTGAGGGAAAAGATTCCGGGGCAAGTCGCAAGAGCTCGGGCTAGAGGCAAACGTGTATAGGCAAGCCGGTCGCGGCCGACCTCGTAGGACATTCGTCGACCAAATTGGTGAAGTTCTGAAAACTGGAAAGGTGCGAAGCACCCAAAACCAACGAGCATGTATGAAAAAAGATATGACTGTAGACGAAGCGCGTGTGGTTTTTAAGGGTAAAATAAAGTGATGTTCCGTTTTCTCTGCCTACCCCGACGGGAAAAAGGCGTAAATATATGTGTGTATGTATGTAGTTCTAAACCGTACCGCATAAAATCTATATAAATCATGTGATTTTGTTTAGATTCACGTAAGAAATATTCTTCCTAATTATTTTAAAGCACGCGAATTAGAGAACTGACCGTTAGCGACTATGCACGGTATGATTGAAAACGGACATATTCGCAGGTCGAGATGACCATACAGCAATTTCAAAACGTTCGCTAAATGCAGTAATTGACTTTCAACCGTCATGTGTTCACGAGAATGTGAGAATGCGTTTTGTAGGTAGTAGAGCCTTGCCGATTTCAGCATGCCGGCTCAACCGGGGAAGTACTACTCTCTCATCGAAAATCGACGTAAAGTAACAGTACCTAAACGGTTGCGTTTCGTTCGGTGAGTGAGAGTACCAGAGACCCTATCCCCTATTCATTCTTCCTCATCCCACTCCTCATCCTATCCCTTTTTCCAACCCCAAAGGGCGGCAACGCACTTGTGACTCTTGTGATGTTGCTTGTGTCTATGGGCGGCGTTAATTGCTTACCATCAGGCGATCCGTCTGCACGTTTGCCGCCTATTACCATAAAAAAAAAAACGTATTTGAACCATAGCCGTAATATAATGGCTCTGCAGTTCTCTATCAAAACTTACCTATCTGTACGAATATAATGAGGTTAAGTTGTTTCGCCCCCGTGGGATCTCTACCTTGTCGTGGTGGGGGGCTCAGTGACCGTGGATTGGTCACCCGCGGTGAAGCTAAGAGGGATCCAGGAGGGGACGCTCCGCGTGGGCTTGGAGGGGCCTGCGCAGGATGCGTCCAACGGTGCGGGTGCGGGGGACAGTTCTGTCTGTCCCTCGCAGTCGGGTGCGGTTGCGGGAGGAGAGGCGTGTCGGTGTTGCGTTGCCGCGCACCCTATCTCCCGCGACCAAATGGGGGCGCACCATTCGATGCGTCGCGGTGGGGCCGCAGAGGAAGAGGAGATGCGGTGTTGCGTTGGCGTCCTCCCTATCCTCTGCGGCCGCTGGGCGTTTTGGCGGCGGAGTCCAACACCTTAATCCTTCGCCAAGGGGGTTTTGTTCGGGGCCCGCCTGACCATCTGGCGGGCCAATACCCGTCGGAGGGTGGCGACGAGTGCTTTGGTGATGCCCCACCCTCCGACACACGGGTACATGGCGGAAGTCGAGGTGGTTTTTAGTGGAAACACCACATACTCCGGCTCTTATTTCCCCCAAGAGTCGGAGATCTGAAGGGATTTTCCACCTCGGAAAACAAAAAAAAAGGTTCAGTTGTTCAAACATTATCTCTGTAACTACCAGTTAGATCTGAAATTGGTTTTTAGATGATAAAGTCGCAACGCTTATAGTGAAGGCCATACCTATGCTTTTTAACATGACGCTTAACTCATAGGAGCTGACAAAACAACAAACGATATATTTCATTGAAGTAAATGTACATCTAATTTAATAATAGCTATATAGTCTAAACTTAAACCAAAATATGCGGCGGGCTATGAAATGTGTACTACAACACTTTGTCCTCTGTGTATTATGTAATTCGTGAAAAGTAATTTCCTTATTTCTAAATGTATGCATTTCGATACTTTTCGGTATCTAAATACTAAGAACCAAACGCCGTCACAAAGCAACATGACTAATAGACACAATTGCTACTTCTCTTTGCTTCCTAAATTCATGTATCATTTATTCCAATAATTAAGTGAATTTGGTTTCGTAGATCAGGCAAAAGTAATTATTGAATTACTAATTACCTCGATACGATATTTTAATTTTCATTGCTGGACGGCTCCATTTACTTTTCATGTTAAATGATCATGTGAAATTGAATAATTGTTTATAATAATTACAGTTATAAAGTATTTTATACATAAGACGCAGCCTTGGATTGATCGGGTGGCTCAGCACAAAATTAAAACACTGCCTTAACTTGATAGAATGACGTACCTAAGTTTTAGGCAGAACTATTAAGAACTATTAAGATTTTCAAACACACACAAGGTCATAAAATAGTATAAGGGATGCAGTGGCTTACGCAGTTTGTATTTATTTATACAAATGCGTTCTAGCCTGGAACGATACTGACAATTGGGACATAGAACTTTATGATTGATGCAGTTCTCTGTTGTGATTTGGTCCAGACGGCAACAAATAGCAGCTCGATTATAACGGACAGACTTGTTAACTGACTTGACGTCAAGACGACGTTAAGATCAAGAAACAAACCACTGGACTGCATTACGTCAACTACAGGTTTTACTACCTAATCGTCTCTTTGTGCTACGCTCGACGTTCTCCACTACATAATTTATGGAAATAACTGAATATAGTATGCATATACATATAAAATATACTCAATGACACAAGAGTGTGAACCTGAATAAGATACGTGTAAGGCGATCAATACATAGAGAAAATCAGTGGTACTTAGACTTTTTAAGAAACTTTTGTAATTATGTATATAAACAATTGAAAATGTTCTATAAAATACATATTTTGATAAATATATCTCTAACTTTTTAGAAACACATTGTTAACTCGACTGTATCTCAACGTCATATACACCAACTTTCTTAAAGCTTAGGCTCTATTTGTTTCTTTGTCAGAAAAACTAAATAGACCTTTGTTAAATTTTAAAACTTCAAAGAAATATAAGGTTTAAATAATTGGTACCTACATAAAATAAAATTGACAATTTACTAGACCTTTTTTTACAAAACTAACAAAAGCTGTCAGTAGTCTCAAAACTATTGCAAATCTTTTTTCTCAAACAAAAATAAAAAAATCGGGCAAGTGCGAGTCTGACTCGCGCACCGAGAGTTCCGTACGCATTTTACCTTATTTGAGGTTGATGCTAATTACGCTAGTCCTCCAAATCTGAGGTTCTAGTACCAGTTTGCACTCGATCGTCACGGCGGTGGCCGATAGCCTAGATGACAGGAACAATTTCCATACATTTTCTAAATGCGCCCCCTAGCGGTCTCTATCGATCGCTTCTCTCCATAAGGGGCGCTTTAACTCTCTCTGTACGAGCGCCCATACAAAGAGTACCTACTATCTTAAATGGAGTCTACTATGTATGTATGGGGACTACCTTAAATTTTCCACTTTTTTTTGTAGAGGTACATAGGAGATATGGTCAAAATTAGGTTTTTGCGAAAACTTGTAAGTACCAAAATTAACCTTAATTTTCAACTTTTTGAAATTTTTGTAATTTTTCCTTTATTTGTGCTGTAAGACCCTGCTTTTGGCCAAATTTCGTGATTCTAGTTCAACGGGAACTACCATATAGGTTTTCGACCCACAACCTATAGGGTACTTACGGTTGACCTAGAATTGTCAATTTTGATCAAAACCAAGGTCTTACAGCACAAGTAAAGGAAAAATGCCGAAAATTAAAAAAAGTTGAAAATTAAGGTTAATTTTGGTACTTACAAGTTTTCGCAAAAATCTAATTTTGACCATATCTTTTTATCGGGTTGACCCAGGACCCTAATTTTTATACACCTAATAGGAACCACAGACCTCAGTATCTAATATAAATTTCAATTTGCTAGGTCCACCCGTTCCTGAGAAAATCGGTGGTGACACACGGACAGACAGACAGACAGACAGACGGACAAGAAAGTGATCTTATAAGGGTTCCTTTTCTTACCTTGTGAGGTACGGAACCCTAAAAAGTGCATTTTGAAATGAAAAGTCTAGGCTAAGGCTAAGCTAAAAGACGATGTTTAAAAACTTCACGCTATCAAAACGAATTGAGGTTTTTGAAGGTGTACAAAAAATGATTCCTCATGTTCATCCATGTGGAATACAACCAACATACCAAATTTGTTGACCAGCTCAGCATTTATTAAGTCTCTAGAGATTTTCAATAACTTTATATCTGAGAAATCACAACGGAGGCACATTAATCTTCACATAAAATGTAATTGTTTCATAAGGCAGCGATAGCCGAGTGGAGATACCAACAGACTGCCATGCAGAGGGTATCGGGTTCAAATCCACGGCGCGCACCAATGACTTCTCGAATTAATCAAATTATAACTCGTCCCGTGCCTCGGAGAGCACGTAAAGCCGTAGCCGGTTGTCATGAAGATCTTTGACAGTTGTTACAGGGGGTTAGTACCTACTAAATAAACTGACACTAGTCTAAACCATGGAATATCTCTATCCCTTCGGTTTGCGGAAGTCAGATAGGCAGTCGCTCTGTGGAAAAGCTAATATTCAGCCAAATCCGGTTAGACTAGTAAGCGGACTCCAGATTAAAACTGGGATAACGCTAAGAGGATGATGATGATGATGATAAAATGTAATTGTTTCAGTCAGAAAAATATAATACAAAAAATACTGAGTCCCGCTGAACATTCAATTTAAATAATTCGAGAGCCTACGAACGTTACGTCCAGCGATATTTTACTAACTTTATAAGACCCAAGTTAGGCATAATTATCTTTGCGCCAAGTTTTTTTTTTCATTTTTAACATTCCTGTGGAATGTTTAAAAAAATAATTATGAATACCTAACGAGGTACTCATAATTTATTTTTAGATTAAAATATTTTTGTTTCATTGCCAGTTTATTATCTAAAAATGACATAAATTGTTATTATTATTTGGTTCTTATAAATAACTTGGAATTTAGCGCAAATTACTAAATTCTCTATATTTACAAGTAGAGTGAAAAGTATCAGAATAATGTTTTGAAACATAATTTCAATATTTTGGAATTATGTTTAAATGCAATTGTCATTGTCATCATCGTTCTAAGGCTATACCAGCAGCATACAAGAGTCTCGCCTTGAAGCCCAGGATACACTATCTAATTTAGCCAGCCTTGTCTGAATGTTAGCTTTTCCACAGAGCGACTGTTGTCTGCCTTCCGCAGCAAAAAGAGCAAGCGGTATCCCATGGGTTAGACCAAAATCAGTAAACTCACGGGTGTCTTCAAGCCGGCCGAGACCGAGATATAACTTTGATAAGTCAGAGGTTCGCGTCGTAGCCGCATGAGTTTAGGCCGCTAAGCTATCGCTGCCGTTATACATACAATGTTCAATGAAATGAATGATGGATGTATGTATTAATACAGTACCTAATAATACAGTTTTTCCAGAATCTACATGTCCTTAGCCAATTTATACCTAGTAATATGCTGGCTAATACTTACATAGTAGTGTATTTCAGTTCGTCTCGTACTGTTAGTAAATGCACCAGCAGACACATTGAGAACACACCAAACGTAAGCCTAACAAAACCCAGCCTTATTATACAAGACTAACACATTATGTAGGCAGACGATGCGTGGAAGCCAATGTTCTCCTTCGTATATGTAGATGCTTAATCAAATGTCCATATTACGTAAACAGAGCGAGCAAAACCAACCATTCAAACATTTGAAAGTATAAAATTGAGTTTGTAGCAACAAAGTAGGTAAAGCTGAATCGACATTGGTGGGAAATATAAACACTGTTGAAAAAGTTTCAAGTAATTAATATTCGTTGTTGTTTTCCATTACACACTTTTGCTTTTTTATCTTCCCTATAACAGCTTTAAAAGTGCCGTTTAAATTCACATATGATTCGATAAACAATTTCGAGGTAAATGTTGTAATCGTTAACCCTTGGTAGGTGGATACCATGTTCGCAGTATAATTTAATTAGTATCTAACCGCCCCTCGGGAAAGCCGAAGGGTGATTGATTTCAACATCCATTTCCGTAATATTTTCCTGTTTTGCTTTTGATTCGTTGGAAATACAGCTAATGTCAATGGAATCACTTATGTTTATTTGTGAAAAACAAATGTAGCTCTTTTATATTTTATCTTGGTAACGTTCGCTTATAAAAGGGTACTACTACGATATTGGTAATAAAAAAAAACTTTCCGTACTAATGTCAGCAGTACATACATTTAGGTTTCGCAGCACATTTAGGAGGCACGTTTCATTCGGGTACAGATGTGTGCGTAGGCGACGAGCCAGCAAATTGTTAATATTTATAGTGGTGCGTGTGCCAACGAGTTGTGCTGTTGTCCGTTAAATTTAATGGAACCCAAAGAAAAGATTAATTAAATGACTGCATCCTGTTTCTAGAAATATTTGACAGTACTGTCGACGATTTATCTAAAGGCTTGTTGTTTGCAACATGGATTGAGTGCCAAGCTTTTGAGGTTTAAGAGTAGACAATGTTACGCAGAGGACTGTTTGCTTACTTTTCGTTCCGTGCAACCGTTTACTTATCATGATTTAGTTTTAATTCTGGCACAAGATAGTGGAGTCGCTAAATAACTATTATCAGTTATCAAAATAAAATTATTTCTGAATGCTGTTTTCGAAAAGGCACATATTAAATTAAATTATTCTTATGATCTGTTTCTTAAAAGCGCTTACTTCCTACAGCACTGATTTAACAGATTGAAAACGCTGCCGCTGCCTATATGAAACGATGTGCTGAATAACCTTATTTGAATTCTATTTAATTTTGCCGTCTCCCCTATTAACAAAAACTTATCAATTGATCTTCTGACTGATTGACCTTTTGTCGTTTTTGTAATATAAAATGATACGAACAAAGTTAATTATCTGGGAAAGGCATCTTGATCACGATCATTTTCAAATAAACTTAAGCGCAAATGTAACAAAATTATGCGAAAAGATCAAACCCAATAAAAATGCACGAACTGTGAAAATCTCAATTTATATTCTTATAAATTCATACCCATTACAAAAGCTATCAAATTGCTTTACAATTCCTTGAACAATACAAAGCAGATTCAAATCTTTGTTAATTATTCCCTACATGATTATCGATTGCCGTTTGCCAATGAAATTACCCTGAATTTTTAATTACCTTCAGCCATCTAATTATAGCAAGGAATTCCCTTCCCTAATAGGTGCAATTTTCAGTAAAACTAACTTAAATATATACCTATTTTTAATCCAAATGCCAGTATTATTCTGTAATGTGCCTGCATTTATTTCACACATTTTTATCTGAAATTAAATGCCAGGACAATTTGCATTTCATTTCCATACAGATAAAAATTATATTATTTCTGCGATGATGGCTGTGGGCGCAGGTAAAATTCTATCCATAATAATTAACATTTTCTGCGCTTCCGGTTATGACGCGTCAAAAATTATGCTGTAATCGAATAAAGATTTTTTACATTAATTATTTTGCGTATTTTTAACATCTTGTGATACAGCCAAATAATATATTATTAAATAATACAATTTTACAAGTTTATACTTATTTACATTAACGTATTCATCCTATTCATGTATGAGATAGACATTATCTACTGTAATATTAGGATTGTTGTCAGACGACTACTATGGACAATTGTTTGCGTGATGAGCATGATAATTTGATATACCTATTTCTAGGTGTTATTTATAGTATTTATTAATTTAAAATCGAATTAGTATATTTATCCGTTATTTTGTTGCCAAAGTACAGACTACAATTCATCAGATTAGATGAATTGCCGAGTACTAGTACCAGTTACTCGAGTACTGTACACAAAGGTTTGTTCGACAAGACCAATGAATAATTATCATTTGTATGTTATTTTATATTATATTTCAAATGTGTTCAAGAGGGAGTGATGCCAACTGTATGGAAATACGCCAACATAACGCCTGTTCATAAAAGTGGTTCCAAGATGAGCGTTGATCAATACCGTCCCATATCGATACTGTCTACCTTGTCGAAGCTTTTCGAGAGACTGATACATAATGAGATATACCCGTCAATTCACAATATTATCATACCACAACAGCACGGTTTTGTGAAAAGACGCTCCATCACTACCAACTTGATGGTGTTCTCGGGTTACTTATTCGAAAATGTTGATAACCGTGTACAGGTTGATGCTGTCTATACAGACTATCGAAAAGCTTTTGACAAGGTGGACCACGAGCTGTTACTTCATCGCATTGCTTACAATGGGATTCGTGGCAACCTGTTACGTTGGTTCCATTCTTACGTTAACAATCGTTGTCAAAGGGTTGTTATTAACGGATTTCAATCGGATATCGTTAAAGTCACTTCTGGTGTTCCGCAGGGGTCTATACTTGGCCCCTTGCTATTTAACATTTTTATCAATGACATAAATGAATGTTTCCATCATTCAAATTTCTTATTATATGCAGACGACCTCAAAGTATACAAAGCTATCAGTAATATACACGACTGTTTCCTTCTACAAGAGGACCTAGATAGACTTACAAACTATTGTCGCACAAGTAAACTACAACTTAGCATTCCGAAGTGCAATTTCATTAACTTTACTAAAAATAAAAATGTAATAAGTTATCCGTATACACTACATAACGTTGCACTGACCAAGGTTACCTCTGTGCGAGACCTTGGAGTGCAGTTAGATTCTAAGCTTTGCCTAGACCTGCACATTGAGCGAATCGTTAAAAAAGCATATCAGATGTACGGATTTATAATGAGATCAACGCATGATTTTAAAAGGACCTCGTCGTACCTCTGCCTATACAAAACGCTAGTACGTTCGCAGCTAGAGTACGCCGTAACTATCTGGAATCCATACTATATCAAGTATATTGACATGTTGGAAAATGTCCAGCGTAGGTTTCTTCGTGCAATGCATTTTAGATGTCATAGATCTTCCCTACCTTAAGATCAGTTGCTCAATAAATACCAACTCTTGAGTCTCAGTTCCAGACGTAAATAACTAGAGGCAATAACTTTATATAATATATTTCACTCCAGATATGACTGTGTGTGTTTGAATGGTGTTATATGTTATTCAGTCCCTAGAACTGTGCACAGACGGCAGGTGCGTGCAGGAAAATTGTTTGCTGTAGGTACTTGCCGTACTAATACAGGATTGAGATCACCGATTCGGCGTATGACTGATACATATAATAAAATGTTTGAGCATATAGACATATTTTTATGTTCTATTCGGCAATTTCGCAATTTGTTGTATGAAACACTCGCCAATATGTAGTTTAGTCATCTTCGATCACTCTCATCCTATGTATATTATATTATTATATTTTTTCGTTTAAAATTTGCTACTATTTTATATATAAATACGTACTTCTATAGAAATGTCTAATATGATTGTTTATACTATATTATCTATTTTGTTTCATCTGTTCAACCTCAATTCGATGATCACCTAGCGCTAACCTTAATTTTATTGTTAATCTGTGAACAGCGCTGTGGGCTTCACTATTGTTATTATTAAGAAATGTTCATCATTAATGTAAATTTTTATAGTGTTGCTGTTTGTTGTTCCTTTTTAATAAAATAAAATAAAATAAAAAAATATTTGTGCATTGGTTATTATTATGCCAGATTTCTTAATAATATAATTAATCACAATGATAATGCTCTTAGTCATTCGACTTCGAAAGTTCTAGATTCAGATCTTGTTATTCGGGCGTTGTCCGCTAGGGTTCGCCCTTTAAGTAATGAGTGTGCATGTGGAGAAGATTTCGTTATACAAGATAACAAGGTATTTTACCATCAAAATTTATTACTTTAACGTAAACATAATTTTGTCCTTAGCCTTATACCGCACTATAAGGGGAGTGAGAGTTTCTGAGGAAGGTTTCTTTGTGACAACCGTACGAAAATTCTTTCGATTGTTTTTGACTTTATAGATAAATTGTATTTTTTATTTCTTTAAACTTCACTAGCTGTATTCTTTAAAAAATGTTACCATTATTTTCAGGGCAAAGCTTTCCTCCAACATAAAACAACACACGAACGATCCAGTTACAAAGCTGGCACGATCAGACCAAAGATAGAAGGTTGTACAAGTTAAGTGCGTGACCAGCGCTTTTTTGCAACTTCGACACATGTTAACTTGCGCCAGAGTTTGGCAGCAATTGAACGAGAAGTGCTGCACTTTGTGAACGGCGAAACCAAGCACTAGTTTGGCATTATTTTGGATAGTTGTTATTTCTCTAACGCTGCTCGAACCACGTTGCATGCTTTTAGAATTACAGCAAATATAATTAAAACTACTGCAAATTCTTTAATTAATTGAAAAACTACAGAACTATATCTCTTTACTGTGATTCTTATTCGGTAGTAAGAGATTTCGGCAGATCGGTATCATACGGATTTTTGTGAATGAGATTTTATGGTTGAGTTATTGCACTCAAGAAAAAAAACTGTATTAATGGGTAAATTTTGCCAAGCAGCTAAATATAATTGAATGTCCTTTACAGATTATCACTGTATTAGCATAAAGCTTATTTACCATAACACTTTTTCCAAAATGTTAAATAATTGCCTAAGACTCTTTACCTCACGATGTGTCTATAACTTTGTCACGTTCGCATCAATGGATGCTGGTAGCTGAAGCAATAAAATTAAAACGTAGTGGGCCCCATGAGACGAGATCTGCAGCATAAAATGGTGCTTTATTTAGTTTTCGAGGTTTGGACAAAAACTAACGGTTGTATAAACACAAACTCAAAATGAGTTATCACATCACAAAAAGTAATTTTCTTCCTAAAACATTTTTAAACCTAAGCTAGTCAGAATCTTAAATAATTTGAAGTCACAAAACTTTAGTAAACTCTATAAGAAAACTAGTCTTCTAATAATATAACAAGTTTTAAGTCCCGAAGTTCTTTTTAAGAATCTGGTTTGAAGGCTGGAGTTTTTTTCTTTTCGTTTGCGGTTTGTAGCTTTAAGCCCGCGACAAAGAAAAGGTAAACGATAAATAATGTTCAAAAGACGAGAACATTAAACGGTGTCGAGATTTGTTTGAGATCATAAAAAGCCTTTAATTCGAATATCTTCAAAAATTCATTTCTCAAAATTGTATAAGCCCTAACGCGTGTCTTGATAAACGTAAAATATTTTTCGTACTCGTTTATAAATAAAGGCATTTAATTTGCGGTAACAAATATAAAAACATACTATCGACTTGAGAACCTCTTTCTTTTTGCTGTCGATGAAAAACTAATTACAAATAGGGTCGTTCCACAATACACTATAGAGTTATTTTTCTTATTTTGCTTTTTTGTATTTTTTGTAGTACACAGATGAAATTCCGGATAGGATCCAATCTAACTCGCTGCAATCTATAGAATAAACACACAAAGATCAATTGGGCAACGCGGACGCGACTGAATACATTTTGATTGGCATTCATCATCATCATCAGCCCTTTATACTATGCCACTGCTGGGTAAAGGCCTCTTCCTATTATGAGAAGGGTAAGGCCATAGTCAACCACGCTGGCCAAGCGCGGGTTGGCAGACTTCACATGTCTTTCGAGAACACTATGGAGAAATCTCAGACATGCAGGTTTCCTCACGATGTTTCCCTTCACCGTTTAGCAAGCGATAATTAACAATTTAATACGCACATAACTCCGAAAAGTCATCTCTCACTAGGCTATCGCTGCTTCCTTGATTGGCATTCACCCTTTCATATTCGTTAATAGACGTTACAATCAAGCGTGTTCAGCATGACATTTTGTGAACGTTCACTCAACTGGAAAATCGAGTCTTTTCAACTTCAGAATGTAATAAGGAAAATTAGAAACAAAAATACTACGCAGCAGTCATGTTTACTTTACAAGTGCATGAAAACTTAACAACGACTAACTTGAAAACCTGTGCAACATTATACAAATCGCTGTTTATATTGTTTAATTCAATTGGCCTATTAAACGTCATATTATTATGTTTAACGCGCATTTGTAGTTTTGTATAGAATTCACTTATTGATCGCAAGTAAAACAAAAATTACTGATTAAATTACCGTACCCGACAACTATTACATAGGTAACTGTACACTAATTTTAATTGAAACAGTCTGAAACCAGAGAGACTTCAAATTATTTATAACCTTTTGTGATAGACAAATTTTCATCTGAATCAACGACTATTGTAATAGTCAATTAATTATTTACTCAAACAATGATAGAATTCGACGTCAAATCATTCGCTATATTAATTTCAATCAAACATCGATTCGAACGAAGATGCGTTTGACTGCACAATTTAGTTAGACAGTGTTAGATAGTTTCTATAACTAGTCACTTCACATCACTTGTTCAATTGATTGAAGATAAATTAATTCACCCACAAATCATTATTAATTTTAGATACAATAGCAGATAAGTCGAGTTATTCCTCGTTTCATACTACGACTTATTCGTACCATGGTACGAATCGAGGAAAGATTATTTTAATTTATTTTTCGTTCACTGTTTCGGCCCATTGACTTTACTTTTACGAAATTTATGTTTTTAGTACAGTCAGCAACAAAATTCTTATAAGGAAGATAATAAGTGATTAAATACAATACTCAGGATTGTAAAAAATATGTTTTATTGAAAATCAAAACAATTTTGAAACAAAATATCGAGACATTCAGTCTTAGGCTTATTCAGGCTCTTCTACCAGGGTTGCATAACACACAAAGATATGTTTCTCTATTCATAGAAAGTTACGATTAATAAAGTTTTTAGAAAATTATCTACTTGAATCTCTTAAAATTTTATGTAGTCCTGGCACATCGTCAGACGTAACACTGCGATTAAGTAGGTAGGTATTAGAATAAAACGGTGTTAAAGTGTAGGTCAAAATAGAATGCCTCAATAGTTTTAATTCTTAACTTTGGTAATAAATCACAGTACAACTCGATCCAATGATAAAATAAATATTCCTACCTTATAATTTTCAAAACATATAAAAATAAATCTGTCTCAAAACAGTATCAAGAAAAAAGATAAAATCTTAAAATCTAATGTAGTTATGTACAAATAACACATCAATCACAAATAACAAATCAACATAAAAGCAGGAAGTGTGGTTTACAAAAAATACAATGAAATAAAATGGGTGTAAAAATAAAGTCAACTTTGACCCGGTATAACTTTTTGATTACTTTCATAAGCTTCAAATCATCTTTAACTATATCTATCTTAAAATAAACCAAAATAAAAAATAGGGACTTTAAAGTTTAAAGAGTAAACGTGACTAATAAAGTAAAAAGTAAAATAGAATATTTACGTTTTGTTTGATAACATGAATAGTTTTAATGTTTATAAAAAAATCACAGTAAAGAATCACCGAATAAGCAAATCAGTCCCTTATACAAAGTCTTATAAATTCTTTTACAGGGCTAACAATTCCACACAAAGATCAATTGCGATTTCACCACTTATATTAACAATATTAACAATTTTCTTATAAAAATCACAGTTAAGAATCACAGGATTAGCAAATCAGTCTCTTAGATCTATCATATTTTGATAACACAATTTAGAAACTCCTAATGATTGATTCAGTATTCTATTCAATTTGGTTTTAACCTGTTTAAACATCGGTACTTGGTTGATTAAATTGAATCCTGAGTCTTTAATATCAGCAACAGAATCTCTGAAAATACTTGATACAGGTGTCGTCACATCAGATACAATTATTTTTTTACATTTGTCTAAATGCGTGCCATATTGTCTTGAAACGAACTCTGGATCACAACGATGTCTGTCTTCTTTTCTTATCACATTATCACAGGTTATTTTTAAACTTGCTTGACACTTTAGTCTTTGTACCAACGCCAAACTACTGAACTATCTTTATTTTTTCTTTTTAGGTCATATTTGTAGCCGCCACGTATAAGAAGGGACTTGCCTCTTTTCGATGAAACCAAATTATATTCAATTTTGTTGACTGAAGTTGAAGGCTCTGGCTGCGACATTTTCAAATCTATAAATTAAAAAAATCTATTGTAATAAGTACGGATGTTATATAATGTATCTTTTTACGCCTAACCATTTTTATTTAATGTAAAACATCTAGAAATATCATTGCATTTGTTATCTACTTCCTCAAATCAAAACAAAATGGCGGCTCATGACACTAACCGTAAATTGACAATAATATTGCATTTTTTAAGATTAGGCATCATTATTTATATGATTAGGTTAACCTATTTCGATATTGTTGGTTATTTGAGCTAGACTAGAAGTCTATATTATATTTTTTTTTACTTTGTAAGATGTACATATAAAAAAAACAGACATATTATACTGAAACTTATAATAACTGTCAACAAAATTACAGTTTAAGACTTACCTTCAAACGATGTCACTTTTTAATCACATAACTTCACTGATTGACACACACTAACTACATCACGATGTAGAATAAACGTGCGACGTAGCTGGCAGTACAAAGTATGACTGAGGTCAAAAAATTATCTCCTAGCCGCTATCTTTTTTGCACTCATTATGTTTATGGTTCTATCCCGCTCTAGGACATGAAAGGACAGCGCGCCTTTCTACCTGCCGAACTCCATCTTAAAAGTAATCCATTGTATTCGAAAACTATTAAAATCGTGTAGAAACAGAAATAAACAAAATAAATATTCTAGACAAATATTTTAAAGCATTTTGTTGTTGACTATACTTCGAACATTTTTTCATACAAAATATAGAATTTAAATCAATGGGCCGAAACAGGAACACAAAATAAATTAAAATAATAATTCCTTGATTCGTACTATATACGAAAAAGTCGTAGTACGAAACGAGGAATAACTCGAAAAGTCAAGTTAATTGGCTGTTGATTTTAAATTACACGTTTTAAAATTATTTTTATTTTTATATTTGAATAGTTCATGTTCGTATCATAAATATAAAATCGACTATAATTTGATGGTAAAAGTAGTATAATATTCTTCCACTAACACACATCACCATCTAAGCCCAAACTAAGCAGAGCTTGTACTATGGGTACTAGATAATGGATAAACATACATGTATAGGTACTTTGTTTTTTTTAATACATATTATACATAGAAACACCCAGACCATGACAAACATCCATATTGTGTGCACACAAATTTTGGACTTAGCAGGAATAGAACCCGCGACCTTCGGCGTAGCAGTCGCTTACGCTCCCGCTGTGCCAACCGGCCGTGGTATTTATTTAAACAAAGTAGTTTGGTTTTAGGTACTTATTAGACAAAAACGGCTACGCTAGCATGAGACACCGTGGCTCTTTACCAAACGGCAGCTGCCTTGTGCAAATAATCACTTTGTACAAATTCTGCTAGATAAGATGCAACTTCTACTAACTCCAATAGCTCATTTTATTCATTATTTCAATTCATAATAACCAATACCTTATGCTCGTGATTATCTTACGATAAATAAAACGCTGTTAAGAGTAAATCTTTTTCAGGCAAACTATTTGCACGAACCTTAATTACTTGGCTTCTCTTAGTGGTTACTTTATTATTATTATTTTTTATATCTGCCGAACAAATTGACTCCACGCTGCCTGATGTTAAGCAGTCAGTGAAGTCCCATAGTAATGGCCATCATCCCAGCAGCCTTGACGGCCTTGAGAAAAGCTTTTTCACGCCCCGCTTAAAGGACCCAGGAGACTCCATAAGTGGAGGGAAACACGTGTTATAGTTTACTATTTAAAAATATTCACTGTTACAAAGGATATTACGACAGAATTATAAGCACACTAGCATTTTAAATGTTTGTAAACTTTATTTTACACTGTTCTGTTATACAAGTCATTGCTTTACCAGCTTCCTACATAAAATATTAATATACCAGCTATGGTTTACAACTACAAACAAGAAGACAATAACTTAAAGTTCTAAGCATAGAAAGGTGTCGACCGTTATACCTGCGTTCACCAAGAGCCAATTGGCAATAACACTTTAACGATATTTTTATGCGGATGAATTTTGCAGTCCATTTACCTCGGTATGATTCCCCAGTGGCCAATAATATCTCGAACGCTGTACCTTTTTATTTGAGCCAATTACTCAGCTACTCGACATAAACAAAACATCAATTCATAACGTCCTTACGGACCGAAACAAGCACAATACATCTTCCAATCAAAGGAATAATACTTTCGCTTTCAATCCAATCACAATTAGGTAAGTAACTCATGTAATTACTTAAAGTTGGTAGATCTATTCCCCCAACAAAAATAACCTGGACGTTTCATCGGTTACAAAGGGAATTTTGCCAAACTTCATCAAGGGTCCAAAGGAAAAAGTTAGATTCGAAATAAAAATAGGTAAAAAAACTTTTTAAGTTAAACGGTTTTATGTTAAACATACATTGCAATGTTTAAGATAAATGTACTAAAAACCAAAAAATGTTTAAGATAAATGTACTAAAAACCAAAAAATAATAAAATAGATACAGTCGTGGGAATTATAAACATATGGATAGACTAGACTAAAATAAAACCGTGGGGCACGTCAATTGTCTACAAATTATCGACTTAATGTGCGATAGAAGAATCGTTTAATTCGTCGTTAAAATAGGCAGTTGGCCCGCAGACGGTGAGGAAATTACTTACTATTTTCTTGCTCATGGAAATTCCAATAGTTATACACTCCATGTAAATAAAAGAGATGTTTCAACTAGTTTATCGTTGGACATTTACACTGCTGGCTGGCGAGGAATCGTTGCACTGCTCGTAGTTTGTCTTTAATCGACAAAACATATGATAAAAGTACTACTCGCTCACCACTATGAAACCCTAAAACTCGCTTGCTAGCTTGTTTCCACATTCTAGCCCTACTTATCACACGTCCATCGTTGTCGGTTGAACAACTGCCTAATTATAGTGTAACATTACAAAACAAACATTTTAATCAACGATTGTAGACAATTGACGTGCCCCACGGTTTTATTTTAGTCTAGTCTATGCATATGTTTATAATTCCCACGACTGTATCTATTTTATTATTTTTTGGTTTTTAGTACATTTATCTTAAACATTGCAATGTATGTTTAACATAAAACCGTTTAACTTAAAAAGTTTTTTTACCTATTTTTATTTACATGGAGTGTATAACTATTGGAATTTCCATGAGCAAGAAAATAGTAAGTAATTTCCTCACCGTCTGCGGGCCAACTGCCTATTTTAACGACGAATTAAACGATTCTTCTATCGCACATTAAGTCGATAATTTGTAGACAATTGACGTGCCCCACGGTTTTATTTTAGTCTAGTCTATGCATATGTTTATAATTCCCACGACTGTATCTATTTTATTATTTTTTGGTTTTTAGTACATTTATCTTAAACATTGCAATGTATGTTTAACATAAAACCGTTTAACTTAAAAAGTTTTTTTACCTATTTTTATTTTCTAGTTTTTAGTTTTTATTTCGCATTCTGTTTAATTCATTTAGTGCTTCATTATTGCAAGGTTTCTTGCCCGTTAATTTATTGCAGTCCAACTCCTCTATACGTAGTCCCTGCAAAGATCTTACTCTACTAAGAGCCACGTAGGCTTGACCTTCTTTAAACAGTTTCGCACCTAAGTACACGACTGCGTGATCCACAGTGCTGCCCTGCATTTTATGTATTGTAGAAGCCCATGATAGTATTAAAGGCAACATTCTTCTTTCAGCCGTCCCGTAATTGTACTTAGCTGGAAACTGTATGGCTTTTGGGTGTATAAGATGTACTCCGTCTCTTGCGAAATCAATTCGGACGGAAGGTACATCTGTTGCATACATCTGAGTTCGACGAAATTGAGGCCAAACGATTTCGTTGATGTAGCCTATAGCGCCATTTACTAATCCCTTTGAAACGTCAATATTGGACCGTAGCATGACTTTTGCCCCCACAAATATTTGCGGTTACCCATATTGTTATACCCCATATATTTATTGATAAAAAATTGTTATTAGCCATTTGGTAGCGGCGGCCATCTTAGATTTCAATTTTGCATAGTAAATTGTATTCTACTTGTTGAGACCTTTCATTTGATACCCATGTTGATGGGATTGATAAAACCTAAGTTATCCGCCATTTTGTAGAGGCCGCCATCTTGGATTTTAATTTTATATATTACATTGTATTATACTGGTTGAGCACTTTCATTTGATACCCATATTGATGGGATCGATAAAACCCACGTTATCCGCCATTTTGTAGCGGCCGCCATCTTGTATTTAAATTTTTTATAGTATATTGTATTCTGCTTGTTGAGCCCTTTCATTTGATAGCCATATTGATGGGATTGATAAAACCTACGTTATCCGCCATTTTGTAGCGGCCGCCATCTTGGATTTCAATTTTTTATAATATATTGTATTCTGCTTGTTGAGCCCTTTCATTTGATACCCATATTAATGGGATTAATAAAACATAAATTATCCGCCATTTTGTAGCGGCGGCCATCTTGAATTTATAATGATAATGAATAAACATAATTGTATTGTCACCAAAATCCAAAGTGTATACAAAATTTCAGATTAATCGGTTGACAGGAAGAGGGTGAAATTTGAATTACTAAATTTGACCCAAGAATAATAAATAAAACAAACGGGGTGAGCTAAATAAAACCGTTTAAAAAGGGAAGACATGCTCCCCGCCTTGAAGTACAAACTTTAATCCAGGGGAAGAGGACATATATTGTTGAAAGCACGCCTGATTGTCCCCTTCTTGGTTTTCAACTCGGCGACGCGCACGACGCCGTCGGATCCCGGG
This sequence comes from Euclidia mi, assembly GCA_944739405.2. Classification (NCBI taxonomy): domain Eukaryota; kingdom Metazoa; phylum Arthropoda; class Insecta; order Lepidoptera; family Erebidae; genus Euclidia; species Euclidia mi. The sequence goes on along the minus strand of OX123186.2, from coordinate 45,487,040 downwards.
TAGACCTGCACCACACGTCCCAGGAGCCAACAGAGGGGTGGAAGTGCCTTGTCCTTGACAAGAACAAGTCTCCCTACAGCAATTTCACCCGAGGAGGATGATCATTTTGATTTGTTCTGTAGCAGATTAATATATTCTGTGCTAAATCTCCTCCAAAAATGCTGCTTGATGTACTCCACCCTTTGAAGTCGCTCCAGCCGAGTAATGTTGCCGCAGTCAGTCACCTGTGGATGCGGAATGGACGTGAGTGACCTTCCAATCAAAAAGTGAGAAGGAGTCAAGGTCGAAAAATCGAGAGGATCAGGAGAAAAGGGAGTAAGAGGTCGGGAATTAAGAATAGCCTCTATTTGAATGAGGCACGTCATCATTTCCTCGAACGTGAAATGTGGTAATTTGAGCAACCTTTTCAAATGGTGTTTAGTGGAGCGGACGGCTGCCTCAACGAGGCCGTTGAAGTGTGGGGAGTACGCCGGTGCAAAGTTGAAATGGATGCCTTCCTGAACGACATCGTATGCAATATTTGACTCCTGCAAACATTTAAGCAATTCATTACATGCACCGACAAATGTTGTGCCATTATCGGACAATATACTTCGGGGTTTGCCACGACGTGCTGTAAATCTATTTAACGCGGCAATATATGCTTCCTTAGTAAGGTCCGTGACAAGCTCTAAATGAACGGCTTTGACAGCCAGGCAGACAAAGATACAAATATATGATTTTATAAGTTTGCAGCCTCTCCCCTTTCGGTCAGCGATAAGTATTGGACCGGCATAGTCGACACTGGAATTAAGAAATGGAAATTCTAGGTTGCTTCTTGAATTAGGAAGCTGTCCCATTATTGGCTGTACGTTTTGAGCCTTGTGCCTAAAACATACAATACATTTCTGAACAACACTTCGCGTTAAATTTCTACCCCCCAAAGCCCAATAGTTTTGACGAATATTAGATAAAAGTAACTGAGGGCCAGCATGAAATAATCTTTTATGAGTACTTTCAAATAATATTTTTGTAAGATGATGCTTACTACATACATATAAGTATGGGATGTTTCACGTTAAAGTCATACGGTGAGTTATCTAACCTGCCTCCGACGCGAATAATATCGTCGATGTCTAAAAAGGGCGATAGAGAAATGAGCCTATTTTTATGAGGTAAACATTTCCCAGACTTTAAAATAGAATATTCATTCTGGAACATCTCATATTGAGCATTACGAATAATAAGTAGTTTTTAATGCTGATTGGATTTCTTGATTTGTCAGGCAACCCTTAATTCTATTATTTTTATTATTTAATTTCTATATGTATTGTTTTAAATAGGCTATAATTCTTTGTAAGTAGTTGAAATCAGAATATTTTTGAATTGTTTGTTGTATAATATTTAGATTACTTAGGCTAAGACTTTGATTATTATCTAATTGATTAACTACATTGCAAACTACTTCGGGTAGATTCTGTTTCGGTAAATCTTTAGTTAATTTTGGCCAAAAGCATTCATCTTGTGATAAAAAGGTGGGACCTGACCACCACAATTTAGATTCGCTGATATGATCAGCCTTCACCCCACGAGAAACAAGATCTGCAGGATTGTCCTTTGTTGGTACATAGCGCCAAGTAGAATCAGCAGTAGCCTCTTGAATTTCGTTGACACGGTGTCTTACGAAGGGCTTAAGTTGAGTTGACGGTGTGGATAACCAACTCAATACTATCGTTGAGTCACACCAAAATATACATCGATTTACTGGTAACTTAAGGGACTCTTTAACCTTTGTATACAATCTTGCGCCTAACAGTGCTCCACATAACTCCAGTCTAGGCATAGTCGCGGGTTTTATCGGAGCTATGCAATTTTTAGACGTTAGCAAATGAATTGTAACTGAATAACACCTATCAATTGTGCGTATATATATGCAAGCACCATATGCCTTTTCGCTACTCTCTGTAAATATATGAATCTCATGACTCAAATGATTGTTACTTAAGACCCATCGCGGTATATTTAAACAGTTCAAGTACTTCAATGTAGTAACTGATCCGCTATTTCGTAAAAGACCACTGATCCGCTATTTCCTGAGGCACTTTATCGTCCCAGTCGCATTTATTCAGCCATAACCGTTGCATTATTATTTTTGCTTCGACTACACATGGGCCGATTAATCCTAAAGGGTCAAATATCTGACTTATTATGGAGAGAATATGTCTCTTCGTTATATTTGCACTCAAATCAATATTAATAGAAAATGATAGTACATCTGATTTGCAAATCCATAAAAGACCTAAAGTTTTTGATATAATACTATTTGGTAAATCCAAGTTTAGACTAGTTTCATCTCTGATATCAACAATCTTATTCAGAATTTCAGGGCTATTAGACTGCCACTGCCTTAAATTAAAATTTGCGGAAGCCAATATAGACCTTACTTCCTGACAAAGTTCAATCGCACCGCTGATAGTGTCTGATCCACCTAAATAATTATCCACATAAAAATCGTGCTGAATACTACTTTTTACGTGTGGTTTATCTGTAACATTAGCCTGGCTAACAAGACACTTCGTCGCGAGATATGGCGCTGCTGCCATTCCGTACGTAACGGTATTTAAAGTATACGTGTGAAGTGGATCTGAATTATTATGCCTAAATAAAATACGCTGTAATGAACGTTGACTAGGATTTATGTCAATAGCCCGGTACATTTTTTCAATATCCCCAGAAATTATATTTTTATGTTTTCTAAATCTGATTAATATTGAAAATAAGTCATCCTGTACTGTAGGACCCACATATTGGATATCATTCAGTGATAATCCCGAACTAGACTTGGCTGACGCGTCGAAGACAGTACGTAATTTTGTCGTTTTACTTGACTCACGCAAAACGCCGTGGTGAGGTAAATAATAATTAATGGTGTTTTGATTACTAAACGAAGTATCAGTATTCCTAGACCCTAAAGTCTCGTACTCACGCATAAAATCCATGTACATACGTTTGAAAGTAGGATCGTGCTCAAAGCGTTTTTCTAAAGATAAAAACCTACGTTTAACTATAGCGTATGAATCACCCAGAGCGCTGGGATCGGCCTTGAATGGCAACTTCACAATAAACCGGCCGTCTGAACCGCGCACCGTATTTAAGTTGAAACTTTCTTCGCATGCGCGTTCTTCTATAGATAAACAATGTTTAGGTAAAATTGAATCAAGTTCCCAAAATTTATTCAAATCAGAATATGTATTTATTTTTGAAAAATGACATAAACTGTTTGCGTGCAATTTGAAAATGAAGGTACAAACCCTGAAATTAACCACCCTAGTTTACTTTCGCAAAGTTTTGGCATGTTCTTTCCCAGATTAATTTGATTGCCCATAATAACATCCCAGAATAATTCAGCTCCTAGCAGAATATCAATGTCTGACGGAATATTAAAGGATGGATCCGCTAACAATAATCCGGGAGGAATAGGTATGTTTTTAATATTTATATAGGAAGATGACAATCTACTGGTAATTGTAGGTAGAATAAAACAAATGATGTTACAACAATAATCGCCGTAAGAAGATTTGATTGTTAAGCTGCAAGACTGTGTACTGTTACTGATAAGATTATTTATACCGATAACCTTGGAATAGGAACCAAGTCGAGACAATCCGAGCTTATTGCATAACGTGTCAGTAATAAAGTGAAATGTACTACCGTTGTCGAGTAGAACCCTGGCATTGTAGCTCTCGCCTTTGTCACTCATCACCTTCACGATAGCTGTGAAAAGAAAAAGAAAAGAAAAGAAATATTTTATTCGTATCTCCAAACCCTTAAAACTAAACACGTATTATGTCTATTTCCTTTAACATAGCAATTCGTTGGTGTGAACAATAGCAAACGGATTGGAGTACAAATTGGAACCTGCGTCAGCTATTGTTGCAGATAACTGCAATGCTGGTATTCTCGCAGGACCAGAAGATATACCTATAATAATTATAAGTATATACTAAAATAATAAATATTCTGAATAAAATGCTTTTTAAATGTTAATTAAAATATATACGACAATACTGTGGACAGTAAAATATTTCTCGGAGTAGTATGCTGTATGTTTGCCGACAGTGTTACATTGCTAGAGGAAGCAAAAGGCATAGGATCGCTAATCTCTATAGGATCGGGTTGATTCAAATGTAATAAGGTGATGTGTCTCTGTTTGCAATATTTGCATCGTGAAAATCTGCACCGTTTTTCTACATGACCAACACGCAAACAATTCATGCATACTTTAAATTGCTTTGCCTTTTGTAATCTATCTTCTACGGTTAATTTTCTAAAAGCATCACAGGAATAAAGATAATGATTTTGTGAACACAAAGGACAACTAATTTTATTTCTGTCTTGTACATTACTATTATTTAATTGTGATGTAATAACAAAGCTTTTAGATTTATTGTTGCTCTGTGTTTGTGACTTATTTAATTTCTTATTGTCCTCTAATGTTTCCAATAAATCTGACTGATTACTAAGAAATGTAAAAAACTGAAACAATGTCGGGGACTGATTCAAAGTATTACGATACTCTTCCCAATTTCTACTGGTGATACTATCTAATTTTAAAGACATCACATAAATGATCAACGTATCCCAATGTTCGGTAGGCTCATTCAATGCTTTTAGTGCCCGTATATTTTTATTTATCACGTCAACAAGACGACGTAACGATTTACTAGACTCGATTGCGATCGGCTCAGCATTGAATAATGCCTGAACATGATTATTGATTAAAAGGCGACTATTATTGTACCGATCGCATAACAAGCCCCAGGCTATCTCATAATTATCGCTTTTAAAATCGATATTTTTTATAATTTCTGCGGCTACCCCCTTTAAAGAGGCTCGTAAGTGATGAAACTTGTTAATACTATCGATACAGCTATTACTATGAATTAATGAAATGAACGTGTCTCTAAATTCCAGCAAACACTGATAGCTACCATCGAAACGGGGTAAATCTATTTTAGGCAAGCGAATAAAATTGTTTTTTGTCCCACCTGATTCATCGGAGCCTGATGCGGAACCTTCTGAAGGCTTGATCTGCTGTTGACGTCCAGCAGACAGAAGCTTCCGGGCCACGGCAACCAACGGAAAGTAGCAATCCTTAAATTTGAAGCGTTCGGCGTAGGTGTCATCTGAATCGTCCAATAAGAGCTCGATTTCGGTCTGTAAATCATTAAATTCATTATATAAGCTTTCCAATTTACTAAACCGACCCTCTAGTTCGAGTTGCTGCAGGTCGGACAATCGATCACAACTTTTTAAAATATTAATATAATTAGAGAAATTAGTTATTTTAGCTTTGATTGAGCTACGTTTTTTAACTAGCTTGTCAGCCATGTTGAAGAAAAGAAATATTAAAAATGGCGTGAAATTAGCAAAATATGTAGGTAAGCCAAGTTATAAGATTATGTATATAACTTTTGAATGAACGGCGAGTAATGAATAGATGCACAGCTGTTTTATTATAACGGGGCCAAGGTCATTGCCTCGAGACAAAAGAACCGTTACAATATCCGTGCGCATATTATATTCAATAACAAAAAAATGTATATAGAAACGGTAGTGCAACCGCCACAAGTGAAGTGGAATGACGTGCGAAAATATGATTGCCCCAACTCAAATAAAGGAAAGAAAAAAGCGAAGTGAATTAGATGCTGCAAATTTAAAGCACAGAGATTTGGAATAAAGGAAAAAGTAAAGGAATGATTGGAACGAACTCACAAAACGTCCTTATCCTTATCCAAATTTCCACAGGTGATTCCAGAATGTGCTAGAATCTTCGAATCTTGCGAGAGCGACCGCGATGACACAGCGATATAGGCGATGCGCGTCAATGTTCAAAGGTCAACGCCCGCCCGCAGTCCTTTCCGGATCCTCTCAGCCCAGGTTTTTTTTTTTTTCTTGAAGGACCAATCCGGCTCGAAGGACCAATTGTTTCTACTTCGATGTGATTAAAAGACTGTATTTCTTGACTGAGTATATAATCAGGGTTACAATGGTAGGTATAATAAGCATATTGTATGGAAAAACTGAGTTAGCGAGCTACAACCGCCCGCGCCTGCCTATCGTTCCTGTGTGTGTGTGGTCAGCGCGACCGCGCGTTGAAGGAGGAGCGCGACCATCAGGTCGCGCGCCTCCTTCACCGCGCGCCGCACCCCCTCTCTCGTCCTACGTTTCCTCGGAAATAACATGACGTAGATATTTGATATTCGACATGAAATAATATTTCGAGAATTTCTGTACACCAATGATGCGTGGATGTCTGCGACATATAGGTACAAGTAACTTACAGGAGAAGAAAAGATATATGGAAGTTGCCAAAAAATACCTACTCGCATAAGTTTGTGATTCATATTTTTGTAATGCCTCGTTGGTCTCGCGGTATAAATGTGGGCATGGGATTCGGAGGCATCGGGTTCGATTCCCGGGTCGGGCAAAGTTTTATTGGGTTTTTCCGTTAGGAAATTCTCAGTAGCAGCACGGAGTCTGGTAATGTGCCCGGAACGGCAATAGGCTCGCCCCCTATTACGGGGGACCTAAAGATTCATGGTGAAATGTGGGTGTAATATTACACCTCTGCCTACCCCTTCGGGGATATATATATATATATAGAAAATATGAATTAAAATGTATAAAACGCTCCCATTAACGCCTTTCTACTTATCTAGGTACTAATTAATTTTTCTTGCAGTTTCCATCTAGCACTGAATTATAAACTACAAATCTCTTATTTTCCTACTGCACGGTAATAGAAATAAAAAGTTTGTCTATGAGAATTATTAATCAGAAGCAATTACTCGGACCAATGAACATCAATAATATTCTCGGCATAACTGCAAATGTAGTATGAACCTTATTGGAATGTTTCCTGGAAATGTCCTCCCTAATCGAGCAACGGAAAGGTAATTACGTAGTGGAAAATGTTTTTATTATTTCATGACTTATTTATGTTGTTGTACCTTACTAGGTACCACAACATAAATCATTGTGAACAAGAACCTAAAGATGTACTCATCTTTAGGTTCTTTTTCACAATTGTATACTTATGGCGTTTCTTGTAGCCGCAACTTGACATCCAGGCGTGTATTTTGCTTACAGGTAGAAATAACGGGTATCTGATCAGGTACTGTTGCGAGTAACACCTATTTGTATACTCTTAATAGAGTGATTGTAGTTGCACCCGTGGCGTACACGGTTGGCAGTCTACGTATTGGTGAGACCAGTTTTGGCCTTCCTGGGATAAACCGTTTCCTTCCATTTTTCAGGTTCACGACTGCATCGTCTTTATGTATTATATTACGTATATTGTGTTATCCATGTATGGGGTAGACAACTTTATAATAAGGGCTCTGAAATCCCTGTATAGGGGTTCTAGAGTCTGTGTCCGAATCAATGGTGCCTATTCGGACTGGTTTGACATCTCCCAAGGTGTCAGACAAGGGTGTGCAGCCTCGCCCTGGTTGTTCAACGTATTCATGGATAGCTGCATGAATGATATGAGAGAAACTGAATGCGGGATCGATATGGTAAGAGTGCGTGTTAAGTGCCTCTTATATGCCGATGATCAAGTCATTCTTGCATCATCGGCGAATGAGTTGCAAGACATAATGGACTGCATGAACAAGAGCTTTAAAGCGAAAGGTATGAAAGTTAATGCACGAAAGACGAAAGTGATGGTGTTTGAAAAAGATGAAAGTGTGACTGAGTGTAATATTACGATTGGAGGTGAAATTGTAGAGCAAGTAAAGGAATTTGTATATTTGGTTAGCGTATTTACAAGGGACGGAAGATGTGAGGGAGACATTGAAAGGAGAGTGACTGCGGGAAATCGTGTAAATGGAGCACTGTGGGCGTTTATGAACGGTCAGACGGTGCCAAAAGAGGCACGATTGGCGGTTCACAATGGAGTGCTTGTCCCCACGTTGATGTATGGAAGTGAGAGCTGGGTTTGGCAGAAAAAGCATGAATGATTTTCTGATTGATAGAATTCCGAATGCAACTATACGAAAGAGCAGTGGACTGAAAGAAGATGTGGTGACAAGGATTGAGAAAGGAATGCTTAGGTGGTTTGGACACGTGGAGCGAATGAGTGAAGAAAGAATGACGAATCAGATATATAAGGCAAATGTGTGTGGGCAAGTCGGTCGCGGCAGACCTCGGCGGACATTCTTCGACCAAATTGGAGACATCCTAAGAAACGGAAAGGTCCGAAGTACCCGCAACCGGCGAGCATGTATGAAAAGAGTAATGAGTGTAGAGGAAGCGCGTGAGGTTTGTAAGGATAGGAGCAAGTGGCGTTCTGTTGTCTCTGCCTACCCCGACGGGAAAAAGGCGTGAGTATATGTATGTATGTACTACCTGAGGCCCAATTATACATAACGTCACGGCTTTTATCCCCGAAGGGGTAGGCAGAGGTGTATTTCTACACCCACTTTTCGCCAGATATATTTTAGTCCCACGTAATAAGGGGCGAGCCTATTGCCGTACCGGGCACATTTCCAGACTCCGTGCTGCTACTGATAATTTCGTGACAGAAAATCCCAATAACACTGCCCGACCCAGGAATCGAACCCGGGACCTCCCGATCCCACGCGCACATTTATGCCGCGAGACCAACGAGGCAGTCGTCTAGGGTTTGATGTCGAGTTTTCCGTCTCTACACAAAGATGGTATTTGCATCGTGTTATCCCTTAGTCGCCTCTTACGACACCCACGGGAAGATAGGGGGTGGTGACACTTGTATTCTATGCCGTCAACCACACGGCAACCAATTCTCAAAATTTGTTCAAAATACAGTTTCGATCTAAGACTATATATATTATGTTATAGACGGAGGGATCCGCATGCAAGACCATCACTAAAAGGTCTGACATAAGTCACAGTGTGGGGATCCATTACCCGTCAAAATTTAATAGAACTTCATTTGAAACTTTGATACTTCGTTCATAGACATTTTGATTTATTCGTATAATGATTGTGACACATAAACATAGTGACGTTATAACTTTATCGATACTTTTATTTTACAGACTAGCTTCGGCCCACGTTTTCGCCGATGTGGGTGACAATTATTGCAAAAAAGGTAGCCCTTGCACTATTATATTAAATTTCAACGTTCCAGATGTGTACCGGTGACGAAGACCGCAGTTGCTGAAAGTAGCACGCGCACGCACTAACATGCTGCAAGAGGCGCCTCTGACGCGCGCACACAAAATTCTCAATCTCGTCGCTGATAAATTGGACCTGTTCTGTTGCTCAATGACTGAATTCACAAAGATAGCTTTATTTATAATATGTTATAGTAATGTGTAGGTATATAATTTGTAATAAGATTAAGGTGTATAGACTGTAATAGATATAAGTAGGTATAATTAAATAAGTAATATTAGAGAACCATACTATCACATTGAGGTTACTTGTAATGATAGTGTTGTGTATGTATGTATAAATAAATAAATAGATGATATAGAAGCTTTACTGCAATATTTCTTTGAAAAATAAGTATACTTGAATACAATTATATATCTTAAGAAAAGTGTTTTCATCGATCATCACAAACTTTCGGCTATTGCTGCCTTTACGTACAACCTTTACTGTAACTTTAAAAATATGTAATACATATTTAAATGGTGAGACTAATCCTCCTCGGTTTTTAACTTTTCCAATATAATGTTCTATTCCCTTATTTCTATTATACTCTTCAGTGAAACCAAAGGTTTTGTCTTCATAATTATGGACGAGGTTGACATGACAAACAACTACCGATAAAATATACTGATGGACGACTGCGATTGACATATGGCGGGCATGTCACCAGCCCGGGGAATCACTCAGACACATAGTATCCGGTTGTTAGAGTTTTGCCTATGGCCAGTATTTGCACAGACACAATCAAGTGGCCAAGATAATCCATCAGCAACTTGTCCTTAAATATAATCTCATTGGTTCACCATACTACAGATACAGATTGTGCCTGACCCAGTTCTCGAAAAAATGGTCGTACTTTGTTGTCTTGGTATAGGTCTATCATTACTGTCAGGTTTATTGTAGGCATTAAGCGTGATATTGTAGTGATCGACCGAGCAGAGTGACTCGCATTGATAGACGTTATTACCATATCGTATGACAGCAATCTCGTTAAAGCAGACAAAGAGAAGGAGTTCAAATATTTGGGCCCAGCTCATGAGATTGTCGATATGTGGAATGTGAACTCGGCGATCATTGTGCCGATAGTTGTGTCAGTAAATGGACTAATCGCCAAGAGCCTTTACCAGCATCTAAAGATGCTCGCACTAGGCAGCAGAAAAACTAATACATATTTTTAGCAACAACACTTTTTGAGTTCGGTGCCAGTTAGAAGTACGCACACAATTTCATTTTCTTTCTTACTCACCATGCGGACTCCTGGTTTAATTCTTTTTAATTATTTTTTAATTATTTTTATTTTTTAACCGACTTTAAAAAAAAAAGGAGGAGGTTCTCAATTCGTCGGAATCTTTTTTTTTATGTATGTTCCCCGATTTCTCTAAAACGCCTGGACCGATTTCAAAAATTCTTGTTTTGAATGAAAAAGTATACCTCCTAGTTGGTCCCATGATCATCAGGTCAGGATCTGATCATGGAATCCTGAAGAAATCGAAGGAACTCTTTAAATTTTTTAAGCACACTTGAAGCGATTTGACAATAACAACCCAATGCCGTCGAGTTTGGGCTCGTTTGAGTCGGCTTTACATAGACTTTGATGCTGGATGATTTCCATGGTCTGATGATAGAGTTGGAAGGTAACCATGAGATCTTTGTGATACAATAACCCAATCTCATCGAGTATAGGGTCGTTTGATTCGTCTTTACATGGATTTTGGTACTGGATGTTTTCCAGGGTCTGATGATGGAGCAGGAAGGTGGCCATGGGATTTTTGTAATACAAAGACGCAATCCCATTGAGTTTGGGCTCGTTTGATTCGTCTTTACATGGACTTTAGTGCTGAATATTTACCAAACTCTGATGCTGGAGCAGGAAGGTAGCCATAGGATATTTGTAATACAATAACGCAATCCCATCGAGTTAGGGCTCGTTTGGGTTGTCTTTACATAGACTTTGATGCTGTATGATTTCCATGATCTGTTGATAGAGCTGGAAAATAACCCAATCTCATTGAGTTTAGGGTCGTTTGATTGGTCTTTACATGGACTTTGGTACTGGATGTTTTCTAGGGTCTGTTGATGGAGCAGGAAGGTGGCCATGGGATCTTTGTAATACAAAGACGCAATCCCATTGAGTTTGGGCTCGTTTGATTTGTCTTTACATGGACTTTAGTGCTGAATGTTTACTAAACTCTGATGATGGAGCAGGATGGATGCCATGGTATCTTTGTAATACAATAACGCAACCTCATCGTGTTTAGGCTCGTTTGTTTTGTCTTGGCAAACACTTTGGTATTGTATGATTTCCGCGATCTGATGATGGAACTGAAACGAACGTGTTTAGGCTAGTTAGTTTACAAAAAAAATACTTGAAATTGCCAGAAAGGTACAGGTCTACATTTCAGAATTGAGGCACGTAAGGAAGTTCATCCCATCATGTACTACCTACACTATCCTATGTACCTACTTACCACCTACTTATTACTATTTTTTATTAGTACACCACTAAAAAGCAAAAAATAAAAATTATTTTTAAATAAAAAGAAACCGACTTCAAAAAAAAACACTAAGGAACTAAAAAACAAAAAATAATTGGTTTTAGAGCAAAATCTTTTGGAGTCGGTGCCAAGCCCTGAGGCAAAAAGTAACTTAATTATAAACTACCTATTCTAACAACAACGAAAGTTATATAAAAATGTGTAGGGGTTTTATAGTCAGATCAGAAATACTTGGCTTGGCACCGAATCCAAAAATTTTTGCTCTAAAACCAATTATGTTTTGTTTTTTAGTTCCTTAGTGTTTTTTTTTGAAGTCGGTTTCTTTTTATTTAAAAATATTTTTTATTAATATCTGTGTTTGCTGGTGGGTGGTGCAGAGATGACTGTTACCTACAACTCATCGTGTATTCTTAAATATTATTACTTATTTAAGACGTAGGCTTCTATAAGGGCGTAATTAATTTGACCTGTATATATAATATGATTTTGTAAAGATTTGAGTTTTTTTTTCTAATTAAGCCAATGACACTGTCTGTGACTTTTTCTATTTTACCCTAAATAAATGTGATTCATTATGTGTGAAATTTTTTATTTAAAATTGACCCTACAGTTACATTTTATTTCAAATCTGTTAGTTAACTAACTTATCACTGCAGCCTGCTCTCGATTGGTGATTTAATATAATTATAATTATGTAATTGAGCATACTGGGCTCGGGCCTCGCTTCAATTTGAAAAGGCTTAACTTGGTTTCGAAGATTTTAGACGAACACTTGACGATCGTGATAATTTTCTAAATAATAAGCATTTAACTTCCAAAAGTCGGAAATACGTAACGTGGTTTTGTATTCGAAAACCATTACGAGGTAATGATCTCGTCATTTATCCTATCATTGCAAATAGGTAGTGATTATTAGTGATATTATGAATGTCAATTGCTTTATTCACATTTAAAAGGTAATTCAAAATATATTTTTTATCGTAACTTATTTACTAGTTTTTGAGTATAAGCTGGATTTATTCACATATTCAACTTTATCTGAGGATTTATCAACATTCAAGTGATATTCATTCTGAGTAAACCAAATCTAAGGATTTATTGCAAGCATTATCGATATTTTATCGAAATTCATCATCACTAGTCTCGTTAAAATTTACGACAATTTCGAAGATTCGAAATATCAATTTTGTATATTTAACTTTCTCTTACATGAGAAAAAAATCATAAGTCAGAGTGAAGTAAATATATTGGGTAAGGTTGCTATTTTAATGCGGTCTCTATTACTTTCGATATAATGTCAGTATCATACTTACGTCACAAATGGTATTCTCCAAAGAGATTGGATATATACATAGAGGTAGTCCTAGTACTTACAAATTGAACACAGTCAACTGAAGTTTAAGATACAATTTAGACAATTTATGCCATCAAATTATATAACCTTAGTGATTCATCTTTTATGACAGTTCTGTCATGATTTTGAATTTAGCCGTATAATATTTATATCGACATTGTCAAGTGTTGTAAAAAATCTTATCGATATGTCTATCCACCGTATATTTTTACCTCGTTATTTTTTCGATTTCCACGTAATAAAGATTTACAAAATAAGTGGATTGCTGCAGTATGTTGTCTCGGCACACTGCCTCGTTGATCTCGCGGCATAAATGTGCGCGTGAGATTGGGAGGTCTCGGGTTCGATTCCCGGGTCGGGCAAAGTGTTAGTGGGTTTTTCCGTTAGGAAATTCTCAGTAGCAGCTCGGAGTCTGGTAATGGCACATTACCAGACTCCGAGCCGCTACTGAGGCGGTACGGCAATAGGCTCGCCCCCTATTTCGTGGGACCTACAATTCATGGCGAAATGTGGGTGTTATATCACAACTCTGCCTACCCCTTCGCGGATACAGGCGTGAGTCTATAAAAAAATATGACATAAAAATATGACATTTACAGTTATCATAATGCCTAAAGCATGCGTTTTGCCTTATTCTTAATTGTTTACTTTCTCTAGCAAAAATGTGTCATTTGGGGAGAATTATATGAAAGTGATTGTTGTTAATAACAAGCGTAAAGAAAAATACCAGGAAAATTAGAAAATAACGCCTCGAAAGAATAAGTGCTACTGAATACCCATTTGAAACAACAATATATAAGTTCAGTTTAAAAATGCAAGTTTGTGTAATAATTATTTAAAAACCGTCCATCAACTAGCATTCTGACTGCTATGTACACAAACTTACGGAATTCAAAATGTATAACATGTACATAATATACTTTACAAGTCTGTTAAATTTTGAATCTATATTGAAACTTTATATAGATATCGATGGCTGATTTGCTCAATCACTATCAAATTAAAAAGTTACGATATTTGTGTTCAGATTGTCTTTAGCCTTAACTGACAAACATAGTGCCATCTTCTTCTGGCAACTCTAATTTGTCATATGAGTGAAGAGCGTAGCTATATTCAATTTGTTCTTAAAAATGTCGTTCCTTCCATGCTTTAGTTATTCTTCTGTGGTATTCTCCTAAATTAACTGATATTTGAATGATATTGTAACTAGATTATAAATTGAAACAAGTGTCAAAATATGCGTCAACGACGAACTGTTTATTTCAAATTGTACAATAATGTCATTAAGTTAGCAGAATACCTAAAAAATAAAATATAATCTCATTAGGTTCAAAACACAATTTCAACGGCATATAAAATACGAAAATTGGGCCTCAGGTTTAGAATGTTTTATATTTTAAACAGTTTGGTAACAAAGTATAAGCATAGCAGATAGGCGCTTGATAATTATAATTTCAGCTGTTCTAATTATGGTATGTTGTTAATTGTGCAATTCCAAGTGAACACTTTTGAGTAGATGAAAAAGTAATAGTGACATTCGCTGGAATATTATGATAGGGTTACAATTTGGGATGAATTACAATGTAATCCAATCCTATCTGACAAGAGAATGGAATATCAGAATTCCAATAGTAACAAATGTTTTCAAAAGGATTCATGAAAATTAATTCCACGAGCCAAAGTTCCACATTATATTAATTTTATTTATAGACTCATAAATCTCAAAATGCCCTTACTGCACAAAAATCTAACAGAATTCAAAAATAATATGGGAGGCATTAGCTGTAAACGGTATTTCGTACAGTCTATCAGACAAAGCAAAATACGCATAACGTGAAAGAATATAGGTACAAAATACTTCCTAAGCCAGACATAACGTAATTTATTTTGTTTTGATGTTGTTCGTATAGGTTATTTAAGATAAGGGAAACTTTCCGTGGTCAAAGTAAGCAATCAATGTGCTGTTATTAATGTGTTTTGTTGTACACCATTGGTTACGGTGTTTGTTCCCTATTTTATGTAAAAGTTATGTGTTTTGAGTTTAAATTTTTTAGGAATCGATGATGGCAAAGATATAGGATAAAAATGACGAATTCGTATTTAATTAGTCTTGCAAATGGACGTAAAAGTTAATGTAGACGATAAATGGTATTGCCTTATAATGGGTTACGTGTGCAAGAAAGTTCGTACTCAAAAGATGAAACTTAATGTAAACCATAAAACAGAAATTTCGGTTTTACAGTAACATTAATTTTATTAAAAAGCTCTACTTTCAAAACTAAATCGATTTTCTGTTGAAATTAGGAATATTGCCTGTGCCACTGCAGACTTTCCAAACATTGACAAACGAACAAATGAGACACGCATACATTGTACTAAACTAGGTACATAAATTGATGTCCCGTAGACCATCGGTAAGTCATACAGTCGCCGCCGTGACGTACTTATGAGGTTCACCACTAACACTAAAAAGCCTTTATAACCTAAAAACAAGTCCATTCGCCGAAACGCCTTTTTCCTCTTTTATTTCCTGGCGATGGGACAGCTTCCAAAAAGAGCAAAATTCACAGAGGGAACGCTAGAAGCTAACGTGACATGCATTCTTGCACTAAAGAAAGTAGCTCAGCCAAACTTTGTCATTCCAACGTCTTATTTGATCGAATAGACTTTATTTCACTTTATCTAAGTACAAATAAAGTATGACATTTGCTTCTGTAACGCAGGTATTCTTTTGTAGCCTTTCTGCGCAAGTGATCCATGCACGAATATCAAATTTAATTTACTAGTTTGGTTTAATTCGCCTGTGTCTGCAAATTGGTTTATTTATTTATAATCTCACGCCTGTATCCCCGAAGGGGTAGGCAGAGGTGTAATATTACACCCACATTTTGCCATGAATTTTTAGGTCCCACGTAATAGGAGGCGAGCCTATTGCCCTTACCTGGCACAGCACCAGACTCCGGGCTACTACTGAGTATTAGGAAAAACCCAATAACACTTTTGCCCGACCCAGGAATCGAACCCGGGATCTCCGATCAGCAGTCGCATACGCTATCCACTGGACCACGGAGGCTGTTTGAATGAATGTCTGAATTGGTACTCCATCAGAAATGAAATATGAAAGGTCTTCGTCGGTAAATAAAATCATAAACCAACGATATAACTAATTACCGTAGATACAAATTAGTAGGAGTATTATTTTAACCCTTTAACGCACACCTTTATGATATTTTTAATTTAGTATATTTATAAGTGAATATATATTCCAAAGTGTTATTTATAACAACATGTGTCAATGTTTTTTTTCAAAAACTTGTTATTTTCCTTGAAAATCCAAAAAAACTAGTGGCTAGTATACTGACCACTGACCGTTTTGCATCATTAATTATCCAGATCTAAGCAGTGGCCTGTAAACTGGACACTCATAAAAATCTATTATTTTTGGTGAAAATAAAGCAGTAAAATAAAAGAATTGTGTAGGAAATACATCAGTCTTTAATCAGCCTCAACAACATAACATAATTAGCATAATATTTTTAACAAAATGAAAGTATTTCTCTTTCTTACCCTAAAAAAGACACAAAAATAAAAATGTCATCTTCTCTGAATTATAATTGAAAAATAATAAATAATTAAGCAATTGTGGTATACATAATTATAGAAAAAGATTATGTATTTAGCATAGCTATAGCTATAGGCGGCGAAAGCACAGGCGGTAGTGAATGCGGCGGAGCTGTTGTGAGTGGCGGTGAAAGCTGAAATCGAGGTGCTGGTGGAGGAATTTGGGGTGACAAAGATCCGTGTGGCAAATACGTTGCCTGTAGCAAATGATCCTGGTTGACTGCAACTACGGGTGCTCAGACTGTTGGTATTTGAGACAACGTCGTCAAGTTAGTCATCGGCGTCGGAATCACCGCCAATATCAGAATGGATGGCCTGGTCATCAGTAATGGCCATAATTTCTGCCCATTCGTCTTCAGACATCATTTCTAGATCTTGGTATCGAAAGTTATTTCTAAAACAATGAAAAAAAACGAGAATGAAAAGTCAATATACCCAAAATTATTTCGGAACCTACAAATCGACATAATGCACCATGAAACATACCTAAACAATTACGATCTTCGGTTATAACTACCGAACTCGTATATTTGTACTTATTATGATAAAACATCCGAGAAATAGACTATATACTTCGTGAAAAATGATAAAAATTAAATGTATTAATCATGAGACAACCTCCAACTCATATGTGTCATTTCTAGGTGAGGTTTATACAACACACCAGTCTGTTTTTGATTGCAAAAATAAGTGCTTTATTTTACTATATTCGGTTATATTTGCACACAATAATAAAGTATATACTATAATACAATCGTTTTACTCACTTTTGGTACGACGACGTGTTTCTTCTTTGCACTGCACTTATAAAGATGTGACGTTTGCTTGCAATGGCAGCAGCAAATACTAGCGCGGGTATGCATAGTGGCCAGTTAACAGGCCACCGTAAAAATTGGCGCGAAATTTTTACCGCGCGCGACGTTTCAAAACGCTGGTTAGTTAAAAGGCCGGTGTGCTTCATTGGGAATCGTAAATGATCATAACATTCAACATTGCTGTAAAAACCTCTGAATTATCGACCTTAATGTGACTGTCCAGTTTACTGGTCACTTTTTTTTTAAAGATAACTCCCGAATTAGGACTATATCCTGTGTCGCGGGGGACTTTACAAACATACAACTAACGGACACAATGTACACACAGACTCGAAACAACAATTTATGAATCACACAAAGTGTTGTCTCGTGTGGGGATCGAACCCACAACACTCGGCGCAGTGTCAAGCGGTGAGGCGGCCGCTTAACCACTACGCCAACCGTGCAGTCATTTTTGTATGGGCCGTCCTATAAAGGGTTATAATAATAAGACATTTTGTAATAGAAGAATGATGATAATCCGTAAAGGATGCCCAGGTTGAAAAAGGCTTGCCCAATATCTAAAATTTGGTGTGTATGTAGATGACCTATGACTTTTTAATGTATGTTTGAAGTGGTGGTTATCTGGAAAAATATTTTAAAAGCTTTTATGACAAATTTCATCATTTATGTTTTCGCCATTTCCATACTCTGACAATAGTTAAGATTAACTTGTATATTTTTGGCATAAGAGGGATCAGTGAGTTCTTTTCTTTATTTGTATAAGCATACTCAACATCTGTACTATTCTCTAGCCGTACACGTATTAATATAAAGCAAACACTATTTTACTTGATTTGGCCTGATTGTACGTTGTCAGAAAAATTACTAAAAAAGTACTGTACTCATGAATATTATAACAGATTGGTTTATTTTTAAAAAGGCAGCGATAGCGTAGTGGGGATACCATTAGACTACCATGCAGAGGGTATCAGGTTTGAATCCATGGCGTGCACCAATGACTTTTCGGCGTTACGTGCGTATTGGATTATTAATTAACGCTTGTCCCGTGCCTCGGAGAGCACGTTAAGCCGTCGGTCCCGGTTGTTATGAAGATCTTTGAACGTTGTTACAGTTGTCAGTACCTTCTAAATAAACTGACACTAGTCTAAACTATGGAATATCGCTATCCCTTCGGGTTGCAGAGGTCAGTCAAGTAGTCGCTCTGTGGAGAAGCTAATATTCAGCCAAATCCGGTTAGGTTAGGAAGCGGACCCTAAATTGAAACTACGCTAACGCTAAGTGGTTGATGATGAGATTTGTTTTTTTTTATAATATTCATGAGTATCTGTCCGTGTGGTGACGGATTAAGAATACAAATGTCACCACCCCATATCATCCCATGGGTGTCGTAAGAGCCGACAGAGGGAGCATATTATGCAGAGAACAACACTGTAAGAGAAGGAAAACTTGATACAAACCCTTTACCAACCCGTTTGGCCAGCGTGGTAATAGTAGGCCAATTCCTCCTTTCAAAGGAGAGGCCTAGTCCAGCAGTGGACTGTTAAAGGCTGATGATGATGATAATGATGATGATTCATGAGTATCAGTTTTGTGTTATAGTAAAGAAACAAGGTTATTTTAGCAATATGTTGACCTCGAGTAATTGGTAAAGTTTTCATAACAGACACCTACACTGTGTCTTGAAAATTTTAAATTAAGATCGAGGGTAAATATTATTTACAAATGTTGTTTCAGCAAGGGAAAAAGCAAAATGTTGGTAAGTTTATTATTTTTCATGAAGTTAAAGGCATCAAAAAACCCCTCCACAATGTATAGAGGTATAATAGGTTCGAGACGGTGGTACTCTAGTGGATACACTAACAGACTGCCCCTGTATAACCCACGGCACACACCACTGATTATTTTAAGATACATATATATCACAGAAAAGTCCTAATACGCACATGCGTACATTGATAATTTCCTAGTGCCTTAGATAGCACATTTAGTAGTCAGTCCCCGCTGTCACGAAGATCTTTGTCAATCCCTAGTACCCTTAAATATACTCACTCTGCTCCAAGCCATGAAATATTGCTACCCCTTAGGGTAATAAATAGTATTTGGCTCAAAATATTATATCGGTGAAAATAATTATGTTACATGAAATGTTGTCCCTAAACTCGGTCAACTAGAAGTGATATATTTGAAAAATCTTAGAAGTATCTAGGGCGTACTAACGCGTCGTACGAACTTGCCACAACAACAAATCAAAATAGTTAGATACACTAGTGGTCGCACAGGGTCGAAATTCGGCCGTAATTCAAAAAGTTTTGACATTATGGGGATTATGTTGCATAAAAAACTTCAATATACAAAATAATTGTACAATCATAACAGGTGCGACCATGTTTTAGTTCATTTAGCTGGATCAGACCACAAACTATTATGGATTTGACACTCAGGTTTCATATTTGCAGTATGAACATAAATACTGCTAATTTTATTTGTGACACAAATGGTGCCTATTCATTATGAACACTTTTGATGTAAGAAACTAAAATCAAACGATATCTATCATAACTAACACACAATGCGTGCATAACCAAAGTTTTAAAGCTGCCAAACTAACACCTGTATTGACAAACAATACTGAAGTAAGAGACGTTTGGTTTTCTACTTACTTATTAGTATTTTAATTTTATATAAGTACCTTCGTGTATTATTCATTTGCATTGTTACGTTTGCTAACGTCCATTGCCATGATTTAACCTCAATTTCCTACCGACAATTTACTACGTAATAAACCGTCAAAAGTAACAGCATTTATTCCAATCCAAATATATGTGCCGAAATCCGCCAACATTCGCTGAGGCTTAATAAATAAACGAAAAACAAACGCACCAACCACCGCAACGAGTTGCCGGCTTTAATCAAATCCATGCTACCGTACACCACATTAGTACTTTCATAAATTATATTAATGATCATAATTTGTTGTGTTTTTACAACCAACAATTGTCACAGTACACTGAACAAAGTAAACACTCAGTTTATAATATGCAAATTGCAGAATGTATGTAATCGGGTTGCAGTTCAAGCGAATACTAAGTTCATATATTGAATTGATGGTTAATGCGTTTCAGTATTAATGGGTACAATGACGTTGTAACGGAGTTGCAGTGTATTTGCAAAAGTATTAACTATTTACCATGTACAAGTATATGCGTTGTAATAAATTGTTTACAGCTAAAAGCTCGAAAGACCGCGTTAGATTGGTGTGTGAGCCCCTCTAACTTTTAAAATAAGAGAGTGACAAATCTAAAAAAATATATGCTGTAGATCGTTAAAAACTTGCAACGAAAGTTGGTTTGAACGATATCTAGTCAGCAGTTTTTGAAATATAGCACATCTTAAAAACCGCAAATATAGCTTTGTCGTTTATACAAATACTATTAGTTAGTCGAAGATAATGTCTATGTGGTAAGTGAATACCTCCACTACGGAACCCTTCATGAGCGAGTCTGACTCGCAATAGCGAATAGCATTTATAATGTTTCGTCCTAGGTGTTACTTGCAGCCATTTGCCATTACAAAGCTTTGGTGCATTAAGATTCCGCATTAACAGGACTGGAACACCAACGTTCATTCTCAAGTAGCTCGAAGGAACTCCTGATAATTATGAGGAGTTCAGAAACTCTATAGGGTACGAAGTAACTTGGTCAGTATTCATGACATTATCTACCGAAAGGTGCTCAACTACATCACTTAGCATACACACTCAAGTGTCAAAGCCATGGTCCGATATATCTCTATACACACTATCACATTTATGAGTAAAGAATATTGGTTCAGCCAGTTTTTTTCTTTTTTTTATAGTAATAGGCGGCAAACGAGCCAACGGTTCGCCTGATGGTAAGCAATTACCGCCGCCCATTGACACAAGCAACACCACAGGAGTCACAAATGCGTTGCCGCCCCTTGGGGATGGGAAATGGGATAGGATGAGGAGTGGGATGAGGGAGAAGGAGTAGGGGATAGGGCCTCCGGAACTCTCACTCACCGAACGAAACGCAACAGTTTAAGAAAGAAATTGACATAAAGTAACAACTTTACGTCAATGTTCTGTGAGAGGGTAGTACTTTTACAGAAAATTTCTCTTCTAATCTAATCTTTCTTCTTCTTTTTAACATTCATGCTGAAATCAGCAAGGCTCTGCTCCTGTTAAACGTTTAGCGTGAAATCGGTACATACATTTGTAGACATTTTCGCAAAAACTGATTACATTAGCCAGTTATTAGTTTTATTATATCTTTTCAAAATATTGTCCATTGACGTCAATACACCGCTGCATGCGATAGAACCACTGGGAAAAGCACTTTGCCCACTCGTCCTTAGGGGTCTCTTCAATGGCATCGCGATACGCAGCCACCGCTTCTTCAGCATTCATAAACCGCTTTCCTTTAAGTTTTTCTTTAATTTTTGGAAATAAATAAAAATCACAAGGCGCGAGGTCGGGGCTATACGGCGGGTGACCCAGTAATTCAACGTTTGATGTCGCCAAATAGTCGATCGTTCGCTTGGCGGTGTGCGACGAGGCGTTGTCGTGGTGAAGGAGGATCCTACTGCGAGGTCGTTTCTCTCGAACTTTTTCCAAGACAAGTGGCAAACAATTGGTAGTGTACCATTCTGCAGAAACTGTTTTTTGATCCTCTAACACAATTGTTGCGAAATGACCTATCCTTCCAAAGAACGAGGCCACCATTTTTTTTCCCGCACTTCGATCTCTCTTCACTTTAGTTGGCAACTCCTCGAAAGGAAACACCCACTGAGCAGATTGTCTTTTGGTTTCAGGATCATAACAGTAAATCCAGCTTTCGTCACCTGTTAGTATGTCGAACACAGCATTTGAGTCACCTCCGTTAAATCTTTCAATCATTTTACGGCACCAATCCACACGATGGAGTTTTTGAGCCTTAGTCAAATTATTAGGTATCCACCAGGCGCAAAGCTTCCTGACCACTAAATGTTCGTGGAGAATTTTGTGCACTTGACTCATACCGATGCCTAAGCTTGTCCGAATCTGCTGATAGGTCACTCTTTTGTCAGTCTCTATCATACGCCACACAACACAGATGTTATTTTCAGTCGTCGCCGTAGAAGGCCGTCCCTCACGTACATCATCAGTGAGATTAGTGCGACCACGTTTAAACTCATTAAACCAGTTGTAAACAGTCGCACGAGATGGGGCTTCATCGTGAAAGGCCAATCGTAGTCTATCATAACTTTCTTGTTGACTTAAATGACATCGAAAGTCATAAAAAATCATTGCACGAAAATTTTCTCGTGTTAAATTCATGTTGACGTGACACAGACAATTTTCAATTTGCCGCCAAATCGTAAAACAAATGACAAATGAATGAAATATATACTCAGTAATATTGGCAAAGAGTTCTATTTTCAAATTTTAGAATATTTTTTTTATTATATTGTTTATAAGTGGCCAGTTCTAAGAACTTTCAGTTTGACCCTCGTATACCTAATATTTGTAGCGATTAGCCAAGGCTGTTACAATAATTATTAATCTAAATAAGTTTGCGAACGAAGTAATGACATTGCACCATATGACAAACTACTAGAAGTACTATAGTCCGTTCACAGTTATTTTACCTCTAGCTGTTAGATTGGCCAACCTGGGCGTTGTGTTGCTACATTTGGTATATAATACTCCCATTTTAAATATACATTATTTCTAAAAAATACTTATTGTTTTTGTATTGCCTACGCGATCGTATTAAAAATATTTGGAAGTAATGTTTGTAACAAAACCTCTTGATATTGGCATGGCTATATGCATGTACAGTTATTTTCTTACGAAATAACTAATTTCCTATGAAGATAAGTAGTTATAATAAAAATGTTGTCTATGTAATATACAAAGGTAAACGCATCATAATTACGTCAACATGAGGTTCTAATTATCAAATACAAAAACTGCAAATATAATTTTCATATTTATTTTGTATAAGAATGATGTGGGTGTAATATTACATATCTGCCTACCCCTTCATGGAAACAGGCGTGAGTCTATAAAAGTGATCCATGTGGACTGCCAATGTTATGATGATTCGTAACTGCTGTCAGATTCTCGGACTGCCAATGATGATTCGTAACTGCTGTCAGATTCTGTATCAGACTGAGAATTTAATTCTATTATGAACCTGTCCATTTCAGCATCCGTAGACCCATCTGTTTCACGAAGCTTGTCTTCAATGTGGCGCACATGTTTGCATTGTTTTTGTCAGTCTTCTGCAGTGATAGATTGAAAAGCTTCTTCAGCTATATTCACAATGTTGGTTGCCTCTTGTCCTAAATGTTAGCTTGTGACTCGCCTTTTAATGAGACTCCACATAAATTCAATTGTGTTTAGCTCGCAGTGGTATGGCGGTAATCTAACCACTTTGCGGCCATGAGCTTCAAGCATTTGAATTTTTGAAGCATTTCCACTAATATTGGGTAAAATGTTATTCACGGGTAACCCTATTTTACATTCCTGTCATCACAGACTACAATACCAACATAAAGAAAATAAACACCAACATTTGTCAGAGGTAAAATAACTGTGATATAAAAAGGACTGTAAGTACTGTGATATTATACATGTGACAGTACTGACAGATATACGATAGCACATGCGCAGCACTCAATTATTACAGCGCATGCTTTGTTACTGTCAATAGGTAGTAGGTTTGTCCCTATAAACTTTGACCCTCTTTAAAATCCCTCGAAGATTATTTTTTGCAATGAATTGTATTCTATGAGTTTTTCCTGGTTCCGAGCTACCTCCCCACCAATTCAGCCAAATCTGTTCAGCCGTTCTTGAGTTACAAATAGTGTAACTAACACGACTTACTTTTATATATATATATATATATATATATATATATATATATATATATATATATATATATTTATATATATATAGAAACATTTATCTATTTATATATGTAATATAATTATACACAATCATATACGTACATATACATTTATATATTTAATTATTTTTATATTATTATATTTAAATAGTTTTACAATATCTTTTAATTGGATGAATTATATTTTTAATACTAAAATTTGGAACGCACCTACTAACTGATTCTGTGCATCACCCTAGGTTGACTGTTAGAGAATGCCATCCAATCCAAAGCCAGCCATGCCAATGCAAAAAGTTTAATAAATAAAAAATAAAGCCATCGTAAACTAGATTGATTTAACGATGAAAAACATAAGACTTTATACAACGTTATATGTTCAACATCATTCAACATCATAAGTTTTAACAATTATACATATATACATAAAATAGTATTAAAATATATATAAAACAAACTTTGTTAGAACAAAATATATATTTACATGAAACATTTTCAACTAGACTGAAACTTCAATAAGCGATCCTCAATGTTATTGTTATATGTAGGTATAACAATAACATTGGGGATCGCTGTTTCCTATACCACTTCTTTTACAACGAAACATAAAATACACATTATCGAGAATTTAACAATATCACAAGATTTTATTTTATATTCTTTGTTTTTATAAAATCATGTAAATGTTGTAAAATAAAATTCTTATTCAGACAAAATTTTCTGAGAAGGTTGGTTATGTCGTTATACTCACTACATATTTTATGACTGCTGTATACTGAAGCAATAACATCATTAATTCAAAATCTCACGCGTAATGGTTACATTTGTATGCGTGGTACAATATAACAGCGCACTGCAGTCAATGTATGGAAATTTATTTCACAGTCCTGTAAAGTTTTATAACCGCTGGGATATAGCTGAGTTTATTCGTACAGATTTATTAGTGACTCACCTCGGTGACATGACCCAGAAATCGTAATCTGGAACGGTAATTCATCTGTGACTGCGTGTCACTTTACGACGGTTAGATCCGTGTTGTTGTACGCCGGAGGCGTTTTAGTGTTAATTCGTATTTGAGTGGCCACTTTAAGTGTGTTCAACTAACTAATTACGTTGGAAGTAATACAGTTTTCTGGGTGTGTGGTTTCGATTGGGTTGAACAGCAATTTATTTCCCACATTTGATTTATTATTCTTATTGCTTCTAGGAATACTAGAATGGCGTTTCTATTCAGTCTAGTATTCTATAACTATATTCTTTCGATTCACTTTAGTTTATGGTCCTCGCTTCTAATATAATAACAGTGTAAGTTTTAAGTATCTTTAAAGTTTACGTGTGTGTGAAATTGTAATAACAAAGACTTAAAGCATTTAGTGTGAATTTATAGCGTCTGTTACCTCTCTTGTAATGGAGTTATAACACACGTTATATATTATCGCCGAGTTCGTAGAAACGACGTTAATTAGATTAGTTTTAAATTTAGCTTCTCATTGAATAATTATACTATGTTGCAAACGACTTTGAGCGACATTCAAACGTACTCTCTGTCCCAGTGTGTAATGCGAAAATACAGTTAATATCTCATGTGTGTTAAAGTTTATAAAGAAAGTTTGTTATTTTTAGAATGGTGAGTGAAATTGTCTATTCTGTACTATAGACGTACATTCTTTCATATGTACTTCAGAGCAAACTCCGTTCTTTCATACGCACCTCTGAGCAAACTTTTATTTTCTTTCAAGCGGCTTACTTACGTGTAGGTCTCTCTCTATTTAACAAAACAACCTTTATAAATACCGGAAGGCATACATGGTGTTCAAAAGGTTTTTATGCCAACCAAACCACCATTAGAGACTTTGTTTTTTATGCCAACCAAAGTGTATTCCTCGTTATATGTTGACTTAAGTCTCCAAAAAGTTGTTAATACGTTAATAAGTTAAACGAAAAATACCTTTTGGCTTAGCGACCTTGTCTGTCACAAAATCATGTGTCTTGCAACAATTTAACAAATATTTGTACTTTTATTATTTTGCAATTACTCTACCTCTTATTGCCCCAATAATAAACAACATACCTACATATCTTAAATTGTTTGGAACGGTACTTTGTCTCGTTCATTTAAATGTGTTTTCTCCAACCCTCCGTATAAAGGTCGTGATAATGTGAAGGACAAAGAAAAGGGTAACAAATGGCATGCATTGTTGAAATTCTCAGTTTGGTATGATTTACAGACGCAGTGCGCTACTGAGGAGATAAATTGCTATCTTGGATACTTCCAAGATAGCAATTTATATAACTAGCAATGTATAAATGAGCTGAAACTATTCTAAACTATGGCATATCGCTATCCCTTTGTGTTGCAGAGGATTTTTTTTCCACTCAGTGGCTTCTACTTGCTTGTTTGTATAATCAATGAAGATAGTTTCAAGATGGTACCTGCATTATTTTATTCTGAACGTTGGTGTCATGCATACTTATTATAAAATGAAGTCTCCTTTTCAACCTGTCTGTATGAGCGCAATAAACTCGAAAACTACCGAACGAATTCTTGCACGATTTTAACATATAGCATTAACTGTAGGTAAAAAGCTCCTGCGGTGTACAATTCACGTAGGTGGAGCAGTGGTCGATGTCTAGTTTCACATCAATTCAACCAAACAATTAAACTCTTTAGCGTTATAATATTAGTGAAAAATGTATAGATCAGAGTAGCCTACCACTCAAATTCATCATAAATCTTGGCTTCTTTTTTCTTTTTGTGAGTGTAGCCAACTTTGGTGTCGGCGTTTTTGAAATCACCCAAAGGCGTCGACAAAGCTGAACGAAAGGATCTCTAGGTCATGTCCCGTCCTGAGACACGAACCTAAGCAAGCCCACGTTACTGGCTCAAATTCGCGCGATAAATACCTACCACTTCGTGTACCGCTATCGGTACAAACGACAGAGGGCCGTCGCCACACGTCCGGCAGCGTGTAAACACATCACGTTTCCCGCGCTTTCTTATAGAAATGCCAAAACCACGAAGTTATTGTGCAGTGGATGAGTGTTATAGACACAAAACAAATAAAAACTTGTTGTTTTTTCATTGCCGAAGGACAAACAATGATTTATGTAGTAAGTAATATTTGATATAAGTACGGTCTTATATAAAATTTAATCTACAAATTGACACTATTTTTTTATTTAGAACAAAGGTAAGAAATGAAATACTAGGTATGTAAATGTTCGTAAATTGATAACTTTAGTAAGGTTATTAGAAATAAATATAATTAATGTTGTTTTTATTAAATATCATCATCCTCTAAGCGTTATCTCAGTTTCAATCTGGAGTCCGCTTACTAGTCCAACCGGATTTGGCTGAATATAAGCTTTTTCACAGAGCGACTGCCTGTCTGACCTCCGCAACCCGAAGCGATAGCGATATTCCATGGTTTAGACTAGTGTCAATTTATTAAGAAGGTACTGACGCCCTGTAATGACGTTCAAAGATCTTCATAACAATCGGGACCGACGGCTTAACGTGCTCTCCAAGGCACGGGACAAGCGTTAATTAATAATTCAATACGCACATAACGCCGAAAAGTCATTGGTGCGCGCCGTGGATTCGAACCTTCTGCATGGCAGTCTGTTGGTATCCCTACTAGGCTATCGCTGCCTTGATTTATGAAATAAAATCTACTAAATGTCAGAATCTTATGTACGTACCCACTGTATTGTCTGGTATTGTGCCCGATAAACGGAAATAGGCAATAGGCCCCCTACTACGTACGATTATTATAAATTTTATTTCTTTTATAACATCACTTATTGTAAATTTTAGTAAATATGTTTACAATAATGTATTTACTAACCAACTCGTATTTAGCAAATAAAAATAGGTTTGGTTATTTCGCAACATTCGTTTTATTACCAAAATCATCATAAGAACAACCCTAGCGCCTTCGTTTGATGACGCGCTTGTACGTACAGTCACGCAATCTGCAACTCTTTGCGTGCGTACTTAGGGTACATTTCTCTTCACTGCAAACAACGGCTATTATTATTAAGATTTTGTAGGTGATTATAGCGTAGGTATTTTCGCTTTTGTATGGAAGATCTGTTACAAAGTAACTATTTAGTAATCTGTAACTATTTAGTAATCTGTGACCAAAGCATGGTAGCGCGCTCTGTAATTTAAATGCCTACCAAGTGACAACCGTTGCGTTGCCGCGTTGCTTAATTTTGCCAACCTATTACGAACGGTAAGTTGACATAACCTACCGCTATGAGCGCTACAAAATAATTCTAAATCTTACTGAATCCAGCATAAAGTGACCCTTAAACTTGGAATTCAAACTTTCGCAAAGCAAAGAACTTTAGTCTTCGGAGTTGGCTCTCCGTGTAGACCAATTAAATGTTATTACTGAACCGGGTAATAATTAAAAAGTAATTAAATTAAATGGACCGGGCTATATGGCTCCGGTATTGCGGAAGGTAATTAATAATTGAAAGTGTATAAAAGCTAAACTAATATTCACAGAGCACTTGTGGACACATAATCCTACTAATATTATAAATGCGAAAGTTTGTGAAGATGTATGTATAGATGTTTGTTACTCTTTCACGCAAAAACTGCAGAACGGATTTGGAAGAAACTTTACAGTAATATAGTTTATGCATCAGAATAACACAAAGTACAATTATAAAGAACTACAATTAATAAAGATTTTGTGTAATTTGGACAATATATCACGAAAAGTATCAACTAAGTCGGCAAAAATCCAGAGCTCTGAGAGCTATCTTCGCGTGCGCTGCCTAAACCGTTGAAGTTCCATTATTATAATATACGGTGATATTGGTTATCTTAAAAAGTTCTAAATAAAAGTCCGCGATAGCATATACTTCCACATAAAAGGTAGACTTTTATGTGGAAGCCATTATAATTATACTAAAAGGTGATTCGCTAAAATAATTAAATTTTGTTATTTTCTTACAACGCTAATTTTAGAGTAGTTATAAAATTGTTTTAAAAATTGATAAATTTTGTGCCTTCAGTATTTAATGTAGATGAACGTTGGCCTTAAGAGTAAGTTATTTCGGCGAATAGTTTAAAAGTTATCACAATATAATTGACACAAGCGGAGCGTCATTAAAAGCGCTTACTATGAGTTGGCGCACTTAAGCGCAGCGGGACGGAGGAGCGGCCTGATATATAGTTTGTGGAACCCTTTCAGTTTTATTTTTGCTGTTGCCGTTATACTCTCTGAAGTTTGACGATTACGAAACCAAAGTATTTTTATTTCTTTATTTGTATGCTTCACGGCTAATACGCTGAGCCGATTGTGATGAAATTATATGGATAGTCTGAAACCTGGGGAAGTACTTAGGCTACATTTAATTAAAATATAATGCGGGCGAAGCTGCGGCTGAAAGCTAGTTAGGTATATATTATTATGGGTACCTGTACACTATTCATCATACGTGTTGAACTAGGGCCTTTCTAACGAGAAGAGCCCTGTGCCCATCTCCGGGACAAAACTGATGATGATGATTAGGTAATCCTTCAAATATCCTGACAACCGGATCGGAGCTTAGCTTTGGGATGTTGGTTGTCCATTGTAAGTCCCTTCATGGAATAAATATATAATTAATTTTATTAAATAAATGTTGCCCAATCTACTGGAAAGGCCGGCGACGGTGGGTTTGATTCTCACTCAGAGCAAAAATATTTGTGGCACATCCATGACTAATGATCTCCCGTTTTCTATTTATCTATAAGAGCACATAAGTATAATTATCACTTATCTGATAAACTGTGGTTATCACACACCACTGACGTAGTTTAGCCATATGTTCTAGATAATTATCAGATTATATTTCAGAACAAATAGCCAATATATTTCTGTGTATTGATAAAAGCTAGAATTTCCCCGAAGGATATTTAATCAAGCAGGATTATTGAGGAAGAAGCTATAGTATGATTCATACCAGATGGTTTCGAGAATGATAATTATGATATGAAAGAAAACTAGAAGTGTAATTACTCAGAATGCCAGTAAATGCATAACTACTTACGTACGAGTATGTTATTTGTCGGCAAATGGACGACGGCTACGTAATGTGGAACAATGCTTTATGCTAGAATGTTCTCCAGAGAAACAACAACAATAAAATACAGTTTAGAAGCCAAATTTTTATATTCCTTTTTTTGCTTAACATAAGAAATTTGTCATTATATCACATAAGGAATTGATTGCAAAATAATCTCTTTCAGGCATATTTTTCAGTTTGGATGTTAACAAAACTTGGAATATGTACATTATGGTTATGTATGTTATACTTATGTCATATACTCTCACGATCTACACATACTTATCTTTCTTCAAATGGAATGATGAGTAATGAATGTATTAAGTTGTGGGTGTAATGAGTGAGTAATAACGCAGATTCTAGTCTCAGACGCAACAATAACATGCTCTAGTACGTATTATATAAAGTTATAAGCATAATTCCTCATTGGTGAGAATGTGGCTTGAATTAAAATGTATATCTATACTGTAATATACAAGCATACAAACTAACTCTTCAGCTTTATAATATTACAAAGCTGAAGAGTTATTATGTTTGCTTGCACTTACGCGACATAATAAACTCTTTACTTATTGATCCTACGGCTAGAAGGTTTCTTCAATGCATTTATTTCTCCGCTTTAAAATAACGCCATCATAATATTTCGATGACATTTTGATTCCATTTAATTGAAGCTAAATTCTTCTTTCGTATGCTAAACAAAATACACAAAATTCAGCTCTACACACCAAAGTAATTAACGGCTCTTTTGCAAAACGCTGTCCTTTCGTCAGCATAATTGAAGCACTTATTAAAACTTCGGTACCCTATGTGGTATTTACAGGGGACGCCGGAGGACGGCGACCGCCCGCCGCGCCGGCTAATAATACCACTGCTTAGACTCAATCGATGCGCACCGCCCTTTTGAACGAGCCATTCCATATAATTGGTAGCTAAAAGTCTACGTACGCCTCCGCTAAACAAATAAATGATTGTGTTTGATCGCTCATAGTAATATCAAAGAAGGATTATTCGACGACATACTATACTGAATATAAGATTATACAGTACAAATCTTACTGTACGTAATATGATAAGCGCACCAATGTTCGTTTTTGATTGGCTTTTAATAAAGTGTATGCCTTATAATCAGAATATTACGGCAGATGAGATACGTAAAAGCTACTTGCGAATTGTTGTTCCAAATCTAAGGATTAATTGCGTGCTAGATTGCCATTTCCAATAATAAGTTTTTTTTTTGGTTTATAAAACATACGTATAGGATTTTTTCTGGTACTTAACATTACGAAACATATACAGCTTAAAAGTCATTGTGATGCCGATGTTCAGTGCTTATATCCACTTTTAAGTAGTTAATAGTCTTAGCTCTACACTGTTTTTGTAGCGATCATGGCGTGCTTTGACTTGCAGTTGGTAAAAAATCGGCAAGTGACCAACTTTTGCAGAGGTCACCACATCGATGGTTGACCGTTTATTGCGGCTAGCGTTATTCGCAATGCACATAAATCAGTTGGTAACATGTGTCAGGACAAAATCGTATAAGCTACATTGGAGGCCTTCAAATACAAATACAAATAATCTTTATTCGCAGTAAATAGGGTTTTTACATAGGTGTTGGGATTAAATGTAACAGAACAGGCCTACTTAACTGTCTTATTAATAGCATGCAAATAAGTGGATTCTTAAAAAAAAAATAACATAATGCTTATATTATCATTGTTACATATAGCGTTAGCGTTATTTCTTCGAAATATCTATAAAAATAAACTCCGTAACTGGAGTATGTCAGACATTTAGATACACGGAAAAGAAACAAATAAATACTGTGTTTTTACATCAGAAAAAGAAACTCGTAAGTTGGAGCTTATTTCCTTACGTTTCCGAAAGACACTCAAAAATATATCTATCAATATTACGAAACAAATATTGAAGAAAAGTCCATAAATTTTAGCGTCAGCAAAAATGAAAAAATAATCTACTAATTACACAGGATGTACGCAAAAAAGCTATGGACTGAGTGACACAGCTCTCAATATAACTCATCAAAGTGATCAATAAGAAAATTAAACCATTCAGATATTTACTTGTGATAAATATCAGAAATATCTATTTTAAAATGTTTCATTTGTGGAGATATATCAATGTTTCTTACACATATTATTTACATTTCACGTTAATATGTATATAGAACCAAAAAATAAAAATGGTAAACGTCTCCTTTGTCTTCAATTTAGGTGAGATTCTATTATTCGGTACCTATATATCAATAGGCTTTGTTCCCTCCAAATAATTAATGTAAAGCAAAGAATGAAGAGATCGTATTTGTATTGAGGACGGTCATGGATTTTGAGCTTCAGGCCAACAATAGGCGAGAAATCACAAAAGATACAAAGGAACTCGTTATATTGTATTGAAAGCTAAGACATAATAATATATTGGGTTTGTGAGTCAACAGAAATAATTATAACACATAAATATATGTTATGAAATACGTGTCATTCCTACTTGATCTATTGTAAAATGTTCGTCAGTCTTTTTTAGGGTTCCGTACCTCGAAATAAAAAAGCGGAACCCTTATGGAATCACTTTGTTGTCTAATCAAATAGTCAAATCTACTGTCCCATGAAGCTGTGAAAAAATCAAACTCCTAACCCAAAGCAATCAAAAGATACAGCCATTTATGTTGCAAAATACCGCAATTTTCGAAACTCGCAAGGGAATCAAAACCTACAGGGTACTTTCCGTGAACTGAGAATCTTGAAATTTGGTACGAAGTAATGTCTTATAGCACAAACAAAGGAAAAATTGCAAAAACCGCAAATCTTTTGTTACATCATATCATAAAAATATTTTTAGTAATTTTAAAGTTATTACCATTTTCTCATGAACGCGTAGAGGTATTAAATTGAAATTCATATCAAATACTTAAGTGTATAATACCTTTAAGCTGTAATGAAATCAAACTTCTTTGTCAACGCAATAAAAAGGAACAGCAATTTTAGCATATTTTTAAACTCGCAACTACTGGCAAGGGAATCAAAACCTACAGGGTACTTCCCGTGAATACAGATTATTAAAATTTGGTACGAATCAACGTTTTACAGCACAGTAAAAGGAAAATTGCGAGAACCGCAAATTTATTAAATAATATAAAATGTAATGGAATGTAATAATAATTTTATAGTTACTAGCCCTTTCCTTATGAACGCGTAGAGGTTTTAAATTGAAATTCATATCAAATACTAGGGTATATAATATCTTTAAACTGTATCAAAATCAAACTTCTAAGCTAACGCAATCAAAAGATACAGCTGTATATTCCGCAAATTCTCGCAAATTATTGAAACTCACAAGGGAATCAAAACCTACAGGGTACTTGAATACTACGTGAACTACGAATCTTGAAATTTCGTTCGAGGCAACTTCTTAAAGCACAGATTAAGGAAAATTTTCCAAAACTCTTAATTCCGTCATATTTTTTCGTTAGTTACATCATACTTATAATAAAAACATTTTTTAAATTTTAAAGTTACTACCTCTTTCCTCATGAACATGTAGAGTTATTAAATTGAAATTCATATCAAATACTAAAGTCTATAACACCGTGAAGCTGTAATAATTCAAACTTCTTTGTCAACGCAATCAACAGAAACAGCAATTTAAGCATATTTTCAAACTCGAAACTACTCGCAAGGGAAACAAAACCTACTCTACAGGGTACTTCCTTTGAACTCAGAATCTTGAAATTTGGCACGAAGCAACGTCTTATAGCACAGAGAAAGGAAAAATAGCGAAAACCGTAAATTTTTGGTAACATCATATAATTAAAATATGTTTAATAATTTTAAATGTACTACCCCGTTCCTCATGAACCCGTAGAGATATACAATTGAAATTCATATCAAATACTCAAGTCAAAACTAAAGAGTACCTCCAGTCGATCTAGAATCTTGAAATTTGGCATAAAGCAACGTTTTATAGCATATAGGAAAAATTTCGAAAACCTTACATTTTTAGTTACATCACATATTATTTTAAATAATGATATATACCTACAGGTTGGTACGGAACCCTCGGTGCGCGAGTTCGACTCGCACTTGACCGGTTTATCTAAATCCTAGATTGGTGTAGAAAATAGAAATAAATTTCAATTAATAGATAGATAGATAGATAGATAATTCTTTATTGTGCAAATGTTAATACAAATTCGGTGTAAATGACAAGTGTACTACATACATACCAAATGCACAAGGGCGGCCTTATCACAAAGTGCGATCTCTTCCAGGCAACCTTAGGATGGACAGACTGAAGAGACAAAAAGCTTTGATGTGTAGTCACAGTAAGTATCTGATTAGGTACTATAAATTGTTTTTATTTTTTGTACATACATACGCAGGCATATATACAATAGATATGATAGATGCTAAATATATTATAAATAAATAAATCCATAATATGATACATACATATAAATAATATTATACATAAATATAATACATATACATAAATATAATGCATATATATACATATAATAATATGAACACAAAACATACAGTGACAAAATTAGTTTACAATGACAAATAGTGTTTCTTTAGTGCATTTTTGAAAATGTTCAATGATTTAGCTTGCCTAATTTCGACCGGCAGCGCATTCCACAAACGGACAGCTTGAACAGTGAAGGATTTATCGTAGAAGTTTGTGGAATGTGTTGGCATCAGCTGCAGTCTCAGATCCACCGACGACCTCAAGGTCTTTAAATGTGTGTCATGAAGGAACTTAAAACGTTCTTTGAGATACGTGGGGGTATTAGGATTAAACAACACGTTGTACAGTAACATAAGAATATGAGTATTCCGGCGAAGTCGAATTGGGAGCCACTTGAGCCTGGATCGAAATTCAGATACATGATCATATTTGCGTAAACCAAAAATGAATCTAATACAGAAGTTTTGGAGGCGCTCAAGTTTATCAAGTTGGTCCTCATTAAGATCAAGATAGCTGACATCGGCATAATCGAGTATTGGGAGAAGCAAGGATTGTGCAAGCGCAATCTTGGTGTTGGTGGGAAGAAAGTTCCTCAGCCTACGCAATGACCCAGCTGAAACAAACAATTTACGGCTGGTCTCCTGTAATTGACTTCCCCATGAAAAAGTTTTGTCCAGATAAATACCGAGGTTTTTCACGTTATCTGAGATTGGTAAGATGTTACCATCGAACTCAATCTGCGGCAGCTGTGGCCAATTTATCTTGGAAATCATCCTAGAACTGCCAATTAGAATGACCTGTGTTTTTGTCGGATTCACCTTGAGGCCATAATTTTTACTCCACGTACAGATACGCGCCAAATCTATGTTAATATTAGAAAACGCCGTTGAAATTGACTCTAGTGGTGCTTGTGAATATATCTGCAAATCATCTGCATAAAGGTGGTAAGATGAAAGTAACTGTTTGGAGATAGAATTTATGAAAATTGCGAAAAGTAACGGAGATAGCACGCTACCCTGCGGTACCCCGACAGTTGTATTACATCTCGAGGAGTACGACTCATCGACACGTATATATGGGCGCAAATTAATATATAATGATTATATTGTTACGAAAATGTTAATAATATTTAAAATTGATATTTTAAATAACTATTTGTGAACACAGAACTGAGAACTTCACTACTTTACAATATTAGACACTGTATTGGCTGCTTAACTGTTTTATAAAGATTGGGTATTTAATTTATCGCTTAGTTATTAAGATAACTCCAGAAACTTTCAAAGTAAAATCAAGTAGTATTAAATAACATTATTCTGACACTTATTTTTACGGTAATAAATAACATGCGTTTATATTTGCATCCTGTTGATAGCGCCATCTGTTGACAATGTTGTAAAGCAGCGTTTGGTTAATAAAATAAATTTGTTATTCGTGTAAAATAAATCATTTGGTGTTCTGCAAAATTCATTACAATATTAATGTCGATTTTTGATTAATTTATAATTAATTGTACAGTAATTTCAATTATAATATATTGGAAAGGAAGTGACAGTTGTTAAACATTAAGTGTAGACGGTTAGTGTATAAAAAGGACTGTAGATCACATTTTATTTCAATTCTGTGCTAGAAATCGTCTGAAAATAAACTAAGTAATATTACGTGAGTGTTTTAATTAAAATGGAGTCTGGACCCAATAACCCTGGCGTATCGCCGACAGCAGCGGTTGGATAAACGCCCCCTAAGAGACTTCGGGATCTACGTTTGGCGCGAGAGTGATGGGTCTCTTGGCTTGGCCGCCATTACCAATGATGACCTGAAGACTGATGCGACAAGCGCTTGGAAGCCGTGTTTGGCGCTAGTCAACCCTGATCGGAGACCACACGGTGTGTCGGAGTTATGGCGAACACGTCTTAACTTCACGTGAGGCCACGTGCGAGTGAGGGCGACGGAGCGACTACGACGGGGTGCACGCACCGGGGTGTGCCGTGGCGTGAACGCTGTTCTGCTCCGAGTGCTACCAGAGGTTGCAGATGCGGGTTGCTGATGCACTGACCAGAGGTATTTATCCAGAGCTGATTTGATTAGTTTTCGAGAAACATCCTAATTTCATAAATTATGGTGCTTACACGATTACCTACTATCCCCGTAAGGATTATCAGCGGGCTTAGCCAAGACGTCTTTCTGCAAACGTTAACGCAAAAAAATGTATGGAGTGAACGAAAAGTCACGTGATCTAATCAAACAAATAGAAAAGTCGTAGCCAAATACACAACGCATAAAAAGCATTCGCATCGATAGAATAAACTCATCGTTTCTGCGATGTCAACCGCAAAATGGTAGCCAAGTTTCCAATTGCGGCCAAAACTAACGCTATTCGCGTCGATTGTGTACGAATAACTATCGACTGATAGAACCCTGCAGAAAACGCAAAAAAGAAAGCCACAGATGGTCAGCCTGTACTCGGCCTTGAGCTCCTTGTTAGGGCCTCGCTAAATCACCATGCCTAAAACATTGTTTAGCTATTTCAGACTCAAAAGGGGCCCCTTTATACAGCAAGGGGCCACTTTAGTCACTTTTAAGTGTTCTCCAAGTAAGTTGCTTATTGCGACTCACGTCATGTTTTATGTTTCAAATTCCTTAAAGAGTCAAAGTTTTTAAGTAATAAATATTATTTAAACTTACAAAACTCTACATGTTTAAGATTATATATATTATATATAACTTAAAACAAATAAACAAATCTTCTGGTTCGAACTTTTGTTTGACTCGCATAAATATTTACATTACCGTGACATTTGACGCGCTTAACGCTTCAAACAACGCAAGGCATATACTAATAACCATGTTGTGTCGCAGAATGTGCGTGTGACACTAACGCGTGGTCTTGGCTACCAATTTTGCGTTTTCTTCGATTGCAAACGCGTTTGCGTTTGAAATCGGAGAAAGGCGATGGAAACGATACGTTTCAGTTTTGGCTAAGCCTACAGATAAACGTTATACAGTCAAAATTACGAACGTTACGCCCCAAATAGAACTTATAGGTAACTGTTGTTTATCCACGTTTGGTACATAGCAGTGCTACTGTGCTTATAGTCATGTTATGCCGTCGGCTGGGGCTCTTGTCTGTTTATTAATCGTTAGGCCATGTCGGAAACTCTCTGTAAAACTTACTTATCTATACAAAAAAGAGAAAAAAGCTTTGTTATGTGGTTTTAGTAGAACCATCATCAACAACATCATTATTAGTAAAGAACAATATAACTGCCCTTTTCAAGTTGAAGCTCTGATATAGATCCATTGTATAAATACCTGATTTGCTTTCAGTTTAAATAAGCTAATTGATTTGCTGAATATGAATTCAATTGGTAGTCAATAGGTTATCCCAATAATAAAACATTAAAGGAATCAAAACATTATTTATAGCCCTTGGTTACACATTACATAAGGCTAACTAACTGCATTACTTATGGCTAGTGCTCACGATGCGATTATATGAAGCCTCTCTTGATAAATGACTATCCACCACAAAAATAATTATTGCATAAAACCAGTATGTAGTTTCACAGATAAGTGCATTCAACAAAACAAACTTCAGTTTTATTATATTAGTACAGATATATTCAGAAGGTAGATATAAAAATAAATTTGTGTTACATATTTTTTAAAGCTAATATTTGTAAAGTTACAAAATAGGTTTTATTATACAATTTGTGGGCTGTATAGGTGCCTACATGATTTCATTTTAACATTATGTTGAAATTGTTAGTGTCAACTTGCAGCTCAAGTTGAGGTTATATAATAAGACAAGGGAACCCGACATACCTTAATATTTGTCGCTTAATTTTATACCTGTATACAATGATTTGTTCCGACCATGATACGTCCTTGCTTAACCCAAACTACTGAAGCTAGAAACATGAGATCTGGACAGTAGATTTCTTTATGGACATATGCACTCACTTAGGTTTTATAAAAGTCCATCTCTAAGCATTTTAGGTTGAAAGTCTTATGGCAGGTGACTGCTTATCTTTTATAAATAACAAGCCTTAGTGTTATACTCGGTAAATACACTTTATTTTAGTTGTGAGTTCATTTGCTAAGTTAGTTGCATCTATATTCAAGATGACAACCAGTGATAAACCAATAAAATTTATTGCCAACCTTATTGCTTAGCTCTTGTGGGATACAAGACAGATAGGAATATGATTATTAGGATAATGATGAGTGGGTTTAAAGAACATGATGTGAAAATCCATATTATCTCTTTTCCCATTTAGCAGTATTTATTCTTGGCAAATAAAAGTAAATGTATGGACTACTCATGCTTTATTTCTAAATCAGTTGTGATTAGTCAGTTTGAATTTATTTATTCAAATAAACAATTATTAATTGTGTATGTATAAATAAGAATTACATTAGCACAACATGTTAACAGTTTAAAATAAAATATATTAACATTATTTAGAAAATTCTCTTAAATATAAAGTCAAATAAAACTATTGATATAAACTCACCACCATATTAACTATACAAACTGAGTGGAATCATTTTTAGGAATAAGACTGCACTACTCTTGCTTTGTAATATTGGAAGCTTGTAAATTTATTTGTTATGGCTCAGTTGGCAAACAGTTAAACAATTTCACAGCTTGCACTATGCCCAAAAATATTCAATATTGGATTAAACATGTTCTTACATGAATAATAATTGTAGCACTAGTATTTTCGAAATCCTTGGATCTGCATGGTTTGAAATCATTTCATATTTATCACCAACAGTCCGACTGTTCACGGCTGAACATAGGCCTCTCTTTGTTCTTGCCATTTTGTTTTCCTGTTTGATGTGGATAAAACTTATATTGAATATATAGGTTTTTAACTGTTTTATCAAAACTGTAAAATATGGGTATCCTGATAACTTTATATTTGACTATCTAAAATGGCACTGTCAGACAGAACCTAAGAAAATTCAGTGTCTTTTGTATTTTACCTTATGCGTAAAATATGGGCTCCAACACTGTTGTAACTAAGATAAGTAAGATAACTATAGACCAATGCACAGGTTGAACATGCCTGATATATAGATATAGCTTAATAGACCGAACCACTTTGTAAGAGTCGAATTTTATTTTATCTACAGTTACGAAGGTTCATAGAACTAATATTTGGGTGGGAAAAGTTGCCCACCACCTGTCTTTTGAGTGTTGCAGGTTGGTGATGACATCCTGGGAGATGACCTGACCTTGGTGTGAAGAGAGGATGGACGAGCGGTCCTTTACTGATTGGTATGTATGGATGACGGTGGCCCGCCCTTTTGACGTCAGTGGTTTTGTGTGTGGGCTACGCGCACACATGCCGCATGAGTGCTGTACTGAGCTGGAGTCAAGCATTGTTTGCTAACCTTTGTTGATCAACATCAACAACTGTATGAGCAGCTTGACCGTATGGGCGGAGGATTCGTCAGATACCGATTTACGTGGGGGGTCCTCTACGTCCTCCACTGTCGCTGTTGGACCTATGTAATTGCATTGTATTGATATAACTGATCATGACGAACGATGATCATTATTTTATGTATATGCATTGATGTGTTTATGAGGCAAATTTTGCATATATGTGTTTGAGTAAAATTTTATTTTTCCTATCCAACATCCTTCCCAAAACGCTGGCTGGCCACCATGCGTATCCTTGATCCTGGTCTTGTTGGCTAGATCCCGTGATGGGTGATGCCGTGTGTTGGCCAGATCCCGTGATGGGTGATGCCGTGTGTTGGCTAGATCCCGTGATGGGTGATGCCGTGTGTTGGCTAGATCCCGTGATGGGTGATGCCGTGTGTTGGCTAGATCCCGTGATGGGTGATGACGCGTGGGCTAGATCCCTATGTGGGTGATGCCTGTATGCACTAGATCCCGTAATCGGTGATGCCGTAATCGGCGAAGCCATGGGTGAAGCATTGTTTGTGAGATCCCGTGATGGGTGACGCATGCCTCAGGCTAAGATCCTATGACTAGGTGAAGCCTTGTAAATAACTTTTAATTCATTCTGTATGATAAACGCTTATTTATGAAATTTTTATTTTCCTTTTTTTTATTTGTTATGCTGTTTATTCTGTAACCGTTAAATAATCAACGTGAGGAGCGCGCTGGATCAGAATGGCCGTATGGGTGCAAATTAATATATAATGATTATATTGTTACGAAAATGTTAATAATGTTTAAAATTGATATTTTAAATAACTATTTGTGAACACAGAACTGAGAACTTCACTACTTTACAATATTAGACACTGTATTGGCTGCTTAACTGTTTTATAAAGATTGGGTATTTAATTTATCGCTTAGTTATTAAGATAACTCCAGAAACTTTCAAAGTAAAATCAAGTAGTATTAAATAACATTATTCTGACACTTATTTTTACGGTAATAAATAACATGCGTTTATATTTGCATCTTGTTGATAGCGCCATCTGTTGACAATGTTGTAAAGCAGCGTTTGGTTAATAAAATAAATTTGTTATTCGTGTAAAATAAATCATTTGGTGTTCTGCAAAATTCATTACAATATTAATGTCGATTTTTGATTAATTTATAATTAATTGTACAGTAATTTCAATTATAATATATTGTAAAGGAAGTGACAGTTGTTAAACATTAAGTGTAGACGGTTAGTGTATAAAAAGGACTGTAGATCACATTTAATTTCAATTCTGTGCTAGAAATCGTCTGAAAATAAACTAAGTAATATTACGTGAGTGTTTTAATTAAAATGGAGTCTGGACACTATAACCCTGGCGTATCGCCGACATATACGCTGTCGGCGTCCAGACAGAACTATGAAACCAGTCAATTACCGTTGGAGATATGTTAATAGAGCGGAGTATGGCAAGCAGGATGTGGAAATCCACAGTGTTAAATGCGTTGCTAAAATCAAGCAAGGACAACAGCGTGAGTTTTCTACCATCCATGCCCAGCCTTATCTCATCAGTGATATGAACCAATGCTGTGGTAGTACTATGACCAGGACGAAAACCGGATTGGAAAGGATTTAGGAGAGCATTCTTGGAAAGGAAAGTACAGAGTTGCGTATGCACAAGACGCTCAAGGACTTTAGAAAGGAATGGAAGTATGAATATAGGACGGAAGTCATTAATGGAACAGGGTTTGGATTTTTTAGGTATTGGAACTATTTGTGCATCTTTCCACGCTGATGGAAAGACGCGACAGGGAGGATTTCATCTAGGATGGGCAGGATCATGTTTCGACTGATGCAGTCATTACCAACAGCATTGGATGAGATTGAAATGATGCTCTTTTTAACACCACAACAGGAAAATTGCTCGAAAACAAAAGGTGAGTATCTGGGAGTTGGGATACGCGAAAGATCTTGTAACGTCTTTGATTTTGTTTTCCCATCAAAGTTGGGTGAAACAGTAAAATGTGCGTTAAGCGAATCTATATTTATATCTTTGGAGATTGTGTCATTGCGAGACTTACCAACTCCCAGTGTTCTAAGAAATTTCCAGATTTTAACTGGGTCTCCGTTTTCAACAGAGTTGTGAATGTGATGGCGCTGTGCTTTCCTACACACCTTATTGCAGAGATTTCTGGCACTTGTGTATT
This sequence comes from Euclidia mi, assembly GCA_944739405.2. Classification (NCBI taxonomy): domain Eukaryota; kingdom Metazoa; phylum Arthropoda; class Insecta; order Lepidoptera; family Erebidae; genus Euclidia; species Euclidia mi. The sequence continues at coordinate 45,444,492 of OX123186.2, read as the reverse complement.
TTTTCCAAATTTCCAGGGGTTGGACGACATTTATACTTCGCCTTGGCAGCCGCTTTCTTTTTCATAACAATGTTAATTTCGTCCGTTAGCCAAGGTACGGGTAGGTGCTTTAATTTAATGGCACGGATTGGTGCATGCTCGTCGTACAGGTGAGTTAACTTATCTGTCAAAATTTTAACTTTGTCATCTACACAGTGTGATGAGTACAGAGGAGACCAATCAATGCTACGGGCATCCTCGCAAAGCTTCAAACGATCCATCCCACCGAAGTTGCGTTGCATGATAATTTTAGGTTTTACCTTTGGTGGGCGTATTTTATACGAAAGATAGATTAAATCATGGTAGGAGAAAGCATCTGCAGAACACTGACCATGTTTGGATACAAAAGTAGGGGAAGAAAATTAGGTCAAGGAGAGAAGGTGCAGAGTTTGGAAAATGGTGTGTAGCATTGAGAGGAAGAATAGATAGATTGTTCGAATGTAAAATATGCTCGAAGGTCGTGGCACGATTATCCTGTTTTATAAGGCAGGTGTTAAAATCACCCATTATAATTGCGTGACTGTAAGAAGGTACTTAAGTTTCTAGGAGATGTTCGAAAGAAGGGAAAAAAATTATACGTAACGAAGGAGAATAATAGACCCCTAGAAGAACTTTAGAATGATTCAGTTCCACTTCTAAGAAGAGATGCTCGCCGGCATTCGAGGGTGGTGGTTGCGGTGAGATGCTTACTATACGGAAAGGAATTTGAGCTCGTAGGTATATAGCGACACCGCCGCCACCACCGGCCGCTCGATCATTTCTAATTAGGCGGAACCCTGGAAGAGAATATGAAGTTGATGGCAGACATGGTTTGAGCCATGACTCTGAAAAGAGAATAGCATGTATGTTCTTACAGTCAAAGGTTGTCAGCATATCAGGGAAATGAGCTGGAATACTTTGGGCATTTATATGGACTACATTAAAGTTCCCCGCGACGTCAGAGAACTGAGACTGAAGAATCTCTGCAAGGGAGGGCAGACTAGTGAAACTGTCTTTGAGACTACTACTAGCAGTTAAAAAGTTGTCATCGTCACTACTTGTATCTTGCATAATATTTTTAAAATAAACTAGCTGACTCAGCGAACTCCGTATCGCCTTTTTAAGAGTTTTTATTTAATTCCCTTTTTTCCAAGCCCCTTTTCCAAAGTTACCATTGACTTAGCGCTTAATCTTTTATCATTTCAGAGTCTATAAATGATGAACAAATAAGCAAAGATTTTTATATTATAGATAATTTCCCAAATATTGGCTTCCCCATTCCTTAAAATATCGGAGACGATACCCATATTAAATTTTAAAAAAAATCCCATCCGCCGTCTTTGATCACGAAATAGATGGTGTTTTTGAATTCCCCATTCCTTAGAATATCGCAGACGATACCCATATCGACTTTAAAAAAATCCCGTCCGCCATCTTTGATTTCCTATCCGCCATGTTTGATCACGAAATAGATGTTGTATTTGGATTCTCCATGCCTTAAATCGTCAGAAAAGATATATTGATTTAAACTCCCCTATTGATTTAAAAAAAAAAATCCCATCCACCATCTTGAATCACGAAACAGATGTTGTATTTGGATTCCCCATCCCTTTTAACATCGCAGACGATACCAATATTGATGTTTTTAATTTTCCCATCCGCCATCTTTGATTTCCCATCCGCCATCTTTGATTACGAAATAGATGTTGTATTTGGATTCTCCATGCCTTAAATCGTCAGAAAAGATACCCTATTGATTTTTTAAATTTTTCCCATCCACCATCTTGAATCACGAAACAGATGTTGTATTTGGATTCCCCATCCCTTTTAACATCGCAGACGATACCAATAGTGGTTTTTTTTCAATTTTCCCATCCGCCATCTTTGATTTCCCATCCGCCATCTTTGATCATGAAATAGATGTTGTATTTCGATTCCCCACCCCTTAAAATATCGAAGGCGATACCCATATTGATTTTTTAAATTTTCTCATCCACCATTTTTGATTTCCCGTCCGTCAGCTTGGATCACTAAATAAATTTCATATTATTAATCAGCGTCCCGAAAATCTCGAAAACGATACCCATATAGATTGTATCCTGTTCGTTTAGCCTTTTTTTGCCTTTGACCCAACCCTCCCCCTTCTCGTTTGACCATTTTATTATTTTTGTCTGGCCCCTAAAAGTTGTGGCGTAATTTTATATAGCCTATAGCCTTTCGGAATAATTGGGCTATCATAGGCAATAACAATTTTTAAAATCCGACTGCTAGTTCCTGAGATTAGCCGACATTATCTTTTAGCCTTTTTAGCCTTTTGCCCGGCCCCAAAGGGTCGAAGCGTTGTGTTATAGCTTATAGCCTTCCGGAATAACTAAAAATTATTTTTGTATACGACAGTATACAAAAATAATTTTTCAGATCCGACCGGTAGCTCCTGTGATGAGCGCGTTCAAACAAACAAACAAACTCTTGCTCCTTATTATATTAATATAGATATGCGAACAATTTAATCAACGTGCACAATATGACATTATGTAGGTATGACGTGACAGTACTGACAGATATGCGATAGCACATGCGCAGCAATCAATTATCTGCGCATGAGTTCTTACTTCTAAGAGGTAAATTTGTGCCGTACAAAATTCTACCCTCCCTACAATCCCTCTCAGTTTAATTTTTACAACTAATCGTAGCCTATATCCGTCTCCATGGTCCAATATATGTATCTATATATTAAAATTCAACAAAATTGGTTCAGCCGTTTTAGCGTGAAAACGGAACATACATACATACACAATTTCGAATTTATAATATTAAGTAGGGAATAGGGATGATCAATGGGTTTCTTCTAAAGCCCGCTGGGTGGCAGCACTGAGACTTCAGGTCCGGAAACCTTTCAAAACTGCCATCAAACAAAGAAGTATATCAACGCGCACGCGAATTTGAACTTTATGCAGCGGTAATAAATTACAAATTGACTCTACGTTTTAGTTAGAAAACGTTTGTATGGGAAAAAGAAAAGGGCTTTTTCGGCAATTATTAGAATTTTTCTCGCCGTAAAAACCATCTTTCAACTTCAACGAACATTTAAAAAAAAGAATTGGCCAAATTGGTCCAGGCGTTGTTGAGTTATGCGCTTACCAACACATTTTGCGATTCATTTTTATATTATAGATATATATCATCTATATATAAATAAAAATATAATATACTAATAAAATGTAAGTTATGCTTAAATAAAATATATATTAAAGCTATGTAAAAACATATGTCCACCCGCCAGAGACTATTGTATAATTGTATAACACCACATAGCTTTACAGAACCGAAAAACAAGAGAAAATTTGATTTAGACCAGGTGAATTTCTAATAGATATTTGACAAAAGCTGAAAGATAAAAAACCTGAGATTCAGATAGGGAGTTGAAAGAGAAGTACAGCTGACAATGACATTACTGACATGAGAAATGTCAGAGTGAAAAATGAAAAATTATTGTGCGGGATAATAAAATATATAAGAAGAAGGTAGTAAAACTGTGAAATGTAAATTCAACCGGTCAAGTAAACAAAACAAAAATAAACCTATTTCTTCGATGCTGCAGTGCGCTTGGTCTTCGCAGCAGTAACCTTCCCTGCAGGCTTCTCTGGATCTGCGCCCTTGATCTGGTTGAGGTCGCCTAGGCACAACACCCGATGCCGTTGACCATCAGCGCCGAGGACGAATACAGAGCCTTCCCTGGTCCAACCCTTGGTCACGCCAAACTTCTCCCGCGCTGCCATGAACGCCATGTGTCGCGTTCGGGTCAAAAACTCGGACAGCGTTAGACCGGATCCCTTCAACTTAGTTTTGGCGAACCATATGCTGTCTCGCACCGAAGTGCTCTGCAACTTGATGAGGATGGGCCTAGCCTTACTTGACTGAAGACGGCCCATTCTATGACATCGCTTGATTTCCGCCGTAGAGAAAGTATCCAGCTTCAGCCGCTGCTTCACTACTTGGACAACAACCTGAGCTGTATCCTCATTCTTTTCTTCCTCAACACCATGCAGGAGAATCATTTTGCGACGGCTGCGTGTCTCCATACCGTCCACTTGGCGAGCAATGGATGCCAATTGTTGAGAAAAAGACTTCATCGTTTGCATTATGAAGTCTTTGAAATTCCCAAATTCTTCTGCTAAGCCGCCCGTACCAGTGGAATTCTTTTTGAGAAGATCCGCTTCGAACTTAGCCATCCGCTCTTCGAAGTATTGCTGGATATTGTGGATAGATAATTACATGCTGATGCTGCAAAACTCTTGTATGTGTTTGTGGTATTAACTATTGTGATTTTTGTGCAGATAACTCTTGTCTGGCAGGTATTTAGCTTCAGCTGTATTTATTATGCATTAAATTTACTTATATTATAGTATAACTATTTTATTTAAAATAATTATATCAGCTGTTCAAAAATAGGTCTTTACTCAACTACCCACCAAAAGATGTAATAGTTTAGGGACAAAATAAGAATACGAGGTTCAAAATGTTTCGCGTCTGTGCATGGCACATTTGATAACCTGTAGGGTTTCTTAGATATGAATATATACTTCCCCGCGCGAATAAAGTTGCTGGTTCGGCTAGTGAATCATAAAGGTAAATGGTCACCTTAGTATGGAAACCATACCCATGGCGGACACAAACAAAATATAGCAGAGTGTATTCATCTATGGCTCTCATTTACTATGGCATTAGTCGCATTAATGTGAGCTACGGGAATCTCAAAAAATTTAAGTGTTATCTATGTATATATCCATACTCTTTATCTCTGAAACTACTGATCCGATTTGAAAAAATATTTTTGTGGTTGATAGCCACATTCATGAGAAAGGTTATAGGCTACATTTTATCTCGATATTCCCGCGGGATCACTGAATGAGGCCGACGAAGTCGCAGACTTCCGCATATTAATTGATATACGTAAGAAACATAAAATGCTAATTCACTAAAATATTTTTTATTCAATTTGAACCAAAGCAATCATAAGATCATTTAAAAAGGCAGCGGGTGCGCCAGGTACTTCCTGGTGTATGGCCTAAGACAGATAATAAACAATGCTAGCGATATGGGCGCAGCTATTAAATGTGCGAAAAAAAGCTGTTCAAAGTGCGAAAGAGACAGCGTATAACGTATCTCTAAACATTAGCTCATTTCGATATTATTTTTATGCCTTTATAAATAAAAACCTTTGATACCGTTTGTTTTCTTTTTTAAAGGATCCTGTAAATTTTTCTCCGACGATTTTTAATCAAACAATAATTATAATTATGCAATGAAATTATTATTCGCCTTTATGTAAAACTATTTTGGTTAATGTCCGCCACTGTTCGCAAAGCCGGTCAGATTTGCCCAATGACCTTTATATTTGAGTAAAAAAGGACAATTATTTTTTGTTTCTTTTTATATTCTAGTCACAAATATCAAATTCATATCTTTTTAGTATGCGCAGGGGACTCTTTTGCGATGTGTATGCATTCTATTTCTGTTTACCTATTCCATTTGGTGACTGCCACCCTGACTTTCTTTGAAAAATAATAGGGACGATAAGAAATCCCATTTCGTATTTTATTCATGTTATTTTAAAGGATATTGTGTCAAACACAAAATGATACACATATTAAAGTAGCATGATATTAAAAGTTTACGAGCGCTTGCGTATCTTTGATTTTATCACACGAAAATGGACGGAGTTTTTATATTCAAGCTTTATTTGGGTTTGGTTAGACTTTCTAGAAGCACAATTTTCTTGTAGTTATAATTAAAAACTTTGGCAAGTATCTTGTGAAATCCCTGCATGAAGATTCTAGAGCTTTTGTGAGGATAAATGGGTCGTACACTGATTGGTGTACCGAGATCCTGCCGTATGGCAAAATATGTTTCGTCAATTTTCACTTCCCAAAAAACTTATCGCATAGTATCATTTTCCAATAGAATACTTAGCAAATTTACATTTCGCATTTTATTCAATTGGTCAAATACTTATTTATTTGGCAAATTTTAACTTGCTCAAATTTTATTTAGTCAAATATACATTAAGCAAATGCTTAATTTTGTAAAAAAAAAATCTAAAAGGAAGTTCCCTGGGCTTGAACTTGCCTGAAATAAAAAGCCTCATTAATCATAAATTATAAATAAAGTAAAATACATTTATTTCATATAAGTTACTTAGGCTAGATTAAAACTGCTAGAAAAGTGGGTTAGGTTAGGTAAGGTTAGAACTGTGATCCCAACAGAGCGCGAGCCGAGCGAGTGAAGCGAGCGTGTCGCGGCCGGCGAAGCGCTAGAATTGATTTGTATATCTTAAACAATATAATTATTATAGAAGTTCTTACCTGTAAATTATTTGTCCAAGATGAAACAAACATCCATGCAGCATCATAGATCGGAACAGAAGAGTGACTTCAGGTAATACTTGCGTCTTCAGCGGAGGATTTGCTGGAGATAGTGGCAATCATGCATGGGGCTTTAGGGAGGAAAGGAATGAAAGTGAATGTGAGCAAGACGAAAGTTATGGTTTTTGAAAAGGAGGAATGTGTTACGGCTTGTAATGTTATGAGCGATGGAGAACGTGTGGAGCAAGTGAATGATTTTGTATATTTGGGTACGCTGTTTACTAGGAATAGTAAGAATGAAGGAAATATTGAAAGAAGAGTTAATGCAGGTAATAGGGTGAATGGAGCTTTGAAGGCTTTTATGAACAGTCAAAACGTGTCCAAAAAGGCACGTTTGGCTGTGCAAATAGGGGTGTTAGTACCTACACTTATGTATGGTAGTGAAAGTTGGGTATGGCAGAATAGACATTAAGTAGAATAAATTGCCGTAGAAATCAGAGTACTGAGAAGTATGTGTGGAGTGTCTTTGAACGACAGAGTAAATAATTATGTGATAAGAGAGTGTTGTGGGGGTAAAAGAAGATGTAGTGACTACCATTGAGAAAGGTATGCTAAGATGCTTTGGACACATGGAGATAATGGATGACGAAAGACTGACCAAGAAGTTATATAAGTCAAGTGTTAATGGGACAGGAGGAAGGGGAACACCTAGACGGACGTTTTCTGACCAGATTGGAGACATCCTAAAAAAAGGACAGGTTAGAACTACCCTTAACGCTACAGCCGAAACTATTGGGCGCAGGAAGCTGAAATTTGGCATGTATGTTTCTTGGAGACCGTAGGGGTGCACTACGAAGGGATTTGTCGAAATTCCCACGGGATCGGCCAAAACGGGTAAATTTAAAAAAATGCAGGCGTAGCTGCTGGCGTCCTCTAGTACGAAATAATTGAGACCACAAGTCCATCCGTAGTTCCACGTCACTTCTATGTACGTTTACGCTTGCAGATCGCATATGCAAAACAGATTTTCCACAAGAGTATTGACGCAATTTGTAGTACACACACACATACATAAATCTATAGTAGGACCGGCAGTTTGACTAATTTTAGTCTAAAATTATCGACGAAAATAACAGCTCCATTAATAACATAATCATTTTCGGCTTTGACCTTTAATATATTTTGACTGGCAAGAAGTAATTAGTAAGGTTCAAATCGGTATTACGTCAATATATAGTGACAAATATAGGAAATGATGGTATTTAATATTAGTTATATATTTTCTTCTCGAGTTGAGATACGTACCTACACAAAAATTTAATATGTTTATGGCATTTAATCAGAAGCACCACATCCTCTGTAGCAGTAATCTAAAGTGTTTCAGATTCAATCCACGGTGCGCACCAACGACTTTTCAAAGTTATGTGCAAATTAAACCGTAAGTTGCCGACGGCGAAACGGCGAAGGAAGACATCGTGAGGGAACCTGCATGTCATGATCTCCAAAATGATCTCGATGCACATAATTACTATGGAGTCTGCCAACTGGCACTTGCCAGCGTCATGGACTTGCTTTTTAGTATACCAGGTAAAAACCGGTTTTCTGGCTATATTTTTTATACACAAGCGACTTGACCGCGAATTTTCCTCAGTGCAATATAGGTACATTTTCCTGGTATATTATATGATACAAATCTCTCTCCCATTAATCATTTGTGGTTTTATAGTAATCAATTGAATGCTTGATCGCCCGCCAGGCACACGCTTGAGGAACATGAACGTCTAATGTAAGGGAGGTCAAAATCTAGTGTCGTGGGGTTCATTAAAAACATTAAATCAATGAATGCAAAGTTCACTAAAACTGGAAACAACAAGCGGATCACACCAAGTGTTGTGTGGTATGGTGACCGAACCTATAACACTAGCGCAGTACTAAACAGCGAGGCGACCGCTTCTATCACTACGCGATACGTACAGTCGATATTCTGAGAATATGTATATAATGTAGCTTTTCCGAAACCTATATAGACGTAAGTATAACCATTACATACAAAATAAAATATCTAGTCTAGTCTTCACAGCCCAAACAGAAGTCAGATTGTTGCCTGGTTACTAAAATATGGTGTGTTTAATATAGCTATGAAAATAAAATATTCTTTGTATCGGACTCAACGAAGTGATAACTGAAATAAATTTGTATTCGAATTTTTATAGTATCTCTCTGATTTATATGTTATCTAATAAAATATTAACGTGCCAGTTGTTTTAGTTGTCTTTCATATTTATTACCAATTATTACTTAATTTATTACTTCCAGTAATAAGAAAAATAACTACCTCTATAAATAAAATATTCTGTAAGGTCTGTCCTTTGCCGTCCGTGTCCATGTATGTTTGTCCATGTGATGTTAGATTAGGAATACAGATATAAGAGGTGACTAAGGAAAGTACACGGAGCACATCAAACCCAGTGGCAACCCGTTTGGCCAGCATGGTATAATAGGCCAAATCCTCACAATCAGGAGAGCCTCAAATCCAGGAGTGATTGTGAAAGACTGCAGAGAAAATTGATCTTTGCAAACTTACATTTCATGGCCAAACCAGATTTGATAGCTTAACAGGAAAATTATACAAGATTAACGCTATTATAAGTCTTTACGTCTATAATTCTAAAAACATTCACTTTCTTCGCTAGGTTTTTGAAGCAAGATGTAAACCTTTATCAAAAATAACCTAGCGCAGATTTTTTTCTACTTTTACAACCCAAAAGTATGAATCATCGTCCTATAAGTATCCCGTTTGCACTTAAGATCTTTCCCTTGAAGCCTGGGTATTTATTCAACTCCAACCAGATTCTGCAAATATTAGCTCTGCCATATCAATTGCTGTCTAATCTCAATAATCCAAAAAGAAAGCGATAGATAGGTAGCGCTAGATGGTCCCATTGTCATCATTTTTGAGACTGCAGACGCGTGACAGCTTTGCATGATCCCTGAGCAAAGGCGGCTTGAGACGTTTTATTTGAGGATTTATAAACAAGAAGGTATCGCATGGGCTCTACCTTGTGAATGAATTGATTCATGCGCATACAACTTTGCCACAAGGTCACCACATCCCAATAATATGAATATCCAGCCGACAAGGTAGCGACCACCAGCAACATTAGTTCATAAAATATCGATCAAACTCACAAAATTATACAAAGTTTTCTACATTACCCAGTTAATCTGACTACGGCGAAGCAACCTATAACATTAAACTGTTAACATTTATCACTGCCATAGATCGCCCCAATGAACGATCACGGGACGGTCGAATTGTATTTATTGCATAGTTTATCCTCCCTAAGTAAATAGGGGCCGAGAACCGCGTGTTTTGCTATTTGTATTACGTGTTCTTGTTGATATCACAGCAGTTAAGACTGGAGTTTTAAAATTACATAAAATTAATCGTTTGTAAACCTTAAAGGAATTGATCATTTGTTTTTTACTCGGCTACGCCTTTTTTTTTGTCGCGTGTTGCATCGATAAAAAGAACTATTACAGGTTTTAAAGTAGATAAATTGCTCATAAGATCGCCTTGATAATGAAGCTGTTAAAAGACTTATGAATACAGCATAAATTTGATTTCGTGGCTTTAAATGCCGCTAAAATCCGAATATACTAGCTGAGCCCGCGGTTACACCCGCTTTATTTAGGGCTACTAATCCTCATACGTAGCTTTCTGCGTGACGTTATGTAGCCTATAGCCTTCCTCGGTAAATGAGCTATCCAACACATTTAAAATATTTAAAACGGCCCAGTAATTTCTTTGTCAGCGCGTTCAATCAAACAAATAAACCCTATAGCTTTATTACATTAGTTTAGATTAGCGGAATCCGCATTCAAAACATTACTAAATAAAAATAAAAAAGTTATAGTACTTTTCAATAAGTTCGCTAGTTTACAATGACTTGTAAGTTTATTTGAGCTCGTTAAAAAGTCGTCAATATTTAACCGAAAGAAAAATGTTCAGACTATTGAGTCAACTTAATCGGTTTCTAAGGATAAAATGTACCTACTCTTTTATTCCGACCACACTGAGCATCACGTCTATATTATAATTAAGCCATGATAGTTATAATGGTAATAAACGTACTAATTACGTCATTTGTAAACGAATCCAGCATACTACTAATTATTTAGGTCCGTGGTACACAAACAAAGTTTCATATTAATACATCAAAGTAAGTCCTTATGTATTTAACATAAAGACTTGAGACGGAAAATGACTCATAACAATAATGGTAGGTATAGACTATAATATCGACCAAAAACCTTTAGCATATTTTTCGCCCAAACGCCGGTTTAAGTAGTATACGAATACAATAAGAAAACTATAACTCAAGATAGTTTTTGTGTTTATGATGCAAAAGCACGCAGAACTGCAAAGAGCCCTAATATTGCCGCATAAATTACGAAACGTGTTACTTATATTACTTACATTCTACAATATTATTGGAGGGATGTATAATAGCATATTAAGAACAAACATTTATACAATACAGCGTTTCACGAAATTCAGGTGGCCTTATAATTTTGCAATGTGCAAAAAAATCTCTGGCTGATTTCTGATATTATGGCTACTGAAGAGCTACTTTCTGCAACTGCAGAATCCGACATTATGCGTCATTCAACTCGCACTTGACCTTGCCTCTCTTATTTTATTTTCCTCAAGCAACTTTCCCTACGACAAACATTACCCGCCTCGAGGGAGCTATTATAAACTTAAAACAAATGTTTATCCATCTAACATTTTATAGTACCTAGGGACAGAACCCACAGCCTAACTTGAATTCCTAGCTCGTGCAATGTTTATAGCTATTTATTAGCGACATGACTATTATTTTAATGTAAAGTTTCTGTTATTTATAATATGTACTGTTAGACTAATCTGTCTTTTGTATATATAAAATACTTGCGTTACTATATAAGTTGCAAGAAGCTGCAATTTGGCATGTGTGTATGTTCCTTGAGGACCGAAGGAGTTCACTTAGACGGGGTTACCCAGATTTCTCACAGGATTGGGAATAAACGGTTAAATAAAAATATGTGTAGTTGCAATTAGATCCACTAGTATACAATATTTTCCGTTAGCAATGCCAGGACATTACTATTATTACTCATTATACATTGCAGTGCTGTTGGCAGAATGCAGTCATGTCTCATAATACTTGCTGCGTTATACCCGGCTGCACACATTACAACATTCCTACTAGCAATAATATAATATTTATTGCTAGTATATTTCTATATTGGTGCCAATGCAATTAACATTGTAAATGTTCAGTTTACAAGACGCCCTGAGCATCTCGATGCTGGATATAAACTATCTCGTACGGACCTCTTAGGAAGAGCAATACTATACATTTTTAACCTTTATAGTAGTGCAAATTGAGAACATACACAATTTCTGTGGTTACTAAAATACAAATCTCTGATATACAGGGTTTTTCACCTTGATACTATTAAGATGTACAACCCAACCACGACGTTATTATAACTTCAGGTTCCTTACACCAGTCTCGCCAGATCATGATGTTACATGTCTTCATAATTCCAATGGATGTCGCGATTCTTTATGTATTTGATAAATACCATCAGTAGTATGTAGCTACTGCTAGAAATCCTTTTAAATCAAAAACATCAAAATCTAAAACAAAACGCTTCTTTGCAAGTAAAAAAATACGCACTTACAACATAACAAAATTACTCACATTGTAAATAACAGCGTACGTCAACACGCATTAAGCAAAAACATTAGCGAAACAACCCCTTAGGTCACGTATTTCATTTATTTAAAATATGCCATTATAGCCACGTTCTAACTGTATTAAGTAACCATTACCTTCTACCAATAACCGTAACGAAGTACGTAATAAAAACGCCATAAAACTTAAAGTTCATGTGACGTAATAAATTCGATACAAAATGGCGTCGTTACCTGCTCTAAATTACACACACTTTAGGGAGGACACACTAATATTATTATGGAGCTTCTTCATATCACTTTTGCCTTTATCCAAGCTACTTGGCCCAATTTCGGCCAAATGTGTCACATTCAAAAGCTTTTTGAAAGGCATACAACATAGTTTGTATAAGAATACATGGGTCCTTCTATTCACTTTGTTGACCTTTCATTGAATCCTTATTGAATGAAGGTTAAGTGGCTTGTGCTGGTAAAAATAGCGGAGGCCTTAAAACGGCGCAAATACGTAAATCTAGTTGGGGATTAAGTATTTGAGCCGTTTGGGGTCGAAACGTTGGGGCCATGGGGTCAAAGTTCGAGATCTCTGTTTAGATATCTCGCAAAGAGACTGGTCGACGCCTCGTGTGACCAGAATCCTGGAGTGTACTTGGCCTAATGCTGCCAGCGTTCTGGGCACGCTCCCGGTCGACGGCGAAGAGGAGGACCTTTATGACACCCTCTAAATTATTTTATTTTCTGTTTTGTATGTTCTGTTTATATTTCTTAGGATAGTATTTTAAGATAGTTAAGTTGTAATATACCTAAATAATACCTACATTTTTATGAAATAAATTATTTCTTTTCAACAGTAAAATATATATATATGTTACGGTAAGAGTGAATAGTTGAAGATTATTAATAATTATCTATTATTATTAATAATTACCGAGAGTCGAGGTTAAAGTGATAAATTAATCACATTTGTCGGTTTTTATCAATAATTTAACCCTAGTAGTGATAAATGTAATAAGTGGCCAATTTTAATAAGCTGAGTTGACGGAGCCCTGCTTCGCAGGGCTCCTATTTTGGGTGCAGGGTCACAAGAGAACCTAACATAACCTATTAAGTTTTCTGAGTGGATAAGTTTCCTAAGCGGACGAAACTTTTAAATGATATTTTGTAGAACGATCGGCATATTATTATTTGGTGTGCAATTAGTATTTTAGTGCACGAATAAAGTATTTTGCGTAACGCACTTCAGTGTGTCCCTAAATAAATACCTGCTGGTCAAAAAACATTGGGTTTTTATTTATTTTATAACTTTTACCAAAATGTGTCGTGAATAATTAATAATTACTACTAAAAGTAATAAATTTCGATCGTTTATTCAAATTTACCAATACATGTGGTTATCATTAATAATTTTGTAAAAATATTAATAATTTTCAATTAATCAGATTTATCCGCATCCAAAACCGAAATCCGAATCCGCATTCAAAACATTACAAAATTAAAAAAAAAGTTATAGTACTTTGCAATAAGTTCGCTAGTTTACAATGACTTTTAAGTTTATTTGAGCTCGTTAAAAAGTCGTCAATATTTTACCGAAAGAAAAATGTTCAGACTATTGAGTCAACTTAATCGGTTTCTAAGGATAAAATGTACCTTCTCTTTTATTCCGACCACACTGAGCATCATGTCTATATTATAATTAAGCCATGTTCAAACATGAACATGACATTCTTGGCATACCAACACACATCCAACTTATCACCGAGGCAGATGCGTGATATTTTAAGAACATCTAATTTATCACGTACGGCGGTCGGCTCAAACATGCTGCATCGGCGCAATACACCGACGGCACACAACTAAATACATGTATATGTGTACATAGAATAAGTTTAGTATATAAGATTATAGTTTTAAGAAATAAACCAGTCATTAGCTCACTCCCGGCTTTGACTCATACCCTACCCCTCACCTCTCACTGCGGCCAAGACACCCTTAGCCGTCACCATGATCGGTCTTGTGAGTCTGCTCGACCGGCAGTGAGAAAACCCACTTCACTACACCCTAATCCTACCCACTTTCCGTCTGTCGCCTTAGGTCTCCCGGCGACAGATATCCCGGCCTAGGGATCCCAGGGACTGCTAGGGAACTAGGGATTAGGGTTGTATACGCGACAGTCTGTGTGACCACAGTGTACACGGCCTTGCTATACACTATACCTAACAGGGCTAGGGTAGACTAGGGAGTTAGGTTAGAGTTAGATCTAAAATAGGGATAGGTATATCATAAGATAGGTTAGGCTAGATATAGGAACCAGTAGGCTTAAATTAGGATAAGTCTAGGTTTAGGTACGTGCAAGCTTAGGGCTATACTTAAGAGCTAACGAAGGTTAGGCCCTAACTTGTACATTATAATGATATGATAGTTATAATGGTAATAAACGTACTAACTACGTCATTTGTAAACGGTACCAGCATACTACTAATTATTTAGGTCCGTGGTACACAAACAAAGTTTCATATTAATACATCAAAGTAAGTCCTTATGTATTTAACATAAAGACTTGAGACGGAAAATGACTCATAACAATAATGGTAGGTATAGACTATAATATCGACCAAAACCTTTAGCATATTTTTCGCCCAAACGCCGGTTTAAGTAGTATACGAATACAATAAGAAAACTATAACTCAAGGTAGTTTTTGTGTTTATGATGCAAAAGCACGCAGAACTGCAAAGAGCCCTAATATTGCCGCATAAATTACGAAACAAGCCAACCTCACCTGCAAGTGGTGCACCTGTCGATCAACGGACGAGGCTCTGGCAAACAAAATATCCCGATAAGCGGCAATAGGCTCGCCACCTATTACGTGGGATCAAAACACTGGCGAAAAGTGGGTGTTTAATATGCCTCTGCCTACCCCTTCGCGGAAACAGGCGTGAGTCTATGCATGTATGTATGTATGTTATAATTTTGCAATGTGCAAAAAAAATCTCTGCCTGATTTCTGATATTATGGCTACTGAAGAGCTACTTTCTGCAACTGCAGAATCCGACATTATGCGTCATTCAACTCGCATTTGACCTTGCCTCTCTTATTTTATTTTCCTCAAGCAACTTTCCCTACGACAAACATTACCCGCCTCGAGGGAGCTATTATAAACTTAAAACAAATGTTTGTCCATCTAACATTTTATAGTACCTAGGGACAGAACCCACAGCCTAACTTGAACTCCTAGCTCGTGCAATGTTTATAGCTATTTTTTAGCGACATGACTATTATTTTAATGTAAAGTTTCTGTTATTTATAATATGTACTGTTAGACTAATCTGTCTTTTGTATATATAAAATACTTGCGTTACTATATAAGTTGCAAGAAGCTGCAATTTGGCTTGTGTGTATGTTCCTTGAGGACCGAAGGAGTGCACTTAGACGGGGTTACCCAGATTTTTCACAGGATTGGGAATAAACGGTTAAATAAAAATATGTGTAGTTGCGATTAGATCCACTAGTATACAATATTTTCCGTTAGCAATGCCAGGACATTACTATTATTACTCATTATACATTGCAGTGCTGTTGGCAGAATGCAGTCATGTCTCATAATACTTGCTGCGTTATACCCGGCTGCACACATTACAACATTCCTACTAGCAATAATATAATATTTATTGCAAGTATATTTCTATATTGATGCCAATGCAATTAACATTGTAAATGTTCAGTTTACAAGACGCCCTGAGCATCTCGATGCTGGATATAAACTATCTCGTACGGACCTCTTAGGAAGAGCAATACTATACATTTTTAACCTTTATAGTAGTGCAAATTGAGAACATGCACAATTTCTGTGGTTACTAAAATACAAATATCTGATATACAGGGTTTTTCACTTTGATACTATTAAGATGAACAACCCAACCACGACGTTATTATAACTTCAGGTTCCTTACACCAGTCTCGTCAGATCATGATGTTACATGTCTTCATAATTCCAATGGATGTCGCGATTCTTTATGTATTTGATAAATACCATCAGTAGTATGTAGCTACTGCTAGAAATCCTTTTAAATCAAAAACATCAAAATCTAAAACAAAACGCTTCTTTGCAAGTAAAAAAATACGCACTTACAACATAACAAAATTACTCACATTGTAAATAACAGCGTACGTCAACACGCATTAAGCAAAAACATTAGCGAAACAACCCCTTAGGTCACGTATTTCATTTATTTAAAATATGCCATTATAGCCACGTTCTAACTGTATTAAGTAACCATTACCTTCTACCCATAACCGTAACGATCCGTTCTTCGAAAGTTATTAACATTGATTCTAAGTAAATGCCACAAAAAGGCCTGACGTACGTAATAAAAACGCCATAAAACTTAAAGTTCATGTGACGTAATAAATTCGATACAAAATGGCGTCGTTACCTGCTCTAAATTACACACACTTTAGGGAGGACACACTAATATTATTATGGAGCATCTTCATATCACTTTTGCCTTTATCCAAGCTACTTGGCCCAATTTCGGCCAAATGTGTCACATTCAAAAGCTTTTTGAAAGGCATACAACATAGTTTGTATAAGAATACATGGGTCCTTCTATTCACTTTGTTGACCTTTCATTGAATCCTTATTGAATGAAGGTTAAGTGGCTTGTGCTGGTAATAATAGTGGAGGCCTTAAAACGGCGCAAATACGTAAACCTAATTGGGGATTAAGTATTTGAGCCGTTTGGGGTCGAAACGTTGGGGCCATGGGGTCAAAGTTCGAGATCTCTGCTTAGAGATCTCGCAAAGAGACTGGTCGACGCCTCGTGTGACCAGAATCCTGGAGTGTACTTGGCCCAAAAGTTAAGCATTGCCATAAAACGTGGCAATGCTGCCAGCTTTCTGGGCACGCTCCCGGTCGACGGCGAAGAGGAGGACCTTTATGACACCCTCTAAATTTTAATTTTATTTTCTGTTTTGTATGTTCTGTTTATATTTCTTAGGATAGTATTTTAAGATAGTTAAGTTGTAATATACCTAAATAATACCTACATTTTTATGAAATAAATTATTACTTTTCAACAGTAAATATATATATATATATATATATATATATATATATGTTACGGTAAGAGTGAATAATTGAAGATTATTAATAATTATCTATTAGTATTAATAATTACCGAAAGTCGAGGTTAAAGTGATAAATTAATCACATTTGTCGGTTTTTATTAATAATTTAACCCTAGTAGTGATAAATGTAATAAGTGGCCAATTTCAATAAGCTGAGTTGAAAGCAAAACATTATTGAATGGGCATAGCAGTAGCCAGTCTTTAAAACACTTTCAATCTGTTCTAATAGATCCATCTAGTATTTTCAATACGATTAGGTATATGCTTGTCACAACCATGCAGAAGGACAAGTTTATATACAACGCCTAGATATTTAATAGGGTATTTGACTAAAAAAATCTAATTAGTCCGTCAGTTAGATTATCGAAAAATATTGGACACGTATATTTTCTTTAGTCACGTAAACAAAAAATGAAGCCTACAATCTTCGCTGAAAACTCGTGTGACGTCACTTGCCAGTACACTTTTTACTGGCAAGTGACGTTACAAGCCCCCACTCTAAGACGTTTCTCCACCTTTGATGCGTTTTATCTTCGTATTTTTTACTGATTTGATAAAACAAAAAATACGTATCCAATATTTTTCGATAATCTAACTGACGGCCTAATTCGATTTTTTTAGTCAAATACCCTATTCTCTAAACTAAATTTATACCTATACAACGCGTAAGTATTTAACTTCTGTTTCATTTCAATGCCCGGAATACGATATTGACCATTATATTTTATAAATGTTTTGTTGCACGAGCTTGACTCTCACACAGGAATTATAGCGTCAAAGTTAAATCATACGATATCCAGTTCTCGCAAGTGGAAGCTTATTGTACTCCGCTCATTACCTGTATTTGTACCTAGACACAACTTTTGTTATAGCAATGTTTACGATAGCGGCAGACACCAGTGGCTTCCGCGGAGATAAATATATTGTGTACTACTGTGCCAGCAGTTTCTAGACTAATCTACAATTGCTATGCTAAACGGTGGATAACTTGCAACTACGTTGGGTGGCTTTTACTGTATACTTACTTTTGCACGTGGCTTGGCCAACGTGTCTTCGAAAAGTGAATACTATTTGTAAAACGATATAATAAGTTAATGTGTGCTTTATAAACTCCTTCTTTGCCTTTTTGATCTCGGGTTTTTTACTATCTACATGCAAAAATCAAACAAAATCAATTCAACAATTTAGCCATAAAAGCAGAGCAGACACTCTGACAGATTATACAATTTCTAAACTTAGTAAGTACCAACATAATATTCAAAACTAAGTAGTTTTGCTTGAGTGTGCCTGCCTTGTTTTAAACCCAATCTCAACAAAGTCATTCTAGCCCATGAGCCTTGTTGTAACTAACACTAAATAAATCAGTCTCCTATACCAATCGCAGAGATAAAGATAAGTTAATGTCTCGTTGGAAATGCATCATAATAGCGAAAGTAACTTAGTTTACTTCGCGCATTTTGCGCGACAATATTCTCAGTGCCTATCGTCTGGCAAAAAGAGTATCTTCCGATCAATTAAACATATCAGGCACGCCATCTCGTATTTATATGCATGAACACCTCACGTTAAAGCGGACGCATTTATTTCGTGAATGTAAGATTGCTGCGTAGACCAAAAATTATAAATATATGTGGATCAAACATGGAACTATACTTGTTCGAGAAAAGGAGTTGTCAAGGTCATTTGCTACATGTTTCCAGCAGGACATCGCCAAAATCAAGCCTAGTACTGGTACCGCTTCGAACTTTGGAACTCAAGATAATTGATATCCTTTTCGTTTTTGAAAATATGGTTATATATATGTCAAACTCTATGATTTATTTAGGGTTTACTTGTGTTTTATCTTTTATATCGATGGTTCGTGCGCATAGGGTTGTGGGGCGGTGAGTTTTGTGGGCCGGCTTACGAGCCTAGGCACGTGAGCCTAGTTTTGAGAGTCTGCCTATGTGGTTTCCTGTCTTGCGGGCGTGTGCGCGGGAGCCACCGATATGGCCTAATGTGTATTTACGTGCGATCATTTGACCGTATTTATATGCGTCAAAATAATGCACCGTATTTTATCCGTATGGGCTATAAAATATTATATCTTGTTATGGAGCTATTAATACTCTTGTTGCCTAGCTATTTGTGTTTTATTTTGTGAATTGATGGAAAGGCAGTCGATAAAGATAATTACGCAATTGTGTACTCGCACGGTGTACTTGTCAGCTCTCTGATCTATTACGATTTTAAATGTAATAATGTGTTGTATTGCATTTGACATCGTAATATTATTATATTTAATATTTTTGAATAGTGTAATATTTTTTATGTTTATGTTTACAAAAATGCTTTCAAGTTTACGGTACTACCAGAACTGTAGAGAGCTCCGCACAAAACTGCATTCCTACTAATATTATCTCTCTCAAAACTCTTTGGAAGACTTGTACATAACCAGTTGTATCCTGTAGTGCATGGTATCATACTTAAACAGCAACATGGTTTTGTTAAATGAAGATCTACAACTACGAACATGTTAGTCTTTACTGACTATCTTTTCAATGCCATAGACTCGGGAACGCAAGTAGACTGTGTTTACACTAATTTCAGAAAGGCTTTTGACAAGGTAGACCACAGACTACTTCTTAGTAAAATTGCGTTCAATGGTATACGCGGTGACCTGCTGAGATGGTTTACTTCATATGTTTCTGACAGATTACAGAAAGTGGTAATTAACGGTTTTCAATCTACTGCTATTACGTTAAATCTGGTGTGCCCCAGGGCACTGGTCCACTATTGTTTATCCTATTTATTAATGACAGATATTTTTTTCCAAAATTCCAAATTTTTGCTATATGCAGACGATCTTAAAATATTTAGATGCATTAGAAGCATACAAGATTGTCACATGCTTCAGGACGATCTTGACCGTCTCACAGAATATTGCATTAAACATATACTTCAACTTAGCATTCCTAAATGTTGTTATATAAGTTTTACTAAAAACAAACTTATGTTTAAATCTACATACACCCTAAATAATGAAGCCCTGGCCAGAACTGCTCTGATAACTGTATACAGTTAGATGAAAAATTCGGGTCACCCTTGTTTGATCGAACAACGTTTGATATAATATTACTAGAGTATGCAGTTCAGGTATGGAATCCCTATTATGATAAATATGGTGACTGCATAGAGAGCGTCCAACGTAAATTTCAGGGAACTATTCATTACCGGTGCTGTAAACAAAATGATCTTAGTTATAATGATTTACTCAAAAAATATAATGTACTTTCTTTGTATTCTAGGCGTGTCTTTCTGGAGACCATGTTTTTGTATGATTTGTGTCAACATGCGTATGATTGTGTAGATATCAGCAATAAATTGTGTTTCATAGTTCCCCGAACTATACAGGCACGGGAGGTGCGCGCACGCCCTGTGTTCGAAGTCACAACCAGTCCTACTAACGCTGGCTTGCGGGCACCTATACGTCACCTGACAAGTAACTACGAGTCACGGGTGCGGAGCAGTAGCCTTAAATAGCATAGGTGTAGCCACGTTCTCAGGTGGTTATCCACAAACCTATTTTTCTTCTCCACGTTTTTTAATTTCATATTTAATTTTTACCTTTTTTTGTCCCTGTGCTCGTGGATTTGGTATACAAAGTGTTACTATCCTATTTCATTGCGTGGGTGTCTTAAGACGCGACTAAGAAAACACGAAGCATATATACTTTACGTAGATATGGAAAACACTACATCAAACTTCATACCCCTGGCCAGCGTGGTTATAGTACGCCAAATCTTCCTATTGACTCACTGCTACCGCGATGCACATGTCCAGCAGTGGACTGTGAAATACATACATACATACATAGACTCACGCCTGTTTCCCGGAGGGGTAGGCAGAGACTACGGAACGCCATTATATACCGTTGTCGTCATGCTCACTAAAATGTCATTTCTTGTGGTGGCGTCGTGTGTCGGGTCATCCCTGTCCCTCTAATATGGCAAGAGGGATGATGGCTGGCACATGCGTCATACTCGTGAACGGGTGCTACTTGCGATGACTGGTCGATGACGGTCTTGCGGGCTGGTATTAGATTTTAATATTTAACTGCATCATTTCCATCATGGTTCTGATCACTTTCGCGGGTTGCCTGCATTATTAGGTAGATATAATGTAAGTGGATGCTCCTGTTTCACCATGTCTATTCTGAGGAGGCTAACCAAAAGTAATGTGCTTGAGTATTATTATGTACAGTAAATATATACAAGTGATATAGAGGGTGTAACAGTTGCAGCACCTTACAAAATGTAAATTGTGTATTATGCAAAACCTGGCGATGAAAAAGAGTGACCGTGAGTTTTATTGCCCGTTCTTTCTCATGGTTCTACCTATTGCTTTGCGAACGTGGCAGTAAATGTAAATGTAGAAGCATACAGTAATAATGTTTTAAATTTGAGTATAAGTAATTATTTTATAAATTTATTATTTTGACGTTCATAAGCGTCACATTGTGACCCAAATGAATAAAGGATATTTGAATTTAAATTTGAATTTGAACATTTGCAACGATCCTGACATACTTTTCTTGCTTCATTCACTCCCATTAAGTTTCTCATGCATGCTCTTCTGTTAAGGGT
Organism: Euclidia mi; assembly: GCA_944739405.2. NCBI lineage: Eukaryota > Metazoa > Arthropoda > Insecta > Lepidoptera > Erebidae > Euclidia > Euclidia mi. The sequence continues at coordinate 45,422,616 of OX123186.2, read as the reverse complement.
ACTTCTGACCTGTCCTTTTTTCAGGATGTCTCCAATCTGGTCAAAGAACATCCACCTAGGTCTTCCCCTTCGTCCTGTCCCTTCCACTGTGAAATGAAGTATGTGTATAAATGGTAAACTTTTTAGTTTTATGTAGGCAGGTACTTTTAGTAATTCATTTCCAGGGCAATTGTCTACATTTCCATTTGATGCAAGGGTGCACCCCTCTGCCGTACTTTAACATTCGTAATATCTTTTGAATGGTATGTTCAATTTAAATAATACTAAATTTAATCCTACAGGTATTGAAACAGTCTTCTTGAACATAAAATTATTTATTTCATTATTATAAATTTCCTATAATCGATCGTATCAAGCGAATCTCGGCCCGGTGGAATATCGGTGTACGAGCGGTGAATTTATTTTCTTCCGCATTATTTTTATTTCGCTATATCTTCTAAAATATACAATAAAAATATATACTGTAAACGACAATTTCTATCTACATTGAATACACAACATATTTAGCGAAATTGATTGGCTAAGAAATAGTACTGTATTTCTTAAATTGCTTCGAAAATAACCCATAATAATTGGGCATTTTTTTATTGATAAAAATGGTTACTGGGGTTTTCCTTAACAGATGGATCTCTATCATGGCAAAATTTTTGTAGGTACTTTAATAAAGTAGGTAGTACATTATTTTTATGTATCATTAATAGTTTTAGCAGCGCACGCCACGAAAAATAATTTCTGGAAAATTTTCATGGACATGCCGTGGTTTACATTATTGATGTTTTTTAGGGATCCCTAATATTTTCTAGAAATAAATATAGCCTATGTTACTCAAGGATAATGTCGCATTATATTGGTGTAAGAATTTTTTAAATCGGTCCAATACTTTTTTGGTTTATTCGTAACAAACATACAAAAATACAAATCTTTCCTCTTTATTATATTAGTATAGATGATGCCGCCTGACCTTAACCGCCTGATGCAACAACCAAACAAACCAATTTTAAATGTTGCTAAAAGACCATCGTGTTTATTTTGTTTGCGTCAAGATTCGACTAAAGAGCCCAGGGTTTGCTTACCAATCTAAACAGATTTGACAAAATATTATATTAATAGCAAAATATTAGGTAATCGTATTTTGACAATATGTGAAAATATATTTATTATCTGAATTAAGAAATAAACCTACAAATTCCAAACCTAGAGTACTATAACAGATTCGGCATAAAAACGTACTATATATTTGTCGGCGGGTTGCTTGATTCTTGGCCGGTATCAACACTTCACATCACAGTTTGTTATAAGTTCACACCAAATCAAATTTTACAAAACTGACTATAACTATTTTGTATTACTGTACAAAACGAGTGACAGTTTCTAGGTACTTGTTGTCCGCCCAGAGTCTCCAAGAGAAGTGATAGTTGTCGTTGCTCCGTTGAACGTCAACCATCATCCCCCCTCTTCAACTGTAGCGAACGTCACACTAGACGCTGTCGAAGCGCGCCATCTTCACACTTCCGTTTCGTAGTCAATTGACGTTCCGTACTGATAATTTCGATACGGCCATCCTACAAGACACACGTCCCTGTGTGTTAATCTGTAACAAAATTTTACACGCACAGTATCACATTGCTCGGTCACTCCTGACTTAACCCAGGTAAGGGTTGAATCAAAACAGTGTTAGGATTCCAATATTTTTTTTTTTACAAAATTACCTCCTACATTCCTAACTATTATAGGAGCTGGATTCAGAGCATCACTGACAATACAGTCAATTACCATAGGCTCACGTTATAATCAAATCAAATAACTAAAGCTCTACATGTGATTCATAACCATTCAGTAACCTCCAGTTACTAAACCAGGCGCTACACCAGCCACTCGGTTGCCACCATTCAGTAACCTCCAGTTACCAAACCAGGACTTAAACCAGTCACTCGGTTGCCACCCATTTATCTGCGCATCCTGACAAGGATCACCAAGTCCCTCCTGGACTTTATGGTTTCCACGAAACCCCAACACCTAAATTGTCTGCCTACCACGTACTCACGGGCAGCTGTCTTCACAGTTGTATTGAATCCGATCTGTACTGATTTGTTGCTACAAATCAACCTCTGACATTGAATCACACAATCAATCCAACACCAGAGTCGTCTGCCTACCGTGTACTCAAGGACAACTGCCTTCACAGTTGTATTGAATCCGATTTGTACTGATTTATGGCTACAAATCGACCTCTGACATTTAATCACACAACCAATAAACATGTAAGCCTAGTTTTCTACTGTCTCGTCAGTATTAAGGTTCACAATTTGCTCTCTTCAAGATCGTGAGTTATGCTCTGATCCTCTGGCTCAAAATTTCAGTATCTAAATCAATAACCAGGAAACTCAAAGTAAAACTGACACTTCACTATAGCTGTATCTCTCAAAATATTATTTCAAACCAAGTAAACCATAACATTTAAGCTCTATATGTGATCATGGCTATGCATAGCCCAGTAACCTCCAGTTATTCTACTTTCTGCGAACCCCACATACATAGGCTTTAGTTACCAAGCTCCTCAAAGCCACATACAGGCCTCACACAGGCCCCGCGCCACACACGGGCCGCGCGCCACACACGGGCCGCGCGCCACACAGAGGCCGCGCGCCACACACGGGCCGTGCGCCACACACGGGCCTTGCGCCACACACGGGCCGCGCACCACACACGGGCCGCGCGCCACACAGGCTACGCTGGCCACCAGGTCGCGCCGGCCACCAGGCCGCGCCTGCCACCAGGCCGCGCCGGCCACCAGGCCGCGCCGGCCTCCAGGCCGCGCCAGCAACCAAGCCGCGCCGGCCTCCAGGCCGCGCCAGCAACCAAGCCGCGCCGGCCTCCAGGCCGCGCCAGCCACCAAGCCACGCCGGCCTTCAGGCCGCGCCGGCCACTAGGCCACGCCGGCCACCAGGCCGCGCCGGTTACCAGGCCGCGCCGGCCATCAGGCCGCGCTAGCCACCAGGATTACCCAAAAATGAAATAAATCTACCAATAGTATTTCAAAGATTCGTCTCATTGTATACCCACTACATAGAGTATCCGTTCTTTCAGACAAATTCAACGTCCGCACGTCGATTTTAAGCGATTATCAAATTCATTTAAAACTTCTCAACTGCACAGAACGTAACTCCCGTCCATACTCTCAATGAGCTATGTCAAAACTGGATTTGACCACTGACAAAAACTAAAACCAAATGCGAACATGGCGAGAACTGATAAGCTACTTTCGGACAAACTGATTTCCTTTGGCTACATAGAGGCAACGACTATAGTTCTGAGATAACTAATCGACAGTCTATGAATACTTTCAGATTCTTGCAACGCAACTTGTCATACCACACAAACCAGTGGTAGATAATTTTAGCGATCAAAAATCAAATAAGAGCTACTTGAGTAGCAGGGTATCCGTGATTGCGATCAACGACCGATTTTAATGTACTTCGCTCTAGGATTAAGAGAAAATTCTCGAACAGCAATCCTAGTAGTTCGGCGATTCCTGGCACAAGTCAGTGGGCAATAAAAGGTACTCTGATCAAAATCATTACAGGTTTTAATGAAAATCACAACTAACTCTTTCACTCGAAGCTGAAATGTTGAAAAACACGCATTCTCCTTGAAATAATAGGAAACTCATTAAAATATTGCATTGCTCATACTCTGACATCCATCTGGTCTTCAACGTCATGCTATGCAACCTCCATCCTGTTACATAACACCATCCGGATAATCATTTTGAGCGTAACAAAGTAATCTTAAACTAGGTTTGTTCAACATGTTGCTCTGGTTTTCCTTATCACATAGCAGTCTATAAGAAAATCTTACTAGGCTGATACTCTAGATGTTAAGTTTATTACCAAGTATCCAACCAGTCTTTATAGCGTTATAATTTTGTCATGGTTAGTCTAAATACAAAGCTCATTCTAACCTAATCATTAACGATACAGCAATGGACCTTTTGCGTTCAAGACGATGGAGAACGTTTGTGATACTATGATAAATGCACTAATGGCTGTCTTGTTTGCGCACTAACGGAGACTATGACTAACACCAAAGATTCAGGGTAAACTAGGCTAATTAGAAAGCCACTTTGCTGGTCCAACCAACGGCAACCCAAGGCTTATCAAGTAGCCGCTCAAACGGCTCATCCAGTTAATGCAAATCTACACTGACGGTAACGTGGGTACCACAAAGTTATCACAACAACGACTAACAAAGTACCCATTTAATGAGAATAAGGTTAAGCATACAATCATCACTAACGATCACTAACCTAGTTCTAACTACAAATAAAATTAAAATCTCTGAAACTGACTATCGTAACGCACTATGATGATAACTCAAACATTTTCTTCTACGTCTGATAATCAAGTTTAACAGCTTCTACTAGGAACACTAGGTATCACTCTTAAATGTCCTTAGCATAACTTGGAATTGGCCAGAGAACTCGGGGCACTTGATAAAAATTCCCAGCGTATCACATGAATTTCAAAAACACAGTTGGTAATTTTCACGCGTAAAATCTTAAAATTGTATTTAATTTTACTAGTGGTGCCATCTAATAATCATGAGTAAGAAACATTTTAATGTGCCATGTTAAAAATGTATGCACACAAAAAAGCAGGTGTAATTGCAACACCGAGATCGTCTATACAAGTCAGAATTACAACAAGTAACAGTGTCACTTTTTACTTAGGCTCTGATTACGTTTAAACGAAAACCGTTACGTATTGTCGACACCACGAGTCGATAAAATAATAGCGCTAGTAATATCTTTTGACTTTAGTCAGGTTACACTAACCAACCAAACGCACTCGTCTAGACAGCACTGCAGTTCACACGTCTATTTAAGAAACAGAAGCTACAAGCTATTGTAGCTTCTATTTCTTAAATAGAAGCTACAATAGCTTGTAGAATCAGCACTATACACAATAGCTCCGCACAGTCTTATACTATGAACTTAGTGTAAACGATTCGATTAGTGTACCAACTTTAGCGCCGCTGCCCTGCGAAGGACAGTCTAGAGCGGAGTTATTGTTCTAGATTTATCAGAAAACCAACCAAAGCTGGGTGTTGGTTCTAAAACCAATATGACAACCGCACTAGAATAATAACTAGCACGTTTCACTCAAACGCACTTGTTTGGAATAATGCAAGTCGGCCTGTACGCTCACTCTCACTACTATTACAGTCCATAAAGTAAGACCGAGACAAGATAATCTATTTGCAAGCAAGCATAATATGATTACGAGGTTTGTGAGTGCGAGCCACCCTCGCATGAAGTAATAGGTAATCGCTTTCTTTTTAACTGGCGTATCAAACTCGAAACCTGCGTTCGCTATCTACGCTATAGTTAGATCACTGTGGTAGTTAGACAACCATACGCTAACTCAAAATACGGCAAAGGTCGCAATTAAATCGTGACTACCCACATTTTTTTTGTCTTTCTTCTTTAAGCGAAAAAGAAGATTATTTATGAGATCATGCCCTGGGAACCACGACACCGTAAAAGTCAAACGGTTCCACAACTCAGTGTGTCGTGTAGGAATCGAACCTACAACACTCGGTACGATGTGATGGCGATATCACCTCAACGATTATGACATTTCCAAGGTTAAACGCGTAATGTTTTACAACTACCGCCACTACGCTAAAATTGGCAGTACCAATAAAAAAATCAGACAAATTACGCTCACCACGGTTGCAGTTGCAAGTTCAGTCGATTCACCAACATAGCAGCGTTAGCAGTCGCCTTCACTCGCGCCTTGTGGTCGCGCTGGTCCATTATTTCACTTCTGATGTCGGCGGGTTGCTTGATTCTTGACCGGTATCAACACTTCACATCACAGTTTGTTATAAGTTCACACCAAATCAAATTTAACAAAACTGACTATAACTATTTTGTATTACTGAACACGAAACGAGTGACAGTTTCTAGGTACTTATTGTCCGCCCGGAGTCTCCAAGAGAAGTGATAGTTGTCGTTGCTCCGTTGAACGTCAACCGTCACTCCCCCTCTTTAACTGAGGCGAACGTCACACTAGACTCTGTCGAAGCACGCCATCTTCACACTTCCGTTTCGTAGTCAATTGACGTCCCGTACTGATCATTCCGATATATTGATAAAAGGAATATTCCAGACACTACATCCACTTTGGATCTAGCTTGTCGTAATTAAGCTAGAGTTTTACTGCACTGACGTCTGAAGTCACTTAGGTACATACTACAATGGCAGCATTCACCGACAATACACCAAAGGTCTAAACTCCTCGAGACAACGTAAGGCATTCATCAAGGCGTATCTAAGCCCTTCTAACTAACAGAGCTTTGATCCCAACAAGCTAACTCTCTGATACCATTATAGGCTACATACAGTCTTCTGACTAATAATCCATAGAACTGAATACAGATCATCAAAGTGTATGCTTCTATAATATTCCGGATCATTTATATGAACCAACCAGATTGTAATATTCCATTTATCACTTCAACAAGAAAAGCCAATCAGATGCACAGCCTTTACAATATGTAAGTCCTCCTGCTTTCAATACAATTTCTTGATGTAAATACTGAACACGATCAATATAGTGACATTTTGATTTAATATTTATTTATGCGACTTTTAGGAATACTTCCCAAGCATAAATCACATTAAAAAGCTTAAAAAAAGATCTTCTGTCTTATTCTGTCAGGTATTTGTACCGATTTTTTTTAGCGTTGGTCTACATAATTCAGACTATAAAGGTTGACTAGTTTTCTGAAAGGTGACAGTTACGTGAAAAATCTAATGGTTATACAAAGTTTAACTAAAACTTATCCAATTTATAAAGGAGTAAACGAGTAATATTACATATTACACACAAGAAAACATATTTTTTTTAATTAATATCTTTTACAATTATTGTAATGAGGTGTGTAACGACAGATATGAATCTCGAATGCAAATAAAACAATTGCAGGGCAAATTTTATTTTGAACTAATAACACAAGAAGTTCCGTAGAGCAAGCAACAACTGTGAGTGAACTTAAATGAAAAACATAACAAAGCTATAAAACTGTAATGAATTTAATTACAAATGAAACTAAGAGTATTAAAATATACTCGTTACGTACAGACGAAGTAAAAGTATTGGCCAACTTAAGTTCTATATCTTACAGCATATGTGATTTTTAAATTTAGTTGTATATTCTTATTCTTGTAATATGATCTTTTCATTCAAAATTCAGACCTCGTGTTCAGACTAATGCATCACAATGTGTATTTGTGATGTAACTGTGGCATTGTGATCATCTAATCTACATTGGATTCAATTAGAACGGTGAGCATTCCAAAAACTTTATCAGTATATCAGGTTACTACTTACAATGAAGACGATATTATTAACGATTTCTACAACATAAATGCAGTAGAAATCAGTTCTGTACACAACGTGTTATACCGTACAAAAAGTATTTTAATCATTCTCGCTCTTTGAAAATGTAATCTAGTTACGGAGTGCAATACATTGACCTCTGTTGCGAAACCTAAAAAAGAATGTTTGTGGGAAGAAAACCAATTGTTACAAGCATTCCGTATGCCGCGGTGGATATTAAATTCTTTCTCTTTTGCTACAGTCGCTTCGCTTATTTTGTTTACAATTTGCGGAAAATTTTAGACGCAAGTCAACTTTTTGCCGTGCTTGTAGGATTTTAAATTGTGAAAATACTTGCTTTGAGTAAATTTTATTCAGGGAAAGTGCCTACAACTTTCATAATGAGTTAGTTTTCGCCGCAAACGTTTATTAAGAATCGAATTATTTCATTAATTTACCTTGTTTTTTTATATTTTTTTGGGGAAACAATCGTAAACTCATTAAATTATAAAACATATTCGGCTGTGAAAGCGTGTGATAAGTTCAAACACTAAAAGTCTCATACATAACATATTTTATGAGGTTCTCAAAGTAACGACTCCATTCAACTATAAATGATATGAAGTTTTTCTAATGCTCGCAAACATTTATGGCGTATTTACGACTAGCAGTGAAATGAAATCATAAAAACTAGATATTTAAAAATTCTGTGCGTCGGTAAACTTTGAAAAGTTCTTTGTCGGATGCCACGCCGCCGCTGTTTGTAATAAGTTTGCTAAGCATTTTAATCGGGCAAAAACCAATTTCATCTGCACTATCGCGATTGTATTTTTATAGGTTCTTTTATATCAGAGTGTAACTGAATTCTGCGTTTGACAGGGTTTATTGCATTTTGAAGATGCTTTAGATGTATAAAGGGGAATATGCATTGGTGATAAATGAAAGTGTACATTTTAATATTATATTCTATCGAATCGAATTTGACGATAATGAATTAAACTATGAAATAGATAAGCGGCGATTTGAAGGGCAAGAAAAAGCTTGTAGCATTTTCTGATAAACACATTAATCTGATAAATATAATCAGCAGCGAAAGACTAGTACCCTTTGTGGAGAGCTTAAAATACTGCGCCTTCACGGCGTGTACCGCAGGCTTTTCAACGTTATGTGCATAAGCACATAACGTTGAAAAGCAATATTGACAAGCAATAATGAACAGTTTCATAAGAAACTGTTCATTATTGTTTGTTAAGGTGAAGGAAAATAACATGAGGCAACCTGCATATGTAACAGTTTCTCATAATTTCAAAAGACATGCGAAGTCTGCCAACCCACACTTCGCCATGATGGACTATGGCCTAACTCTTCACAGTGTCAAGAGGCCCGTGCCCAGTGTATGTAGAAGCGGCACAGTTCTGTTTATATGCAAGGCTGATATATGTATAATATTTTTTTTTTATTATTAGAAGAATTAATTAAACTTCGTAAGATTACGAAAGTAGCGAAACTGTAAAAGATATTCTCTTAAAACATCTAAATAAAAAGCAGATGAAATGTTCTGCAAATGTTAAATTATTTGAGAAAAGTTTTTTTAGGATCCCTCATCAAAACATTTATTACACAGTGAAGGTTACTTGTACCTAATTGATTTTTGAGAACTTTGTAATTCAATTTAATTTCTTAATCTAGAAATTTCTTAAAAAAATTAGCGTCTTAATATAGAAAGTTTTTACTTGTTGGCTTAATTTGCGTAACTGTCTAGAGTTACCTTAGATGGACTATTAATCTTGATATATATTGTAAGCATTATCTATTCTTTTAATTCTTGACTACTAATGGTATACATTTAAGAACATTTATTAAGTGCAGCAGTTGGTTTTGGTAGATTAAAGCATGTTTCACAGTACATTCCTCAGACTGCAATAAGTACCTATGTAATCGTTTTTAGCATGTAAGTAGTATTTTTTATAATTCATTTTATTTATAATTATGTTTGTACATTTTATTTAATGTGGCACGGTGAATGTGGCTTGTGAATCATTCTAGTCTATATCAACCAGAATTAGGTAGATGCGATAACCCGAATTCGGTGGATTGAACTCATTCATCTAAATCCGTATAGGGAGCTAAAAGTTGTAGTGGAATAAAGAACTCAAATACATACAAACAAACTCATGTGTGTGATGTGTGCATTTGTAATTGTACTTAATATTATTAAATTTTTGCATGATTCAATAAACATAGGTTGACCGATGTTCTTGTCTTCATATGTTATTGCCGCAACGCCCGACTATCACCGCCGTGGTCGATTGTGTCCAAAGACGTTATTCCGAGAACATCGCCTCTGCTCCGTGAAGAGCGCTAATCGTGGTAAAAAAATAAATATGTATAACAATGACAGCAGTTACAGTAATTTTATGTTATTTCATAGTCTGTATATTTCTTCTCCAGTCGTACTACTTTTTATGAATGTCATTGCCACCTATCAACTCATAACTATGTCGCACCCCTTCTGTACTTCCTCTCAAGGAAGTGTAAAAGAGATTTGCGAAATGAATAATTCAGCAAACGTTCGACAATTTTATTAAAAAAGGAATGAATATGCATCTATATTCGGTACTTTGTATGTATATGTGTTCGGTTGATTTTAGACCTAATGGACTAAATAAATGCGTTACTTCGATATGAAATTGCATTATCTTAAACAGGTATATCTGACAACGCGTCTATAAAAATATATATTGCACTACTTCATGCATTTACTTGTAACAAACCAACGAGCATTCGCCGTTTTTTTGTTTTGTCAAACTGAAAAAGTATCGGAGCCAAACTATGAACATTTTCACTATATTTCTAGCGAATGCTCTGATCAGCAGAAAGGTCAAATATTTACTGTCCATTTCTAAGAATGCTCGCCCAAACAACCTCGCTTGTTTTTCTGTTATGTAACATTTGCAAGAATGCTCATTACAGGTGAATGCTCAAATGCAAATATCAGCACCATTAGATAAGTTTAGATACAAATTGCTAGTTTAGATACACACCGCTCCGCTTACTCGCTCATATTTTCATTTCGTACTGAGATAAAATTAACCCAAGATTTAATATGGTTTAAAGATAGACAAAAGTGTATTTGTGTTAGGCACCAAGTTCTAAAATAATGTGCCACAAATTTTGCAGAAATTCTGTGTTAAAACGTTTATCTATTTTGGGCTATTAAAAATCTTGCATAAGAAATAATTGTTGCAAAGTAAATCTTATAACTAAATCGTATGAATTTGTGGCTTATGAAAAATTGGTCCAGAATGCTCGAACTCAAAGTTTAAAATCATTGTTAGTTTGTGTGTCTTCTGCACCACCTTTGTGTCGTCGACATAAATGTCCAATTGACATAAAAAAACTGGCCAGATTCCATATTTTATTCACGGTTTTAGTCAAGTCTGCTTCTCAATTTTAATACATGTGTATTTCAAATATTAGACTGTCTGGATACACGATTACGCAAGACTCATTTGCAATTCAAAGTATGTGTACGATTCCAAGATTCAATATTGTTCTGAGCATCTAACATTGTACAATATTATAAAATATAATATTGTATCTTTATTTTGTTAAATTTTCATAATTAGGTACATTACAGATGATTAATTATAACTATATACATTACTATCTTAAATAATTATACTGTCTAAGAATATATGTGTACATATTGTATAATGTACCTATACAAATCGCGAAAGTTTAAAATCGATCATCTCACATTGTACATTCGACGAAGCTGTTCTGAGATTTTATGTTTCATTTGTAATATTAGAATAGTAATTGTTAATGTAATGCTTATCTTAATACATAAAATCCTTGCGTTACTGACTGACTGACAGACACGCTACAGCCGAAACTATTGGGCACAGGAAGCTGAAATTTGGCATGTATGTTCCTTGGGGACCGTAGGGGTGCACTGAGAAGGGATTACCCAAAATTCCCACGGGATCGGCCAAAACGGGTAAATTAAAAAAAAATGCAGGCGTAGCTGCTGGCGTCCTCTAGTGTCTTTATATTTCCTTTCTGACATGTCAGTAAATTCGTGACGTGAAGGACTTTACGTAAAATTCACCAACAAATAATTTTACTGTTCATTCTTTTCAACTGTTTGTTAACAAAATTAAGTTGCTTAAATTGGTTACAATTTTTTTTTAAAGCTCACTGCGTATTCGATAATTTCGATATTATGAACTGCATATCGTACATACTGTAAACACTACATTATTATATACGAATACGTACGTATCTTCCTTGTAAATTAAACGAGAAGTTACTGAAATATAAAGAATAGTAACCTTGAAAAATTAAAACAACCTAATGGCACGAGTCATCAAACATCATTTTAAAAGAAATCAATGTCATTTGGGAAATTTATCGATATCAAGATCTTTTGAAATAATATCAGATAGAAAGATTCAGCAAAAAGCACTCAGTATACCATTACGTTTTTCGACATTAATATTCACAAAACTTGTGCCTTTTTCCAGTGAATTTTTATTTCCAATAATATTTTTCGAGTTCAACGAACATTTAGTTCGAGGAGACTAATCGTGGCAGACACATACATTTCCAATAATCTTTATAAAAAAAACCTTTGTCGCGTATAAAAAGCGGTTGGCAGACCTTTTCAGTAACTGCCAAGCTATTATTTAAAAATAAAAAAATGAAATACGCGAACACGCGCAAAACACTTTATTTCAGCGAAATGAAAAATAAACAATGTTAACCATTTTTTTTGTCAAATCAAATGTTCGTCTCGAAAACTAAATAACTATTCACATTACATTTCTATTGATGGAATTCCTTTTTATTTTGATTTTCTGAATGTATTCATTTCGATTAATCGACGTCAATCTAAAATACTTTAAGGTGCTAAGAGCTGCAGATTGTTGTTGTAATGGTGTTAATAACTCTGTTGTGTATCTATGTCTATATCACACCATATATATATACCAGGCTGACTAAAATATAAAGTTCTCTATGAGATATTGTACATAGTTATATTATTAATAACCGCGTGTAACATTAGTAGTGGTTCGTACCTTGTTGATGATGGATGTGAAGACGAGCGATGTATGATGGGAGTCTCCGTATTCGCGATCAGGTGGTAGAATGCAGGACTTTCACAAGCGCTGTCTAAACCTGCGTACAGGCCAGTACAGAGCAGCTGACAAGGTTTTAATGAGCGAAAGAAGAGCCACCTGTCAGTCACGCGGTATCCGTAAGTCCTGGCGGCTAACCAGCCGGCGATTGTAACGAGAGCTTCCCTGCAAACTATGTGCGATGGCTTAATACGTTTTAATTGACTATATTTGTGTGGGCTTCAATGTTGTGACTTGCGGCAAGGAGGCGTTTTGTGACATCACTTCTGAGACTGATACTGTACGCTCAATACTAAACACTGGATATCGTTGGAATACTCGGTGCCGATAATACTATATGACTAATATACCTGGATCATGTTCTTCGTCTCCCTGGAGCTGCCGTCTCTGAGATACGCTGCCTTGTACTCAAGTACCAATATGCGAAGCATGAATATATGGAGAGTGATTTTGTGATGACAAACCAATACTAATGTATCGCTATCTTTAGTATTTTGATGTCCATCTTTCATTCAATTATAAGGGTTTATGTTTGGTAAATGCTGTCAGTAGAGGAATATAGAGGAAGGGACGAATTCCTTAGTTCCTGCGTGGGCGAGGGGTGCGGGAAACCTGGCCACAAATTACTTGGCAGGCTGAATTTGATATTTTAAACCCAGTTACTTAGAAAAATTTTAATCAGCCTGGGGTCCATAGGATTCCGTTACATTGTCTAGAAAATACTTTGACAATAATAGAAAAACATAGCAAATTTAATTTGATTTTGTTTCTCTATTTTATAGACGTTCAATGTATTCAAAATAATAAAATACAGTGAATTTGCCTTGATTTACCAATATATATCACAGGAAAAGATCTGGCGGAGTCGCGGCAAAGTACCGGTAGGTAACTTGACATACACCGAGGTGGTTTTAGTGAATTTGAGCTTTGAACGCCTGTATAGCCCTCTGGTCACGGGAAGCATCGATCAGCCTTCTGGCGATTTCTTTGTATTTAGTTCCTACTTGGTGTTCACCACATTTGTTTTTAGACCACCGGTGCCGTTCTAATGTGAACTCTTTCACGCGTTTGACGCTGCACTAAGCACCCACTGTCAGCATCCGTCGACGCGATATCGTCAGGATACATCTGTAGTCACAAAAGGCCGCATATGTGTGTCTGATGTTATCTGACAGTACGTCTAATACTAGGTTTAGGTCTTAGAGAAAGATATTTATATTTAATTACTAGCTGTTTCCCGCGGTTTCACCCGAGTCTTGAGGGAACTACTTCGCGTACCTAGTTAATTTATAGCCTAAGTTATTTCTTGGTACATTAGCTAGCCGCCAGTGAAAGTACCATCAAAATCGGTTCAGCCGTTCCAGGGATTAGCGGGAACAAAGAGACAGACAGACAGACAAAAATTGTAAAAATTGACATTTCGGTATATGTACCGTGTATACATCCATATGAATTTAGTATAAAGCGGTTATTTTAATATTACAAACAGACACTGCGATTTTATTTATGTATATAGATGGTGCCACATACTTCAACATTTCAACACGCGAGTGCAATAAACATAATTCAATTTAGCAGATCATATAAAATACAAAAATATATTTTTTGTCTAACAACAAACGCTAAACCAATTTAATCCCTACATGTTTATAAATCATATTTACCAAACATAAAAGCACAAAAAACACAGGGAAATTAGTTTAGTACATACACGGTTTGATTAGACATATATTTGTAAAATATTGTATACACACAACAAGTAATGAAAACATTATTTCATTGGTCTCGCTTACGTATTGATTTCCCCGGGGCGAGTGGTTGATACAGTGACAAGCCACCAGACTATATTCTTTATTCAATGTTCTTATCAAACATGCTGCGGGGAAATAATCAAAATTCATAAGTCGAATACAGATTTCTTCAGCTTATATAATCGTCCAAACTAGAAATTCCATATCTAATGAATTTGGTATGAAATAGTTATGTATTCTATTTACATGTTGATTAAGACATTATACAACTTGGTCTATGTGATATATTCAAGGTGGGTTTTTGTATACATTTTCTCACTAGAGTTACTATGCAATGAAATTACACAAGAATCACACTAATCATACTTAAAGATGTTAAATATTTTACTTAAAACTAGGAAAGATATTACATATTTAAAGTTTTCTTCAAAGTTTAATATTGAATCTACCAACTATCTATCTACGGTCCACCATGTACAGTCTCTACGCACCGTAGACATTATGTAGCACCGTAGACAATCGTAGCACTAATAATGACGTACAGTCGGTACAATTTTAAAAGAAAAAACGATGATCACTAGCCTGTTGGGAAATTAAGGATCAGCTACGATCAGCATGATTGGTTGGGACCCACGTAGCACACCACTTTACGATTTCATAACTATCGCTTGATAAACGGTTTACTGTTCATGGAACGTAGAGCGGTGATCCGTTCATATCACCGTAAAACATTATGTGGAAATTTATATGTCCAATAGTTGTCCAAAATGTTCTAGTACTTAGCCAGCGTGATGGACTGCGATATTGCCCTTCTCATAGCAAGAGAAGGCTAGTACCCAGCATTGCGGCATACCTATACCGCGGCAGCCTAGAAAAGATTGCGATTATTTGCCGTCGGCGTAGATTTTCCTTAGTTATCATATTTTAATGCTCTTATATAACAAAATACTTTTCATGGTCATACTTAAAATAAGTATAATAAAATAGTTACTGATGAAATCTCATGAATACTTAATACTAATATAAGTTTTAGCAATACAAGATGACAGTACAAAGCTTTTAGCGCCGTTATATTAAATAATTACAATAAAAGATACCAAGTCTGTAGTATTTAGTGGTTTTTGATACGTAATCTCCTAATAAGAACGGCGATAGAGACACTGATCGATGAAATGAATGGTAACGATAGCAATGATGAAAGCGATATTGGCGTGAATGAGATCGTGAAGGCACTGGAAAGTATGAAAGTAGATAAGGCTGCAGGATATCATAGGATTACAGTCGAAATGCTGATGGCTGGACAGGGCATCATAGTTGGTCAGTTGCAGCGGTTATATAACTTGTGCTGGAGCACCGGCCAAGTTCCCAATGACAGGGCCACAACTGTAGTTGTGCCTCTTTATAAAGGAAAAGGCTCGCAACAAGACTGCAAAAACTATAGAGGCCTTCTCAGCATTGTTGGCAAATTGTATGCAGAGGTACTGATTGAAAAGTTATGAAAGTAACCGACAAGAAAATATGGGATGTACAAGCGGGATTCCGAAAGGGTATGGGATGTACGGATCAGGTTTTTTCCTTGCGAAGCATAGCCGAAAAGTTTTTGGCCAAAGGTCAAAAGGTCTATTGCGCATTCGTGGATTTGGAAAAGACTTACGATAAAGTGGTGAGGAATGAAATGTGGTCGGTGCTGTCAATGAATGGGGTGGACAGCAGCCTCATTCGAGCTCTAAAATCCCTTTATGAGGATTCTAGAGCTTGTGTGGGGATAAACGGGGCATACACTGACTGGTTTGCCATCGAGAAAGGTGTTAGACAGGGATGTTTGACGCGCGACGCTGCTAAGTGTGGACGTGCATAGTAGCCCATTCTGCCCCGTTAGATTGTAAAAGCGAGTGCTAATTTGTGATTGGACAGCTGTTCTGAACTCTGGTTCTCGTTTACTCTTTAAGTGTCCTTATACAAAGGTTCCGCCCCGTGGGCAGTCCTAGAGTGAAATAAACGTATAATTGTGAGCTACAATTAATTTGTGAGAATCCTGACTGGGCCCCCACACTTTATGGGGTTTGACCCGCGACCCGCCCGCTCCGACTCAATCCGCGCGCTCCACCGCTGCGCCACGACAACTTATCGCCGAGCGGCAAAATAAACATCGGCTACGAGCGCGCGCGCCGGCCGCGACGCCTCTCCGTTGCGGTGACGTCACTCGTACCACCACACAAGGACGCGGCCTACCTGCTTGCGCACCTAGCTGTGACTGATTCAACGCGTTGTTTGGCGCCGAGTCTTGTTATTACTCGTAAATATTATACTACACATATCCATAATAACTGTGCTGACGCTTCGTGCTCGTTATTTTACACGATTATTTGTATACTCACAGTTTTATTACATCCATTTGAGTATTAAAGAAATAATAAAGTATGCCGCCAATACATACTCCACCAAAATCATCTAAAGCTGCGCAGAAAAAGGTGCAGCTGCATTCGGAACCGGACCCTAGCGCTAATACTAGCTGACTACTGAACCAAAGGGAAACGTAACTACTCGAACCAAGCGTCAACGTATCGATGATTCTCCAAAGACATCTCAGCCATCGTGCGAATGCAGTGTTTACAAATCTGAGATTTTGGAGCTACTTTCTTCTTGGAAAGCTGAACAAGACGTTCTATTTTCTAAATGGAAAGCTGATCAAGACACAATGCTTTCGTCAATAATTAGAGATGTGTCTGAGCTTAAAACACAATGTGCAGATATCCGCAAAACTACGATGGAGCTGGAAAATAGCCTGACGTACATACATAAAGATTACGAAGAAATGAAGAGTAGAATTTCTGCGCTGGACAAATAGACTTGCAACAAAGAGGAGACTTTTCACCACTTAGAAAAGCAGGTTCTGGACCTGAGCCTTCTGTCGCGCCCGGCTACCATCGAACTCCGTAATGTCCCGACTAAAGATCACGAAAAAACGGATGACCTTGTAGCAATCGTTTCACAAGTCGGCAAAGCCGTGGTCGTAGAGATATGCGAATCGAGTCTACGAGATATTTATCGTATGCCCGGTAAACCAGGGGCATCTAGATCAATCGTAGCCGAATTCAACACGGTTTCCTGTAGAAATACTTTCTTATCTAGTGTCCGCCGTTTTAATAAGGATCGTACCGTGAATGAAAAACTTAATACACACACCATCGGTCTTCCGGGAGAAAAGAAACCCATTTATGCTGCAGAACACCTTACTCCTTCAATGCGAAAGCTCTTCTACGATGCTCGCCAGTTGGCTCATACACACAAGTTGTCCTGTTGGTGCTTAAATGGTAAAATATATATGAAAAAAGACCCGGATGACAAACAAACACAAACTAAATCTGAACGTTGTCTATCCTCGTTTATAAAAAAGATTTGACTAATCGGGGTTGAAAAAATTATTAATTTTATATTGCATGTTTGTTCCCTTTTTTGTATTATTAATTCTGCTAATTTAATTCTGCCTTTTTTTCCTTACTATATTTGGCATGTATTCTTTTATTTAATTTCAATTGGTGAAACTTCTGCGAATAGTAAGCATATAATTTACTTTTTTGTTAGTAATCCCACTCAAATAGTGCTTTGTAATTATAAGACGACATTCAATAGTAACTTATCTCTAGTACTAGACTGCACTTTATATATTCAATTTATTATAATCTCATACTATATGGCCGCGCTTTCATATTGCTTATTTTCAAATTTGAATTGCTTAAGACATTGCTTAATTATAACTTTATCTAATAAATAAATGCTTGCTTTCAATAATACTATATATAACGAAATTGATGGCCTCCACATAGCGCAATCTCATTCATGTACGCCAGAGCAGTGCTCAGCCTTAATCAAACAAACTAAATTAAATCTAAATATAATTCACATTAATATCAGAAGCTTAAAAAAGAATCTAGATCAATTTCTTATAATGCTATCAACTACTAATATTGATTTCGACATAATTTTACTAACAGAGTGCTGGTTAAGGGTAGCCGGATCTCTGCCTGACATAGATGGCTACAGTTCAATGGCAAGCAGTAATAATAAATCGCAAAATGATGGTGTGGTTATATATACAAAAAACTCACTTCAGTGCTCGTACTTTGAACCAAACTTGGCTGATTCTAATTGCCTTGTATGCAAATTTGGCCAAACCGCTGTCATATGTGTGTATCGATCTCCTTCGTATACAGATCCAGAAAATTTCTTTTGTGGCCTAGATAACCTAGTTCGAACGTTAAATAGTTTTGCCAATATAGCTCTGATCGGTGATGTTAATATAGATATTAAATCTGGTAACAATGATCGTAATTCAGGTAGCTACCTCACACTTTGTTCTTCCCTAGGACTTTTACCCGCACATGTGTTGCCTACTAGATCTAGCAACTGCCTGGATCATGTCTTTTTAAGAACCAAATGCCCTGCCACTGTATTAATTCTTGAAAGTTTTATAACTGACCACCTGCCTGTCTTACTTAGCTTAGGAATAGGTACAAAGTCTAAAATTATACACCAAACTACTGTGACACGGTATAATTACGCAGGTATTTATAAAAACATAGACGAAATAGATTTCAGACCGATTCTACAAGAATTAGACTGTAACCTTGCTGCCAACATGCTGATCACAAACATCCAAAATATAATCTCAACCCACACCCGCACTATTCAGGTCACAAGAAAGAACAGAATCATCAAACCCTGGATGACAATAGTCTTACTACGTTGCATTCGAAACCGAGACAGGCTACATGTGAAATCAAACGCAGCTCCAGATAACCATATTATTAGAATCTCCTATTATAGGTACCGTAATTTTCTCAATGCGCTTCTTAAAAAAGTTAAGAGATCATATGAGAAAAACGAATTATTTAAATCAAAAAATGATATCAAAGCGACGTGGAAGGCTATAAAAACAATAACCAACACGAGCCCCGTTTGCCAATCATCGAATGCGCTTCTCGCAGGTTCGGCCGACATGAAAACCTCGCTTAATAATATTAATAGGTTCTTTGCTGACGTAGGAGAATGTCTAGCCTCCAAAATCACCTCACTGTCTGGGTTTAATGGGAGTGAGTTGTCTTATCCACCGCCATGTAGTACCTTTGTTATTATGCTGGTTGATGAAGATTACGTGAGGGCCGTAATTTGCGGTCTTCGAAATAATTCGGCTACTGGCTATGATAATATTCCGGTGAATATTCTCAAGCAGTGTAACTTAACATTAGCAACACCTATTACGCACATCTGTAATCTCGCAATCGAAACTGGAGTCTTCCCTAAGGCATTTAAAAAAGCGATAATCCACCCTATCTATAAAAGTGGGGATAAGACAAACGTCACCAATTATAGACCCATTTCAGTACTGAGCGCTCTATCTAAAATATTGGAGAAAATAATAAATAACTCTCTTACCGCGTACCTCACTAAACACAATATGATTGCCCCAAATCAGTATGGTTTTAAAAAAAGATTTTCCTCTGAGGACGCGGTTCTAGATCTAACAAAAACAGTTGTCACCAAGCTAGACAAAAAGCTTAAATGCCTTGGCGTATTTATAGATATCACAAAAGCTTTTGACTCAGTCTCTATTTCTGCCCTGTTAATCAAGATGGAAAATATTGGCATTCGTGGCGTTACTCTTAAACTTCTCACCGATTATCTATCAAACCGCTCGCAATGTGTAAAAATAGAATCATTCATCAGTGACGACATAGCCGCTAACACCAGTTTTGGCGTCCCACAGGGCAGTATTCTCGGTCCTACACTCTTCCTTGTCTACATAGATGCCCTCTGCCGCTTGTCTATACAAAACTGCGAAATATTTACGTATGCAGATGACACTGCACTGGTCATATATGACGACAACTGGGACACCGTTCGACTCAAAACTGAGAGCTCGCTACGTCAGGTGATGGAGTGGCTATCTGCAAATTTACTGACCGTAAATATTGACAAAACCAAACTTGTCGGATTCTGTCTCCCACAAACAAAACCTCCTCCTGCACATTCTGCAACTGTGAAAGCCCACACTTGCTTGAATCCGTATAGCGATTCGTGCACGTGCTCGGACCTTCCCTCGGTTTTTAGCATCAAATACCTTGGGGTGTATATTGATGAACATCTTTGCTGGCGGCCACACATAGAGATTTTGTGCGCACGTACAAGAAAACTTATATATTTATTTAAGGAGTTGCGATATTCCGCTGACGCTCAAACATTAGACCTCGTCTATCAAAGCCTTTGTGTCTCTGTGCTCACTTACTGTATTCCCGCCTAGGGCGGTGCTTGCAAGACCGTACTGTTACAAGCTGAGCGAGCTCAAAGAGCAGTATTAAAAGTGATGCACTTTAAACGTAGAGACTATCCCACCACTCTGCTCTACTCAGAGTGTAATATCCTTACTGTACGTCAACTTTACATCCTACGTGATATACTACGCCTTCACTCCTCTCTTACTTTTGACAATAGAGTTTTAGATAGGCGCAAAAGCTCCGCTGTATGTGCCCCCGTCCCATGTCGCACTACATTTGCACGTCGTCATTATAAAGTTCAAAGTGCACGTCTTTATAATAAAATTAATCGCATCCTTCACATTTACTCATTGACGCGATACAATGTGAAGTATACGCTAACAAATTATTTGCAGAAGTTGACATACAATAACACAGAAGATTTAATTATAGTTCTTTCGTAATTTTTACATCTAACCTTTAATAGCCACGGGTACTGTGCATATTCCTCTGAGTCTAATAAGTTGTAACAACTCAACATTTTAAAGTCACATGGCTCCTAAGATACAGGTACTTTAACCTAGTTTAGGAGTTCAATGTAACTGACCCGCATATGTGATCATTTAATTTAGACTCCTATTTTTGACAATGTAATGTACATGTATTGTGCTTTGTAAGTTGTGTAACTACTAAGTGTAAATGTCAGAATTGAAATAAATAAATTTATTATTATTATTATTCACATACATCTTTAATATATTCTCATAATAAATAAGTACATTTTTAAATATATCAATTATAAAAATACATTTAAAAATATAAAAATCATTATGGGGACCCACCAGTATCGGGAACAGGGTCCAAGCTACTGGTGGTTAGGGCTCCAGAGACAGGAACCGCCTCACTATGCGTGCCGTGTCCAAAAGTACCGCCTTCTGTATCAGACCCTTGACCCAAGGATCCAACGCGAGCCTCTTAAGATGGTGGTCGAGGCTCTTGGCTATAAGACCATTCACTGTGACGATTATCGGCACAATAATTACTGAATCTACATCCCACATGTCGACAATCTCGTGCGCCAAGTCCAGATATTTAATCTGCTTATCTTTCTCAGCCTTCACGAGATTCTCGTCATGAGGGATGGCGACATCAACAATTATTGCGCGGCGCTCTGATCGATCTACCACCACAATATCAGGTTTGTTGGCTACAACAGTCCTGTCTGTGATGATAGATCGATCCCAGTACAATGTGATATGACCACTTTCCAGAACAGGTTCTGCCACATACCTGTAGTACGGCACCTCAACATCTACAAGCCTGTATTTCAGAGCAAGTTGCTGGTGAATGATCCTGGCTACTTGGTTATGCCTGTGCAAGTACTCGCCGTTAGCAAGACGCGAACAGCCGGAAACTATATGTCTGAGGGATTCACCAGGCTGGTGACACGCACAACAAATGTCCGTGGTGCCATCCCTCAGAATATATTTCCGGTAGTTATTCGTATTGATAACTTCATCAGCAATTGCACAAACAAACCCTTCAGTTTCCCCAAAAAGGTCACCGAAGCGTAGCCAGTTCACCGAGGCTAAAAAGTCTACATCTGGCCCATGCAGGGTCCGGTAGAACCTGCCGTGAAGCTCCTTGCTCTGCCATACAAGCCTGCGATCATCAGTGCTAAGTACTACAGGTCTGCGCCAGCTGTCCTTAGAAAGACTGAGCGGGGTAAACCCGGCGTCCACTGCTACCACATCGCGATGCACATCCACGTTAGCGTTGAGAAAATAATCTCTGAGGTTGCATACCTCGCGGTTGTGCAGGGATTTGACATTTAGAAAGCCACGACCCCCACACTTCCGCGGAATATACAACCTCATTACGGATGAGCGTGGATGATGCATTCGGTGTGCCGTCAGCAGTGTACGGACCTTTCGGTCTAAGGTGTCCAGTTCAGTCTGAGTCCACTTGAGTATGCCAAAGGAGTACATGAGAACCGGCATGACCCAACCGTTGCAAGCTCGAACCTTATTGCCACCTGATAAAAGACTATTCAGTACCTTTTTCAGGCGGCCAAAGAACCGCTCTTGCAACGATTGTTTCATGTCAGCCTCATTAATACTTAAAGCCTGTGACATACCCAAGTATTTGTAGGTGTCGGTTCGGAGAAGTGATCTTAGGTTAATGGAATCTGAGAGTTGAATCCCTTCAGATACCACCATCTTGCCTTGCTTTACATGAATCACAGCACATTTATTCACACCAAATTTCATGTTGATAGAATTACTAAAACTTTCAGTTATTTTTAGTAAACTTATCACCTGAACCCTCCAGCAAGGTACTGAGAGGATTCAGCGCTAAGCAAAACCATAATGGACTCAGACTATCACCCTGGAAGATACCTCGCTCAATCTTCACAAGTTCGCCATTCCCCTGGATCCGTCGGCACCCTGGATAGCCAAGAACCGTTTTCCATTGCCCCATACATGACTTTAAGAAGGTGCGTAGAGTTGTATTTATTTTATACAACTCCATCACCCTCAAAAGCCACGTATGAGGCACAGAATCGTACGCTTTCTTGTAATCTATCCAACATGCCGCCAGATCCTTTCGGTTACGACGAACTTGCTGGGTAATGGTCATATCAATAAGGAGGAGCTCCTTAGTACCACGAGCCCCCTTCCTACATCCATTCTGAGTGTCTGACATAATTGAATTCAATTCAACATGTTTTGATATTTTAGCATTCAGAATAGATGTAAGAAGTTTATAGACTGATGGCAAACATGTAATCGGTCTATAATTACCGGGCTCTGTGGTACTACCTGTCTTGTGGAGCAAGTGGGTTACTCCAGTTGTCATAAAATCTGGGATCGAACCAGATTCTAGGGATGATTGAAACTGGGATGCTAAGCAGCCATGTGAACTACGTAGCCATTTCAGCCAGAAATTGTGCAGTCCATTTGGTCCTGGAGCTTTCCAATTTGATAACGAACGGACTGCACTTGTAACATCTTCGCTGGAAATGACTACGTTTTCCATTTCTGGAATGTGTTCACATGACCGCTCAACATCCCGCATCCAACCACCCTCTGTGTGGCCAATAGGCGCCGACCATATGCTACGCCAAAATTTGTTAGTGGCGTCTGCATCCGGCAGCTGCCCATTAGCCACATCTTGGGCTGGTCGGTCCCAGTTTTTATAAACCCACTTTTGGTCCCTTTGAAATGCACGATTCAAGCTATATCGGTCCACGCGTTTTTTATATCTGCGTATCCGGTTTGCCCATGCATAGACTTTCTGCTTTAGGAAGTCAATGCGCTCCATGAGCCGAGATGTATAGTCATGAGGACTGATACCTGTCCCCAAAAAGGCTCGGCGCACAAAGCGCATGACCCTGGGACGTGTATTCCCAGACCTAAAGCAGATTAGCTTACCGATAAGTGCCCTTGTCTCAGCAATACGCCGTTCAATTCTGTACTGCCACGCCGGGATAGCAGATCTTTGTCGCATGCCAGTATCCCGTTCATGAAACTTGACACCTGCCATACGACAAGCCGCTACGGCGGCGCAGTACAAAATTGAGTGCGTATCACAAAGATTCTCACTATTCTCTAGAAAACTAGGTAATAGCGAGTCAAGGGCACCTACCAGCGCTATATTACGCCTATGCATAGGCAACCGGGGCAGGCGCGGCCTAATTGTTGGTGACGTGTACCGATATTCCCCAATCGCACATTTCAAAGCATCCATAACCTCCTCATTGCACTGGATACTTACGTTACAAACCATATCATCCACATCCACGACGGCATTATTACCCATCCGCGATGCTTCTGTGTTACCGATAGCACTAACGGGTTGGACGTGAACAGCCTGGCTCGTAGGTAAGTATTCTGAGCGTAGCCTATCAAGTACGACGTTATCCAGCTTGTTACTGCGCTGGATAACTCGCACCTGATCCGATAATCGTTGAGCCGTAACGTTGATACTTGGTTCTAAGGCCTGAAACAGAACGAGCATGCGACTGCGGTACGCAGTGAGGTTAGTTCCCCTCTCTGTAGCCCCAAAATATGCGCGCATGACATTTTCATTGATGGATTCCGTCCATCGCATGCGCTGCACATTACCACCAGCAGCGAGGACCCTGTTTGAGACCGGTGGGTCTCGTGGTCCCAGGCAGGCTGGCGGCCGGCCTCTGCCTTTCCGCCGTACAGGTGACGGTGACGACGGGGGCGAGAAGTACTCGTCGCTTGAGCTCGACGCAACTGCAGCTGCTGGCGATGTTGGCGCAGGCCTCGGCGGCTGTGAGGCGGAGCTCAGTGACGGGTCCGGAGATGTTGGGTGTGCTAGCTGTTTGTTTCTGGCCCTCGTCAACATGCTAAAGTATTAATTTCATTTTCATTTTTGTGAATGTTATTATTGTTGTTGTTGACATATTTTCTATGACGGCTGTCATTGTATATTTACACTTCACTTTCTATATTTATGGTGGTTTTGTTCAGGTATTTTCTTCTGTTATTGTAGTTTTCTATTGTAACTTATATTGGCTATACTTTTAAACTATGGATATAATGGAATACGTTAAATATTATTATTTAAAATTCTTAGGCGAAATATGCACGTTGACATTGGTGGTGTTGCCAGGTTATTATTATTATTATTATGTGTAGCGTCGCCGTGGCTGTTTAACCTCTTCATGGACAGTTGTTTGCAAGATTTAAAACATAGTGACTGCGGATTAAGGATGAATGGGTTACTCGTCAAATATCTCCTTTATGCTGATGATCAGGTAATACTTGCATCTTCAGCGGAGGAGTTGCAGGAGATGGTAGCAATCATGCATGGTGCGTTAGAGAGGAAAGGAATGAAAGTGAATGTAAGTAAAACGAAAGTTATGGTTTTTGAAAAGGAGGAATGCGTTACGGCTTGTACTGTTTTGATCGATGGACAGCGAGTGGAACAAGTGAATGAGTTTGTTTACTTAGTTACGTTGTTTGCAAGAGATGGTAAGAATAAAGAAGATATTGAAAGAAGAGTTAATGTAGGTAATAGTGTGAATGGAGCTCTGAAGGCGTTTATGAATAGTCAAAACGTGTCCAAAAAGGCGCGTTTGGCTGTGCATAGAGGGGTGTTAGTGCCTACCCTTATGTATGGTAGTGAAAGTTGGGTATGGGAGAAGATACTTGAAAGTAGTATAAATGCTGTAGAAATGAGAGCACTGAGAAGTATGTGTGGTGTGTCTTTGACCGACAGAGTAAAGAATTGCGTGATACGAGAGTGGTGTGGGGTAAAAGAAGATGTAGTGACAAGCATCGAGAAAGGCATGTTAAGATGGTTTGGGTACATGGAGAGGATGGATGACGAAAGACTGACAAAGAAGATATATAAGGCAAGTGTGAATGGGACAGGACGAAGGGGAAGACCTAGGTGGACGTTCTCTGACCAGATTGGAGACACCCTAAAAAAAGGACAGGTCAGAAGTACCCTAAACA
Organism: Euclidia mi; assembly: GCA_944739405.2. Lineage (NCBI taxonomy): Eukaryota > Metazoa > Arthropoda > Insecta > Lepidoptera > Erebidae > Euclidia > Euclidia mi. The sequence continues at coordinate 45,396,590 of OX123186.2, read as the reverse complement.
GAAGAGCATGCATGAGAAACTTGATGGGAGTGAATGAAGCAAGAGAGGTATGTCAGGATCGTTGCAAATGGCGTTCCGTAGTCTCTGCCTACCCCTCCGGGAAACAGGCGTGAGTCTATGTATGTATGTATGTAAACCCATATTCACGTTTGTGGTATTGGGTAGGACGTAGAACAATAATTATTATATCGCGAACGGAATATTTTCGAACATTATCATTTCGTAATAACTATTCGCTCTTCTATGGAAATTCGTCTAAAACTCCATGATTTAAATAGGGTTCATTGTAGTATATTCTGGAATGTTCTCATGAAAAGGCCTAGGCCGTATTTCCACGAAGAATCAGACAGATGTGTATATATGCGCACATTTTACTGGCTGGGTAATGTGGAGTTAATTTTTTTCTGTAAAGACTCAGTTTTGTTACTAAGACCAAAATATTACCTCACAAGCCATGCATCTGACCCCACCACAAAGCAAAAATAAAATTCGTCGCGAGTACTTCTTGCTTGTAATAACTAACGAAACTAAAACACAGACACCGGCAGTAAGACTGGTCCACCAATTAAAGTAGCTCAGCGAGCTATGGCTACAACCGAAGGTTTCCTGACGTTTTGAATTCGAAATTAATTGGTCCTGCAGAAGGAAAAAAACATCGACAGCTAAAGTGGCAGTGGGCTAGTCATATTACTGGCAGAACTGAGGATCATTGGACTATAAGTCACAGTCAATGTCATGACAAAATATTAAGACGTTAAATACAATGAAAACGGACATATTTACGTCTTGTTGTAATCTATTTTTATGACCACTGATTACTGTATAAATTTATCAAATAATATGAAACATTTAATTGGTATGTCACCTCCCACGCTTAAAAAATAAAATTATTCTCGCGAATTTACCGCCGCTTATCCAATTCACAACTTTCTATCTTCATTTATAGTGTTATCTGTTTTGTCACTCAGCGTAGGGGCGTAACTGTGAATGCTGAAAAGTATTCGAAACTTGTTATCAAAATAAACGGCACTAAAACCCGTAAAAGCACTTTAATTTCCCCGCCTGTTCTGTTTGAATCGCTAGAAAAATATTTGACTCGTTAGGGTCCAGAACGCAATAAATGCGACGGAACCTTTCAAAACGTAATTGCTGCGTCAAACGTGCTATAGATTACGTACCTACTATGTTTTTAGGTATTTGTTAAACGGGCGATTTTCAATAGAAATGCGAATCAGATTCTGGTCTTAAAAGGAAGTTGTCAACAACTCACCGATTGTAGTTTTTATACACACGTTCTTTTGCAACGCTCGTCAAAAGCATGCGCAGTGTTGGCGTCTGCTGCCGGCATGCAAACAAAACACACTCGGGGACAAGCGCTCATAATAGGGTATTTACCCTTAATGCGATGGAAGCTTACAGAACGTAATACCTGTGTTAACCATGCTATAGATTGTATATTTGTATTTGCTATAACTTGTAGGCAGTTACCGAGTGACGATCACGCTGCTTTTTGGGCCAATTACTTGTTAATGTTTTATAAAGTTTAAGTACCGTAATTTGGCTTCCAAATCACTGGTACTCTTGGTAACGTTTTCAAAAGACCTCCATTACTTACACTATTTGCATCTGAAGTTAAAGGGGTAGGTTTTTTGTTCTTCCGGTAGCAACCCACTTATTGGGGCTATCAGAGGTGACGTTTGAGACTCTTCCTTACCGAACGGTGCCACTACGGGATGTCAAGGATTTCCGTTATATCCTTGAAGTCTAGTAGTAGCGGGGTCATCGGCCAGCTGATTCGCGCTGGTAAGCTATCATCATTTGACACTTTGCGAGGCTCATGTAATTCGTCATCTTCTTGCCCTTTTGGCGAACAGCGACAGGATTACCTCTTATGATGGTCTCTTATTATGGTTGGAGTTGGTAAAGATTTCAACGTTGGCGGGAAAGACCTTTTCTCCCTTTGCCACTTTCTAGGTAAGCATTACAGCTGTACAGAAGTAGACGATGGCATTCCAATACCTAGTTTTCTCAGCTTTAACAAAGTTTTGTTTTCGGTCGTGGCAGAGATTCCATCACGGATCATCCCATCAGCCGGGCGTCTAAAGTTCGAGTTTGGGGCTGGCTCGGTCCTAAGTTGTTCACGGCCTACTCTCTAAAACTACCACGTTGTCATGAACGTCCCATAGATATCACGCGAATCGTGGTAAGAATACTTTCCTGCGATCTTGCTGAGAAGTGGGGAGTACGATGGACCTCATTTATTTACTAATAATATCATCAAGTACGATCCATATACATGAAACGTCTATATCTAAAATTTATATTTTTAAGTTCTATGGCTTTTCGTTAGGTATTTCAGGGAGTCCATCTAACACTTAATGAATATTGGATTACGTAGGCTTTTCATTATGAAATCATTATTATTTGCGTACAAGCAATATCGAATATGTAAATTTGGATGTTCCTGATATTAGCATAATCTATAATTTCGTTCCCTCAAGCGTCTATTTTTAATATCAGCCAAATGATATTCGCGTATTATTTTGTTGATATTAATATTACTGAACTTATGTTTACTTACAGTTCGGCGTTGTTGTCATTTGGCGGCATGCCACAGAACTTTGTGTATTTTTTTTATATTTTTTATTGGAACCTATCAAGATGACTCCATGCCGTCTGACCTTAAGCATACATGGAGTTCCATCGCAAAGATCATCAAGCCAATAAAATGTTAATAATAGGGGCGTGATGGCCCCTACTTTGATGTTTTGCAAATATACGAGTTCTACGCTAAATACTTGGACCTAACCTCCAGATTTTCCGGATAAATTCCGGTCGAAGCAACTAAATTAAGCTTAGCACCTACTTCTATAAAGGTGCTGATAGACTTAAGCATTCACTTGTAACAGAATATCGAGCATTCACCGTTTTTAAATTTGTCAAACTAAACAATGTACGAAATTTCATAATTTTTCTAGACAATAAGGCTTCCGTCGTTTCTATTGCTCGCTAAAACGCTATCTTTCCTTTTTCTATAATATTACATTACAGAAAAAAGAATTATAGCGTTTCTCAAGTAAGCTCATTACAAGTTAAAGCTCAAGTTTATCAGCACCTTTAGTCTCCGACTACATGGAAGAGTGGTAAAAAGAAAACCACGGAACCACCGAACTTGCTAGGTTTGGTATCGTAGACAGATTGTCGATAAATGAGCAGTTTAAAACACCTTTTATCACAAATCGCGACTTATATATGGGCGCAAATTAATATATAATGATTATATTGTTACGAAAATGTTGATAATATTTAAGATTGATATTTAAATAACTATTTGTGAACACAGAACTGAGAACTTCACTACTTTACAATATTAGACACTGTATTGGCTGCTTAACTGTTTATAAAGATTGGGTATTTAATTTATCGCTTAGTTATTAAGATAACTCCTGAAACTTTCAAAGTAAAATCAATTAGTATTAAATAACATTATTCTGACACTTATTTTTAAGGTAATAAATAACATGCGTTTATATTTGCATCCTGGTAATCTGTTGACAATGCTGTAAAGCAGCGTTTGGTTAATAAAATAAATTTGTTATTCGTGTAAAATAAATAATTGTGTGTTGTGCAAAATTCATTACAATATTAATGTCGATTTTTGATTAGTTTATAATTAATCGTACAGTAATTTCAATTATATGTTGAAAAGGAGTTGTTAAACGTTACACTAAGTGTAATGACGGTTAGTTTATAAAAAGGACTGTAGTTCGTATTTTAATTCAATTCTGTGCTAGAAATCGTCTGAAAATAAACCAATTAATATTACGTGAGTGTTTTTATTATAATGGAGTCTGGACCCGATAACCCTGGCGTATCACCGACAGCAGCGGTTGGGATAAACGCTCCCTAAGAGACTTCGGGATCTACGGTTGGCGCGAGAGTGATGGGTCTCTTGGCTTGGTCGCCATTACCAATGATGACCTGAAGACTGATGCGACAAGCGCTTGGAAGTCGTGTTTGGCGCTAGTCAACCCTGATCGGAGACCGCACGGTGTGTCGGAGTTATGGCGAGCACGTCTACACTTCACGTGAATTCACGTGCGAGCGAGAGCGACAGAGCGACTACGACAGGGTGCACGCACCGGGGTGTGCTGTGGCGTGAACGCTGTTCTGCTCCGAGTGCTACCAGAGGTTGCAGATGCGGGTTGTTGACGCACTGACCAGAGGTATTTATCCAGAGCTGATTTGATTAGAGTTTTTGAGAAACATCCTAATTTTATAAATTATGGTGCTTACACGATTACCTACTGTCCCCGTAAGGATTACCAGATAAACATTATACAGTCAAAATTACGAACGTTACACCACAAATAGAACTTATATGTAACTGTTGTTTATCCACGTTTGGTACATAGCAGTGCTACTGTCCTTATAGTCATGTTATGCCGTCGGCTGGGGCTTTTGTCTGTTTATTAATCGTTAGGCCATGTCGGAAACTTTCTGTAAAACTTACTTATCTACACAAGAAAGAGAAAATAGCTGTGTTGTTATGTCGTTCTACTAATGTAATTATTAGTAAAGAACGGTATAACTGCCCTTTTCAAGTAGAAGCTCTGATATAGATCCATTGTATAAATTACCTGATTTGCTTTCAGTGTAAATAAGCTAATTGATGTGCTGAATATAAATTCATTTGGTAGTCAATAGGTTATCTCAATAGTAAAACATTAAAGGAATCAAAACATTATTGACAGCCCTTGGTTACACATTACATAAGGCTAACTAACTGCATTACTTATGGCTATTGCTCACGGCGCGATTATATGAAGCCTCTCTTGATAAATGACTATCCACCACAAAATAATTATTTGCATAAAACCAGTATTTTCACAGATAAGTGCATTCAACAAAACAAACTTCAGTTTTATTATATTAGTACAGATATATATTCAGAAGGTAGATATAAAAATAAATTTGTGATACAAATTTTTAAAGCTAATATTTGTAAAATTTCAAAATAGGTTTTATTATATATCTGTGGACTCTGTAGGTGCCTATATGATTTCATTTTAACATTATGTTGAAATTGTTACTGTCAACTTGCAGCTCAAGTTAAGGTTATATAATAAGACAAGGGAACCCAACATATCTTAATATTTGTCGTTTAATTTTGTGCCTGTATAGAATGATTTGTTCCGACCATGATGAGTCCTTGCTTGACTCAATTTGCTGAGGCTGGAAACGTGGGATCTGGACGGTGGATTTCTTTGTGGACATGTGCACTCACTTGGGTTCTATAGTGGTCCGCCTCTAAACATTTTCGGTTGAAAGTCTTGAGGCAGGTGACTGCTAATCTTTTATAAATAACAAGCCTTAGTGTTATACTGGGTAAATACAATTTATTTTAGGTAAGTTCATTAATTTGCTAAGTAAGTTGCATCTATATTCAAGATGACAACCAGTGATAAACCAATAAAATTTAGTGCCAACCTTATTGCTTAGCTCTTGTGGGATACAAGACAGATAGGAATATGATTATTAGGATAATGGTAAGTGGGTTTAGAGAACATGATGTGAAAATCCATATTATCTGTTTTCCCACTAAGCAGTATTTATTCTTGGCAAATAAAAGTAAATATATGGACTACTCATGCTTTATTTTTAAGTCAGTTGTGATTAGTCAGTTTAAATTTATTTATTCAGATAAACAATTATTGTGTATGAATAAATAAGAATTACATTAGCACCACATGTTAACAGTTTAAAATAAATACTAACATTATTTAGAAAATTCCCTTAAATATAAAGTCAAACAAAACTATTGATATAAACTCACCACCATATTAACTATACAAACTGAGTGGAATCATTTTTAGAAATAAGACTGCACTACTCTTGCTTTGTAATATTGGTAGCTTGTAAATTTCTCTTTTATGGCTCAGTTGGCAAACAGTTAAACAAGTTCACAGCTTGCACTATGCCTAAAAATATTCAATATTGGATTAAACATGTTCTTACATGAGTAATAATTATAGCACTAGTATTTTCGAAATCCTTGGATCTGCATGGTTTGAAATCATTTCATATTTATCATCAACAGTCCGACTGTTCACGGCTGAACATAAGCCTCTCTTTGTTCTTGCCCTTTTTGTTTTCCTGTTTGATGTGAATAAAACTTATTTTGAATATATTAAGTTTTGACTATTTTATCAAAACTGCAAAATATGGGTATCCTGATAACTTTATATTTGATTATCCAAAATGGCGCTCTCAGACAGAACTTGAGAAAATTAAGTGTCTTTTGTATTTTACCTTATGCGTAAAATATGGGCTCCAACACTGTTGTAGCTAAGATAACTATAGACCAATGCACAGGTTGAATATTCCTGATATATAGATATAGCTAAATAGACCGGACCACTTTGTAAGAATAGAATTTTATTTCATCTACAGTTACGAAGGTTCATGGAACTAATATTTGGGTGGGAAATGTTGCCCACCACCTGTCTTTTGAGTGTTGCAGGTTGATGATGACATCCTAGCAGATGATCTGACCTTAGTGTGAAGAGAGGATGGACGAGCGGTCCTTTACTGATTGGTATGTATGGATGACGGTGGCCCGCCCTTTTGACGTCAGTGGTTTTGTGTGTGGGCTACGCGCACACATGCCGCATGAGTGCTATACTGAGCTGGAGTCAAGCATTGTTTGCTAACCTTTGTTGCTGATCAACATCAACAACTGTATGAGCAGCTTGACCGTATGGGCGGAGGATTCGTCAGATACCGATTTACGTGGGGGGTCCTCTACCTCCTCCACTGTCGTTGTTGGACCTATGTAACTGCATTGTATTGATATAACTGATCATGACGAACGATGATGATTATTTTATGTATATGCATTGATGTGTTTGAGGCAAATTTTGCATTTATGTGTTTGAGTAAAATTTTATTTTTTCCAATCCAACATCCTTCCCAAAACGCTGGCTGGCCACCATGCGTATCCTTGATCCTGGTCTTGTTGGCTAGATCCCGTGATGGGTGATGCCGTGTGTTGGCTAGATCCTGTGATGGGTGATGCCGTGTGTTGGCTAGATCCCGTGATGGGTGATGCCGTGTGTTGGCTAGATCCCGTGATGGGTGATGCCGTGTGTTGGCTAGATCCCGTGATGGGTGATGCCGTGTGTTGGCTAGATCCCGTGATGGGTGATGCCGCGTGGGCTAAATCGACCCTATGTGGGTGATGCCGTTTGTGGGCTAGATCCCTATGTGGGTGATGCCTGTGTGCGCTAGATCCCGTAATCGGTGATGCCGTAATCGGCTTAGCCATTGGTGAAGCATTGTTTGTTAGATCCCGTGATGGGTGACGCATGCCACAGGCTAAGAACCTATGACCTAGGTGAAGCCTTGTAAATAACTTTTAGTTCATTCTGTATGATAAACGCTTATTTATGTAATTTTTATATTCCTTATTTTTGTTTGTTATGCTGTTTATTCTGTAACCGTTAAATAATCAGCGCGAGGAGCGCGCTGGATCAGAATGGCCGTATGGGCGCAAATTAATATATAATGATTATATTGTTACGAAAATGTTGATAATATTTAAGATTGATATTTAAATAACTATTTGTGAACACAGAACTGAGAACTTCACTACTTTACAATATTAGACACTGTATTGGCTGCTTAACTGTTTATAAAGATTGGGTATTTAATTTATCGCTTAGTTATTAAGATAACTCCTGAAACTTTCAAAGTAAAATCAATTAGTATTAAATAACATTATTCTGACACTTATTTTTACGGTAATAAATAACATGCGTTTATATTTGCATCCTGGTGATAGCGCCATCAGTTGACAATGCTGTAAAGCAGCGTTTGGTTAATAAAATAAATTTGTTATTCGTGTAAAATAAATAATTGTGTGTTGTGCAAAATTCATTACAATATTAATGTCGATTTTTGATTAGTTTATAATTAATCGTACAGTAATTTCAATTATATGTTGAAAAGGAGTTGTTAAACGTTACACTAAGTGTAATGACGGTTAGTTTATAAAAAGGACTGTAGTTCGTATTTTAATTCAATTCTGTGCTAGAAATCGTCTGAAAATAAACCAATTAATATTACGTGAGTGTTTTTATTATAATGGAGTCTGGACCCGATAACCCTGGCGTATCGCCGACATATACGTAGTGGTCATTAAGCTTGGTAAGGGATAATCAGGATGTGTTCAAAGATAATTAAAATCTTTATTCATATTAAGTACAACAACATGCGTTCCTTATTACTATAATATTTTTTTGTGAGATCTTGTAGTTGTACATTTGTGATAATCGAAATAGAGTTTGCTAGCTCCTATACTAAGCAGAGCTTGTATGATAGGAGTTAGTGATTCTCCTCATATAAAAATTTGAGATGGCAACCGGTTTGTCGACTATAATTTGCTTATAACTACACCGAATATGAATTTTACGCTTAAATTTTAACATTAAAAAATACTTACTTTTACTGAGTAATTTAGCTACTAACTAGGAAATACACATTATTCTTTTTTTTTATTTATTTTAGAAATAGCTTGATACTAATATTTCAGTTTGATCATAAGTCAGATAACGTAACCAATCTATAATTTTGTTAGGGTTCCGTACCTCGAAATAAAAAAGCGGAACCCTTATAGGATCACTTTGTTGTCCGTCCGTCTGTCAAGACCCATTTTCTCAGAAACGCGTGAAGGTATCAATTGAAATTTATATCCAATAGTCAAATCTACTGTCCCATGAAGCTGTGAAAAAATCAAACTTCTTAACCAAAGCAATCAAAAGAGACAGCCGTTTATGTTGCAAAATACCGCAATTTTCGAAACTCGCAAGGGAATCAAAACCTACAGGGTACTTTCCGTGAACTCAGAATCTTGAAATTTGGTACGAAGTAATGTCTTATAGCACAGACAAAGGAAAAATTGCAAAAACCGTAAATCTTTTGTTACATCATATCATAAAAATATTTTTAGTAATTTCAAAGTTTTTACCATTTTCTCATGAACGCGTAGAAGTATTAAATTGAAATTCACATCAAATACTTAAGTGTATAATACTTTAAAGCTGTAATGAAATCAAACTTCTATGTCAACGCAAAAAAAAGGAACAGCAATTTTAGCATATTTTTAAACTCGCAACAACTAGCAAGGGAATCGAAACCTACAGGGTACTTCCCGTGAACACAGAATCTTTAAGTTTGGTACGAAGCAATGTATTATAGCACAGATAAAGGAAAAATTGCCAAAACCGTAATTTTTTTGTTACATCACATAAAAAAATTGTAATAATTTTAAAGTTACTACCCCTTTCCTCATGAATACGTAAAGTTATTAAATTGAAATTCATATCAAATACTCAAGTCTATAATACGTTTAAGCCGTAACAAAATGAAACTTCTATCTCAACGCAATCAAAAGAAACAGCAATTTTAACATATTTTTAAAGTCGCAACTACTGGCAAGGGAATCAAAACCTACAGGGTACTTCTCGTAAACTCAGATTATTGAAATTTGGTACGAATCAACGTCTTAAAGCACAGAAAAAGGAAAATGGCGAGAACCGCAAATTTATTAAATAATATAAAATGTAATGAAAAATAATAATTATTTAAAAATTACTAGCCCTTTTTTTATGAACGCGTAAAGGTTTTAAATTGAAATTCATATCAAATACTCGAGTCTATAATATCTTTAAGCTGAGCAAAATCAAACTTCTAAGCTAACGCAATCAAAAGATACAGCTGTTTATGCCGCAAATTCTCGCAAATTTTCGAAACTCACAAGGGAATCAAAACCTACAGGGCACTTCCCGTGAACTAAGAATCTTGAAATTTTGTTCGAGGCAACTTCTTAACCCTAGAATACTAAACATCGCCTGAGAGGCCGCGTTCGGTTGATTTGTTAAGAATATTTTTAAATTACGTCTATGTATCGCGGCGTGCGTTCGTGCCAATATAGTGCACTCCGCGACACGGTGGAGAGTGGTCATGGGTTCAGCGGGGAATCCTCAGGTATCGAGTTATTGACCTCACGGTCACCTGGGAGGCGATCATTAGTAATAACGGTAAGTTTTTTACAAATGTCGTTTTTTAGTTTTTTGTAATTATCTCTTTATTTATTTGTAACAATAAGTTTTATTTAGCTGAGAATTGATCATTTTGTTTCATAGATGAATCTCGACGAGAACCAGATAACAAACTATTTGGAAAACGAAGATTCGGACAGTGAAACTGAAGATTACGATTCAGAGGACAGTGTGGCTGATCCTACTCTCTTAGTGCGTGCCAGCTTGAAGATGATCTCCAAAATTTTGCTCAAACATCTCAATTACAAGCAAGCACAAGCACCGAATTAGAAGCTGCTCTACAAACCCAATCTCAATCTCCAAACTCCTGTAATTGTGATAGAAAAATATAGGTTGATTTTAATTTACTCTCAAGCCAATTATATTATAATTAGAATGGTATTTTTATTTTTATGTGATTTAGCACTTTAACAATACTTAATTAAGATAATAAATTAGAAGCTATATGTGTTTTTTAATTTTATATTTTTATTTTTCAAAAGACTGTTCAAACAAGGGTAATGTTAGATTTAAGGATGATTTTAAGCCTAAAATTATAATATTAAAGAAAATGTGACATTAAATTTAAAGAATCAAGGTCTGTCTTCATTATTTGTTACATTTAATACAAATTTTAATAGAATAATCGTTATTAAATCTTGTATCATTTATGAAGTCGCCACCCGAGCGATCATTCGTATTAAGCAGTAAAAAAGTAAGATTAGTACTCTAGGGTTAAAGCGCAGATTAAGGAAAAATTTCCAAAACTCTAAATTTTAGTTACATCATACTTAAATTAAAAACATTTTTTAAATTTTAAAGCTACTACCTCTTTCCTCATGAACGCGTAGAGTTATTAAATTGAAATTCATATCAAATACTTAAATCTATAACACCGTGAAGCTGTAATAAAATCAAACTTCTATGTCAACGCAATCAACAGAAACAGCAATTTAAGCATATTTTCAAACTCGAAACTACTCGCAAGGGAAACAAAACCTACAGGGTACTTCCTTTGAACTCAGAATCTTGAAATTTGGCACGAAGCAACGTCTTATAGCACAGATAAAGGAAAAATAGCAAAAACCGTAAATTTTTGGTAACATCATATAATTAAAATATTTTTAATAATTTTAAAGGTCCCCGTTCCTCATGAACCCGTAGAGATATACAATTGAAATTCATATCAAATACTCAAGTCAAAACTAAAGAGTACTTCCATTTGATCTAGAATCTTGAAATTTGGCATAAAGCAACATTTTATAGCACATAGGAAAAATTTCGATAACCTTACATTTTTAGTTACATCACATATTATTTTAAATAATGATATATACCTACAGGTTGGTACGGAACCCTCGGTGCGCGAGTTCGACTCGCACTTGACCGGTTTATTTTTAATTTCATATTTATTTAAGTGGTATGTTGACAACCGCTTATTTATTATATTATATAACCTTGCTCCCATTGCATCAAACTGACGGCTTGCAATAGCAGTTCTACATCTCACACTAGGGCATACTGCGGCCACGGTAATATAATCTAACAGTATTGTAACTCGGCCGTCTCCCCGAGTTATATACCTACAGTCGCGCCGGACGCAAACAAGCGGTAGGGCCGCCTGCCCCAAGTATTTTAATTACATCTACCTCCTCGAAACTTTCTGGTTTTGTGACTGTTCATAATGTTAGAGATATCCAAAGATTCAAACACAGTTCAACAATTCTTCACAGTATTTATTTCGCACGTTGCTTTCCAGTATTCAATCACAATAGTAACCATATATGTATATATCCACGACACGCTTTATACACTAATTAAAACAGTTGTTGTCACTTCAGCTGTCCGATATCGAATGAATCAATGCAATGTTCTATCGCTTTCGTCTCAACCGCAATACAGTCGGTCAATTTAACGGAAATGTCAAAACGGTTGAGGCGGAAGTGTAAATATTTAATTTAAATGTAAATAGTATTCTGATTTATTTGTTTAATACATTCGTTCACCAATTAATTATATTTTTATTAATAAGATTTCATATTTTAAATTACTTATTTTATATAGGTATAGTACATTACAATATCAGTAGGTACGCCGGAAGTGCACAATAAAAGGTATTGTGCAGTTAATATTAATACATTATATAAAACAAAGGATATATACTCGTACCCTAACAGCTCGGCCATCCTACTTGGCGCGAGACCCGTCGCGCAGAGTAAATAAAATAATATTACGGTTTGTAAGCAATAATGGTACTAATGTTGTATATAATTCAAAAGCACATTTATAATTTAATATTACATACAGGATAATCAGTTATTCTGTTGCCTTTTCATTAGAGTTAGTGAAATCATTATTATCAGCATTGATATCACTATCATCTTCGCCAGAACTACTATCGAAGTTCCGATCAAAACTCATCCAAGGTTGTATTTTGTCTATCGCTACAATTCCTTCATAACGCCGATCATTTTTGCGTGATAGAGGTGTATCTTCGACTACGAACCTATCGTGTTGGAGCACTTTCACTATGCGGTAAGGTCCCTGATATTTTACTACTAGTTTTTGGGACTGACCATCGTGGGGCACCTGTCTCTCTATCCTTACTAAGTCCCCAACGTTATACTTCTTACATGGTTTTCTGCGACTATTGTAACGTTCAGTATATTTTTGCTGCTGCGCTTCAATGCGTTTAGAGGCTTCATCCCTAATCGTATTCAACTCGTCTGGTTGCATAACATTGACCGTTTCGTTAATTATTGTGCTCAATATCCCTTGGGCCCTATGGTTAATGTTGAAGCCAAAAAGAAGCTCGGACGGTGACTTTTGAGTTGTCTTATGAACTGTGGTATTTAAACCTAATTGAATGTCAAAAATACACTCGTCCCAGCGTCTTTCGTCCTTGCCGTGATTAGACGTGGCTAATGCCTGAGTAATAGTTCGGTTGAATCTTTCAACCTGACCGTTTGCTCTCGGGGTTGCAACAGCGTTCAGTACATGTTTTATACCATATTGTTCAGTGAACTCTTTAAATGACTTGCTGGTGAAGCTAGATCCTCTATCCGTTATAAGACGTGTTGGAACCCCAAAGAGACTTATATGATTTTTAAAAACTTTTATTGTTGTTAATGATTTGGTACTTTTGACTGGGGTTATATTTATGAATTTAGTAAAGCTGTCAATAATAACCAATAGGTAGCAATTACCAAAACTGCTCCTTACAAAAGGCCCCAGGTGGTCCGCGTGGATAGTGTGAAATGGTACACTTATCTTCTCAATAGGATGTAATTCTCCTTCCGGTTTACCACCTGGTGCCTTGTGATGGGCGCACTCTAAACATGCCGATACGTATTTCTTTACAAAACGTCTCATTTTCCCGAACCAGTAGTGTTGCCTAATGCGTTCTAAAGTTTTTTCATATCCGTAGTGCCCTACATCGTCGTGATTTCGCTTCAGAATTTGCCATCGCGCGCCTTTAGGGACGACCCATTTTATTTCATTACCTACTACGCGGTAGACGCGACCGTGTTTAAGTTTAAAGTTTTTGTATATATCAACAACGTTTTCCGAGTTGGGATTACTGAGAATTTCTTTTATCCGGGCAATATCTTCATCTGCTGACTGTACAGTTGTGATCCAGTCTTGTTCTGATTCTACTGGCAAGATATCGAGAATATAAGACTCATTTGGTTCAGTATCGGTAGGGTTGCGACTCAGTGCATCTACGTGTGACATTTTCGCGCCTGGTCTATATTCTATGGTACAGTCAAATTCCTGTAGTTGGATCCACCATCTTGCGATGCGTGGCACTAAATCTCTTTTAGTGAGAGTAGATCTAAGAGCATTACAATCAGTATGTATCGTAAATGCAATTCCGATGAGATACACTCTGAACCGATTTAAAGACGCAATCACGGCTAGAGTTTCTAATTCGAAAGAGTGATATTTTTGTTCTTCAGCAGTAGTTTTTCTACTAAAATACGAAACTGGTTGTAACGCTCCCTCAGGGTTACGTTGAAGCAAAATACCGGCCAAACCATGTTTACTGGCGTCAGTATGGAGTTGGGTTTCAGCTGAAGGATTATATAAAGAGAGAAGAGGTCGTGAAGATAGTAAATTCTTTAGCTCAACAAACGACTTTTCGCACGATTCGTTAAAAACCCATTCGCGATCCTTTTTCAGTAAGTCCGTCAACGGAGAGGCTATAACAGCGTAATTTTTTATGAATCGTCTGAAAAACCCTGACAACCCCAAAAATTGACGTAACTCATGTTGGTTCTTAGGTTTTGGGAACTTATGTACTGCCTCAGCCTTCTTCGATCCCGGCCGAATGCCATTTGCACTTACTTCAAACCCGAGAAAGTCTATTCTATCAAAGAAAAAGTAACATTTGCTCAATTTAAGTGTTAATCCTCCTTTCTTTAATAAACCTAGTACTTCCTTTAATCTGATTAGACCCTCTTCCAAATTTTTTGATGGAATCAAAATGTCATCCATGTATATTAGAGCATATTTAACTTTGGCTTCTGCGAGAATCTTATTTATGGTTCTTTGAAATATTGACGGGGCATTTACGAGTCCAAATGGCATTCTATTGTATTCAAATTGTCCGTCAGGCGTCACGAAAGCAGTTTTATGACGAGAACTCTCTGCTATAGGTATCTGATAATAGCCTGACGCTAAATCTAACGATGTGAATAAATTGTTACCTACAAGCAAATCCAATTGGTCCTCGATTCTTGGCAAAGGGTAGTGATCCTTTTTTGTTACACGATTTAAAGCGCGGTAATCGACGCATAATCTCTTTTCACCGGTTTTCTTTTTAACGAGGACGATTGGACTTGCATAGGGTGAAGACGATTCTCTAGCTATACCACTATCTATCATTTCTTGTACCATATCTCTAACGAGAAGTCTTTCTGAATGTGCCATACGATATGGCCTGTAAACTATCGGTGTCGAGTCTTCCAAATCAATAGTCATTTCGGTAGCGTTCGTAAATCCTAGATCTTTGAGATTACTAGAGAAGCAATCTTTATAATCTGATAAAACGTTCTGGAGTGAAAGGCGTTCTTTAACAGTAAAATTAGGGTTGCAGTTTACAGAGTCATCGATTTCGGTTGTGCTGATAGTCACTTCATGCACGTTTAAACTCTTGTGGATATGTGTGGCTCTAGTAAGCAGTGAACCCTGTTCGATATTGATAGTCGAGTCGGACATGTTACAAATAAGAAGGGCACAAATATTATTTTCAATACTGTATTCGCCAGGAAAAAGGTAGTATTTTTGCTCATCTGGACCCCTAACAGAACCGTCAACATAAACATTGCCTTCACTTAACGTATGACTCACGACAGGTACGGCCCGCAGCCCACCGATTGGAATAATGGTGTCATCTTGACAGACGAGGTGAATTTTTTTTATTTGAGGAATCTTTTGGAATATGACTTTATCAGGAGTCTTTGTAATAACTATTTGGGGTTTCTCTGTAAACGAGTGTCCTAACAAGACTGGATGTCTAAGCACGTAGTCTTCTACAACGTACATGTCTACAGATTCTACAATACTCTGTACCTCCACTGTTGTAGATACCATCCCTAGCGGTTGTACAAGATTTGCACCTATACCCCGCAATATTGGCAAGTCGACATTTGTTTTCATAGCCAAATGCAACGATTTTGCATTAGAAAATCTTATTAAGGAACACTGGCTACCTAGATCTAAATGACATTCGAGTACTACACCGTTAACTTTTATATCCATTATATACTTATTATTCGAATTATTATTCGTACTAAGTCCGGCAATTTGCTTCTCGTTTTGAGAACTGTTAGTCGGAGTATCGGGCTTAGTACTATAACAGTTAGACGATTGGTGACCTATTCTGCCGCACTTTGAACATTTAACAAGGGGTTTATCACATTTAAAGCTAGGGTGTCCTTGCTGATTACAGTTAAAGCATCTTATGTTAGAGTTTCCGAAACCCGATTTAGTTTGTACAGTTCGGTTGTTAGAAGATCCAACATATTTATCGGTTTTGTTCCTTCGCAATTGGTCATTAGGTTCCCGAGAATTCACTACTTTGACGGTTCTAAAATATTTCAAAACCTGTTCCGGTTCAGAGAACTGTGCTGCCTGCGCTCCTACTCTAACGGCACGATCATCTACTCCATGCAGTATGCAATCAACAGCTTGTCTGCCCGTCAGCCTACACCGGTTTAAAAGATTGATTTTTGCGTAGTAATAGTGCTCCAACGATTCTCCATAACGAACTCGCTTATTAAGCATTTCAGTGAGGAGTTCAGCATAATCTTCTCGACAAGGGAATGACTCTATCAACTTCTTTTTCCACTCAGACCAAGTGTGTAACAGAGTTGGGAGACCTTGATACCATGATTTCGCAAGACCAGTAAGTTTTGGAAGAGAATAATGAATTATCTCCCTTTCATCCCAACCATAAATTTCAGCGGATTCTTCTACTTTTGTAATCCAAGTCAGTACAGTTTGTTCTTTTGTCATGGGATCAAACTCGGGAATAACGTTTTTATCGAATGACAATCTATGCTTATCTGAACTCCTCACGTCCCTCACTATTGAAAGAACTTTGTCTAGGATAGTATTAGTATTATATTTATGAGACTTAACGCGTTTGGATTTTGGATGAGTTCTGATGGACTCACCTGATGATTCGCTAGACGTACTCGAGTACTCGTTTTTGCGCTTCAGTCGCCGTTTCGATGACCGTCGTCGTTGTTGCGTGTAAGGAGACCTACTGCCACGGATCTCGTCAGCCTCGTAACTTCGACCTCGGGCTCCTTCGCGTTGTGAGACTCGAGTGCCTCTTATCATTAGTCCTCGACCTCGGATATCACGATTTTCATGCTCTCCACCTCGGGCTTCTTCGGTCACTAGTCCTTGACCTCGGACATCGTGACCAATAAGTCCTTGACCTCGGACATCATCATCGTACCCTTGACCTCGGGATCCATCAGCCAATAGTCCTTGACCACGGACATCATGACCGATAAGTCCTTGACCTCGGACTTCATCATCGTACCCTTGACCTCGGGATCTATCAGCCAATAGTCCTTGACCACGGACATCATGACCAACAAGTCCTTGACCTCGGACATCATTGTTGTACCCTTGACCTCGGGTTTCACTAGTCATTGGTCCTTGACCTCGGACATCATGACCAATAAGTCCTTGACCTCGGACATCATTGTTGTACCCTTGACCTCGGGTTTCACTAGTCATTAGTCCTTGACCTCGGACATCATGACCCGTAAGTCCTTCGCCTTGAACATCATATTTGTCACACCCTTGTCCTCGGGTTTCATCGCCGTCCATAATTCTGAAACTCAAACCGAAAGCTTAATATCGCTCGTTCCAAGATAAACGAAGCAAGTCGAAACGAAAAAAGAATGGAGAGAGAAAAAAAAAAAAAAAAAAGAGGGTAGAAATAAATTTCACATCTCGGAAGATATTGCCTTAATCATTAAGTGCACATTGTAAATGCTTATCGTAAAAAGTTGCCATATAATGAGGGTGTCTGAACCCTTCTCTGCCACTAGACGGCGCTTCCAATGCGTCAGGTCCAAACGCTGTCAGATCGCAGTGCAAATAGGCACAGACGCGCACACAGAAATGAAACAAACAAACAGATGTGCAAAGCCATAGGCGCTCTGATACTTGTAACGGTTTTCCGGGCCCGACGCCTTAGCGCTGCCGCCCAGCGGGCATCATTTCAGAAAGCCCTCATTGAACAAGACCGATGCGTAATGGCTTAACCGTTCTCCATAGCAGCGATTAAATTATTACAATATATTTTTAAAGGTTAACTTATCATTGCACTATATTTAAGCCATTCGTTCATTGTCTTAAACGATTCATAACGTTTTTGTGCAGAGGATTTGAATATCTGTGCATTATGATCAAACAATTATAACCATAGTAGATTAGACATGGTAATATTTGTAATATGTGGGTACGTATTTAAAACAAAAAAATTAGAGAAAAGAAAAAAAAAGCACTCAACTTACGTTTCGGTAGGCGTGTAAGGAAGTTTTGTATATCCTTATCTTATCCCACTTCTGAACTGTTAGAGATATCCAAAGATTCAAACACAGTTCAACAATTCTTCACAGTATTTATTTCGCACGTTGCTTTCCAGTATTCAATCACAATAGTAACCATATATGTATATATCCACGACACGCTTTATACACTAATTAAAACAGTTGTTGTCACTTCAGCTGTCCGATATCGAATGAATCAATGCAATGTTCTATCGCTTTCGTCTCAACCGCAATACAGTCGGTCAATTTAACGGAAATGTCAAAACGGTTGAGGCGGAAGTGTAAATATTTAATTTAAATGTAAATAGTATTCTGATTTATTTGTTTAATACATTCGTTCACCAATTAATTATATTTTTATTAATAAGATTTCATATTTTAAATTACTTATTTTATATAGGTATAGTACATTACAATATCAGTAGGTACGCCGGAAGTGCACAATAAAAGGTATTGTGCAGTTAATATTAATACATTATATAAAACAAAGGATATATACCCTAACAATAATTATTAGTTATACTTTTATTATTCAAACAAATAAAAAATTGGTTGCCTGTAAAGTCGGTATACGGGCGAAAGTTTTACGTGACAACGACTTTGAGTGGTAAAATAATTTTAATGTGAATATTCATTCGTATAGTAGGAAGAAGGATGAAAGACGCGTGCCTTTCACTTTTTATGTCTGTCTCTCTCGCTCTTAGGCGGGACGCGTGCCTCTCACTCGCTCTCATTGTGGGCGCATAACGTGAGCGGAGCGTAACGCAGTTTCTTGAAGTGTCACCCGGCAAACCAATTTATAAGACGTTGTCACGTCAAAATCATGTAGGTATGTAAGTATCCTAAGAATGACCAATTGGTTACACTAAGCAGACTAACAAGTTACCTTAAGCAGATTATTTATCCGCTTTCATTTTGAAAATAACTCTTAAGATACTACTAATCATAGACTTCAGTGAAATAATACATTGTCCATTACGCAGTGTTCAGCTAGTATACATTATTACTACAATCATACCAATATGTTTTTAAAAATATCGACTTAATAATAGATTAAGCTAATCAAATTTCGACTTAATCACGCATAAGTTAAGGATTAAACATTGCAACGTAGTAGTTACATTTTGAAGAATTCAAACAGCACAATATAGTCTACAACTCGTCCCCATAATTATTTTTTAAATAAAGAACACGTTCGTGACTGCGGCACGATCGCAGCCGTTTGGGTACTTTAGGGGGTACTTTGCTCGAGGCGCGTAGGTATAACTTGAGTTTCGTGCGTTTGTATGGAGTTACAATACTGTTAGATATTATTACCGTGCTGCGGCTTTGGAACGCTTCTGTGGAATATTGCTAATTAGTACCAGTGTGTGTGTTTGCGCAGTATTATGTGGAGAATGTATTACGATCAAAGGATGCCTAACACTGAACTTCGAAGTATGGCGAGCAAGTACTGATGTCAGCCAAGCGTATTCTGAAATCACTTAGCTGATTTGTTTGACGATAATAGGTAACAGTTATCATTCATAAAATGTATTTATTTTAAGGGAAATAGAATTAAACTTCAATTGGATTCTACTGTAATAATGACACGATTAGAACTCGCCGCTACAGCTGACCTAAAGAAGCGAGTCAAGTCAAATT
Organism: Euclidia mi; assembly: GCA_944739405.2. Taxonomy (NCBI): domain Eukaryota; kingdom Metazoa; phylum Arthropoda; class Insecta; order Lepidoptera; family Erebidae; genus Euclidia; species Euclidia mi. Next base: position 45,376,768 of record OX123186.2, on the reverse strand, counting down.
TAATAAAATCATAAATAAAAGAGAACGCGCTTAAAAGTTATTCAGACATACAATAAATCTCTAAGTTGAAGGATCCTCATAAAATATTATCGTTTTAATCTGAACCTTAATTTGCTCAACAAATCACATTTGGAATTTGTTAGGAAAGAACAATGGCAGAATTTGGTCTGGGTTTGTTGTGGCGACCTTAAACTTCATATGAACAAAACAAATTGTATTTTTTTTCTACGATTTTTAATATTTTCACTTTGTCTCGTTAAAGCTGGAGTATTTTATGATGATAAAAAGCATTCCAATTGATTACGAATACTTTATTATTTGATTGTTGCCATAGACAATGGTGTGACAGGAATAGACGTGAGTGCTATATCCGTATCGATTATTAAATAAGTAATCGATACGATCGACCTTCATAGAGTTGGTTTGGTTTAAAATGCAGTTATTTAATATTTAATCATCATTATATCAATAAGCTAATATTTTTGAAGCAAAACAACGTTTAAATCAAATAAAAACGTCACAGCATCGTTTTAATGTTGTATCGATTTCACATAAATTCGATTTAAAATGTGCAGCTCTGCTTTTGTCTTTGGCTGTGACAGTTAGATGCTACAAAATACTTCCGCGTTTTGATGTCAATCTGACATATGTCATTTGTTAATTCAAACGCACCTACCTACATTGTTTAACTTTCATACTATAACTTTCATTTTACCTACATTGTTCATTCTTAACTAAAAACTCAAACACCGATATCTTCTTTTTCCACCTTTCCTATGTGAAAATAGAAACATTTATAGACTCTGTTACTGACGCCAAATTCTTTGATATATTTTTTATTACTGTACGCTTCAATTTAATTTCAGACATTTTGATGTATGGAGATCTGCCATTGTCCTTTAATATAACAGCATTCACGATTAAAATTTAATTAATGCTCCGCAGAACCACGTTGTTTTAGCAGTCATTTTGTATTCAATATCTTATTATACAAAAGATTCTCTAATATGTCTTGAAAGCTTTACGTTTTTGAGTAAATTCTTTCAATTTATCTGTCACCATCAAAGAAATTCCATTCTTGAAATTATATTTTGAGATTATAATAAAATTAATCAAGCTATTCTCGGTTGCTTAAAGATGTTATGAAACACAATTAATTAATTAAGGTAACATATGATATCAACTAAGTGATTAATCGTATAGTAAGTATGTCAAAATAAGTAACTGATCCTGAAATAACAAGTTACTCATATGTTATACAAGAAATTCAGCATTGCGGTCAATATAAACGTCATAACAATAACTAAAGTAGATAACTAAAATAGACATTTGCTGTTTACCAGTACAAAAAAAATATAGCATTATAAATTACTCAGCAAAATTGTTAAATTTGTGTATTATTAGTGAAAGATGCGAATTCAGGAGTATTATAATATTATTAAATGCTATCAAGGTTACCTAAATGCCGAAGAAAACATGGAAAAATAAACCGGTCAAGTGCGAGTCAAACTCGCACACCTAGGGTGCTTAACAAACCTTTGGGTATACTCGTATAAAATTATTTAAAAGAATATGTGATGTAACAAAAAATTTAAGGTTTTTGAATTTTTTCCTATGTGCCATAGAACGTTGCTTTATACCAAATTTCAAGATTCTAGATCGACTGGAAATACCCTTTAGTTTCGACTTGAGCATTTGATATAAATTTCAATATTAATTTCTACGGGCTCATGAGGAACGGGGTAGTAGGTACCTTTAAAATTATTAAAAATATTTTAATTATATGATGTAACAAAAAATTTGCGGTTTTTGCAATTTTTCCTTTATCTGTGCTATAAGACGTTGCTTCGTGCCAAATTTAAAAAATCTGAGTTTACAGGAAGTACCCTGGTTTTGATTCCCTTGCCAGTAGTTGCGAGTTAGAAAATATGCTAAAATTGCTGTTTCTTTTGATTGCGTTGAGATAGAATTTTGATTTTGTTACAGCTTAAACGTATTGATATTTGACTTGACAAATAACATACAACAACACAAACTGGGATAACGCTAAGAGAATGATGAAAATAGTGAAGAAATGCAGAGTGACAACGTCATAGTTAATTAAATTTAGAGCGAATAGAGCTACGGTTGCCGTTTACCATGAGATGAAAGTTGAAAGCACTAAAAGGCGTACCCTACTTAATGAAAGTGCAATACTCTGCACAGTTAGAAAAGCATATGCAAATCTTAATATATAAAATCCTTGCGTTACTGACTGACTGACAGACACGCTACAGCCGAAACTATTGGGCGCAGGAAGCTGAAATTTGGCATGTATGTTCCTTGGGGACCGTAGGGGTGCACTAAGAAGGGATTTCCCGAAATTCCCACGGGATCGGCCAAAACGGGTAAATTTAAAAAAAAATGGAGGCGTAGCTGCTGGCGTCCTCTAGTCAGCGTATAAACTTGTCGCTAAACGACATAAACATAAATATGTCTTCTTTCTCATAGCGTTATCCCAGTTTCAATCTGGGGTCCGCTTTCGGCACGGGACAAGCGATACTTAACAATTCAATACGCACAAAACTCCGCAAAGTCATTGGTGCGCGCCGTGGATTCGAACCCGATACCCTCTGCATGACAGTCTGTTGGTATATCCACTCGGCTATCGCTGCCAAACGACATAAATATGTGCTCATAAATAACTTTACCAAACTTCGTACACCAAGCAAACAGAAACCTTGAATGTATTACCATACAAATGCTCAAATATATACATTTTTGTGCGGTTAAGTGTAAAAAAAATTACATTTTACCCTCTTAAATAAGGGAGGCTGCGGTCAATGTTTGGTCCATTTACAAGGAATCCTAATATCAATAAAATTGCTAGCCTCAAAAATATTACTACACTTTATCCCTTGTTACTTCAAAAGCCCGTGTCCCTTGCGTAATAAATGAAAATTACTCAAATGTTTGTCAAAACTTATCAAAGGTATTTAATTAATCAAAGTTTATTACAAAATATTTGTATAAATGCCAAACATGTCAACTTTCCTAATAACTCATATGAATACGGCATTTTCCGTAATTTCAAAACTTGTGTCACGTTCGGTGGAAGGTAAATAATTATAATATTATAGAAACTTATCGGCAAAGTCCAACGTCGCTTATTTTTCCTTTCCCTTACAACTGTTTTCCTCAATTATTATTACAAAGTATTGTGAAAATTTGTTCAGCTCCTAATTATATTTAATGAGTCTGCGGCCATTATGCGTACGGTCCAGATTACGCATTTACCAATCTCTCATATTTACCAGATTAATTAATTGATTGGAAAACCAATTGTGAATAACACATTTAAATAACAAACTTATATTTGAATTCTAGATCCTATTAATATAAAAGCCTTAAAGATACAAAACATAAATATTCAGCGGATGAATACGAATTGCATTGATATAAAATATTCATACGTATTACCGATTGATTGTTTGCAAATACAATGAATTCAAAATGAATGGCAATAAGTTTTTTTTTTACTTTATATAAACAAACGTATAAATTTATTAAATTAGGCATTCTCTCCCAGTCTACATTAGAGTGGTACAGATATTAAAAGTAGGTGTATTGTAGAAGTGAGTGAAGAAGAACTTTTGTAGCATGAACGTAATACATATATACTTACATAGTTTAAAAATACATACATTTGATAAAACAAGAACATATTAATAATTAAGTATACAAAATATATAGTAATTATAAACTAATCATACATAACTAAATATAATAATATTAAATATATACATACACTAAATACCAATACACATTAACATATTATTAGGATACTTCTGCCAACTTATCCAACAACAGCTGTTTAACTCTGGATTTAAAGCGATCCTTTGTAGTAGACATCCTAATTTCTAGAGGGAGGGCATTTCAAAGAAGGATTGCTTGAATGGGAAAGGACGAGTAAATTAAAGCAGAACTATGTGAAGTTGTGCAATAAAACCCCAATATTGTGGCACATATGACAAAACAAGTACAATTTTGTTATAAAACTGCTGGTATAACGTAGATTAACACTCGCTCTTCGAATAATTCTCACATACGCGGGTCCACAGTAAACTCAAAAAGTCATGTCTCAAGCGCTGTCAACGAAAGAAAAGTTTAGATTTAGAGGGGTCTACAACTTGGAATGTTTTCAACTCGCACGCTACAGGAGTAGGTACTTGGCGTACCTACTCGTGAACTTGGCCAATTTCTGACACCTCCGTCGAGGCCTCTAACGTTATTTACAAGACGACTCGAGCTACCTATTCAAAGTATATTCTATTAAGGAGTTGTTGGAACTTTATTTTCCGCACCGTGAAAGGTAATCAGTGAGATACGACGACGTTATGCCCGATCGCGTTATTCGCTGAATTTAGTTACGTTAAATTTATATATCAAATATATTTTTAATTTATCTTCTATTACACCTGGAAACACAAAAATTTTTGGTCAATTAGTATTACATTGACATGAAAGTATTTAATTTAAATGAATCATCGCATGAATGAGCGTAGATATTAATCATACACTCATTTTAAAAATATATGTAAATTGATAAAAAGTACAAAACGAAAAAAAAAAGTAGGTATGCCTGCTATTTTATTATTATATTTTCCATCAACCACCACTTCCATCGATGTACGATACAACTATATAGGTATTAGCACCTTTTCAAACGTTGTAATTAACTTGTCAACTCAAAGTCTTTATTCTGCTTTATAATATTGTTAAAAATAATAATTTAAAAATGAACACAAAAATTACTTACTTTGTACTCATTTAAAACAGTACTTCGGTTGGCTGAGAGACGTAAAAATAAGCGGTAAAATGAAAGAAAATAAATGAAGATTCAAATGTGCACTTTATATAATAAAACATTATTAAAACGTGAAATGATGTTCCTTGAGAAATATTTCCTTGAATTATTTTTTTTTGGGCAACCGCCATTATTACTCAGCTCAGTTTTTTAGAGTCATAAGATTTGTATAATAATAATCTTTATTGTACACCAAATCTTTATTGTACTAAGCGACTACAATTATTATGGTTGTAATTTGTAGTAATAAATTTGCCAGCGGACTTGTTATTACATTTTTTGCAGATTCTATCAACAAGCTTTGCATTACATTTGTCACGCAAAGTCACTGTTATAAGCAATATTTGTTAGGTTGGAAAATGTTTAAAAACCTCCTCTTAATAAGACTTTAGGAACCATTCTTGACCCAAGAAGTCTTCATACGAGTGCAATTAATTGATTGATGTTTTTTTTATTTTTTACACATTTTTTATACTCCTGAAAATCTAATTCGGAGCTGCAGAATAAAAAAGCTTCAAAGATTTTTCTATTTTAATTGGAGATTTACTATTATTTAACTTTACTAAAAAGAATTTTCGAAAAAGAAGAATTCCGTGTAGTGACGGATAAAGAATTCAAGTGTCACTACCCCATTTCATTCCGAGGATGTCGTAAAAGGCGACTAAGGAAATTGCAAAAAGTAAATAATATCTTTGCGAACAGATGGAAAACTTGAAACCAAACAATATTCCAACTCGTCTGGCCAGCGCTGTATAGTAGGCCAAATACCACCCAATGAGCGCACCAACGAAAAAAAGGCCCCCAGTTCCCGGTAGTCCCGCTGTCCGCAACTACGGTAGCGGTCGCGGTAACTCGGCTGATGGGCCAGCCCCCGAGCCAGACGCGGCCGGCTCTGATGGGCCGGGTTCTGCGTCACACCCTGGCTTGGTGTTTAAGTCCTGCCTGACTCGTGTGGAGTTGTCATCGCATCCCGGAGGATGGTCGAGAAACTTACCTGAAGGGTCCCAGAACCTGTGACGTAGACGGCACCTACCCCCAACGCGAGGCGGCGCTCGTTCTTCATCAGGATAGGGACCTATTCCTCTGGGACTCCCACCACCAGGTACCACCCACCTGACTGCCTTTCGCAATGCAGCATCGACCATTTGTCAACCTCCAATAGGGGTTCTGGAACTCCAGAGCGCGACCCACGTCGCGCACGTCGTCCAAGACCCCCTGTTCGTCGGGTACGACAATGCCGCACCGCACTCTCTTCGGGGTCTCTTCCTGGCCCCTGACCTCCAGTTCGAATCCCGGTGGTGGGACCAAGAGAGAGACTGCCTCCGTCAGCCAGGTACGCGTTGCCTCGTCGGTGCACCAAAGTTTGAGGACCCCATCCGCGTGCACGGGTTTCCCGGTGAACGCTTGAGCGGGGCGTTTGGGGGTTTTAGTCAACCAGGCATCACTCAGGATCTTCCTCTGGAGCTCCCGGAGTACCTGGTCCACTAACTCCTTCGGCAAGTTCCCTGTGCGTTTGCATGTTACTGCAACACCCAGGGACGCCTTGGAGGTCTGTGCGTAGGACTTACCTATTGTCGTCCTGGAGGAGTCGAGGCGGGACATCTTGTGGTCTCCCCTAGGCGAACTGGTCTCGTTGAGACCACGTTTGGCCTCACCTCTGTCTTTGTTTCCGGCAGTTCTACCTGCCGTGTTACTCTGTGGTGGTGTGGCTGGTTGTCATCCGGGGTGACCAGCCTGCCGCTTGGTGGCAGGCGGCTTCCCCGTACTGCCTCCAGCCTTCTTGCACCCTTCACTGCTGAGTGTGGGCTGCGCACTGGTCATATTGCTGGGACCTGCGACAGCACCCTGCACAGCTGTTTTTGTAGAGGCAGCACCGGCAGCAGCAGCGGTTTGTGCAGCCTTCTGCTTGGACGCCCTGCACTGTCTCTTGTTTTGATTTTTCCTCTTTTTCGACGGGCCGACAGCGGCGGGGCCACTAGTGGGCGGGCGATGAATAGGATTGGTGGTCTTCCCTTACCCTTGCCCTTCTTGTGGCTTACCAATTGCCAGCCCGCGAAGCAGGAGTCTTCTTCCCGCTTAATCTCGAACGGGCTGACAATTGTAAGGACGTGACCAGTGCTAGTGCTAGCCAGCGCTGAAGTCCCGTCTTTGGGGGATGATATTATCTCTGCAGCCGGGGCCACAGCGTCAACCATCTGTTTTGTTTTTGCGGCAGGAATAGTTTTCGCTGCCACCGTCGCAGTAGGGGTAATCAAAGGGATATCGGTATCCATAAAAGTTTAACAAGACTTCATCCCTCTGGCTTCCCACCCTCCATGGAACCCGCAACAGGGAATGTCATACCGGACGTTAGGATTACCAGAGGGATATAGGAACGCGGGGTTGGTTTACAGCACGACATCGGGCGCCCGCTTGGGTTAACGGCCTGAGCCGAGTTACCAACTCTAGCCGTCCACCCTCGCTTGCGCCCTCAGTATAGCCTTCACCTACCACAGCAACAGCCGATAAATTCCAACTGTTGATGTGGACCCTACGTCCCTAGCCCGTGGCCCTCTTATGGGACGCGATGGCCATTTCCCCCGCTGCGGCTCACAGCGAGGGCTACCGTTTTGCGTGAAATCTGGATCAAGGAGGGCGTGTTGCCTCACGGTCACATTACCGCCAGCGCCGCTTGGCTCAACCGATGACTCCGTCATCCCCGCGTACGGCGCTCGACTGCGCAGGTCCTAGTGCAGGTGGTCAACTTCTCTTACCCGTGAGTTTTTACTACGAGCCCGAGCCCACCCGGCCACGAGGAGGCGTGGTGAAGAGATGTGTTTGTGGGGGTGTGTGTGTGTGCACGCATGTTTTTACGTGTGTGTGTGTGCACGCATGTTTTTACGTGTGTGTGTATGCGTGTGTAAAGTGCTTGTTATTGTGTTTCGGTTGGAGGTTTTGGTTGCATCCATTTCTGAAGGAACTGGACCAAGAACGGGCGGCAACCTCGACAAGGATAGTCCACCAGCCTTGCCTTAGGGATCATCACGACCTGCGCTACCCCTGAGACCATTCGCCACTCCCTGCACCGGACTCAGATGCAGGGAGTAGAAGTCAGTGCAGTTCAGTGGAATTTGAGACGAGTTGAACTGCACGGGCTTCCGCCCCCATTATATAACCTATTATGATGCCTCTAAAATATTTCACGAACCCAGCACATTAGATCCCAACATAGCCAACCTAGATACGCCATATAGACGTTTCCTCCATTATTTTACTCCTGATTTCCTTCAAAAAATTGTAGATGAAACCAATATCTATAGGGGGTGAGCCCCTCGAGAATAGATTGCCTAATTGTAGACTCCCAGAGAAGAAAGATCTAATGAAGACGACGATTCCTAGGGGTACTTACGAGGATAGAATTTCTCACCATGATGGTGTTGACTTTTCAGCTGCGGTGTGGAAAGATAACAAGGAGGTTACTTTGCTGTCTACTTATATTGGTTCGCAAGCCGTAGGTAATATATGTTGGTATGATAAGCGGCTAAGGCAAAAGATTGATATCTGTCCAAAAATAGTGCACAGAGCGTGAGTGGACTTGATGGATAGCTACTTAGGTCGCTATCATATAAGAGTGAAAAGCCGCAAATGGTACCTCCGCCTATTCTATCATCTATTGGACCTTACAGTGATAAATTCGTTGATTCTTATGAAGAAAAACCTTATTGCAAAATGCATCCCAAGCAAACAACTACCAAATCTTGGTCAGTTTCACAATATTTTGGCTGATGCTCTTTGCAATGTGGGATCATATAATGGTAGTAGAAGAGGTCGACCTAGTAATGGCTCATTAGAGCAAAGTTTACAGTCAAAAAAACATAAAGGGTCTCTCATCCTTTGCCGTCTATAGATGTACGAAAAGACGGCTTTGGTAACTGGCCTATATTTTCGAATCGATTGAGGTGTAAAATTCCACTATGTAAGGGTACCACACAGTGGTCTTGTAGCAAATGTAAAGTTCCTTTATGACTAAATGCAAAAAATAACTGCTTCATAAATTTTCATATTTTGTAATGTAAAAAGATAATAATTACGTTTCTAAAATTATATTAGTACGCAGGAAACTTGTAGAACGCAAGAACCGATTTTGCATGATGATGTAGAAGCACATCAATATGTTTTTTTGAACATAAAAAATATATGGTCCATAATAATTTTTTTAGTATTTTTTTCCATTAACTACACCCATTTTCCGATTTATTTCAAATTTTATTGATTAAGAACAAAAATTCATGGATTTAAGGGTTAACAAGCAAAGTAAACTCTCGCTCGAGACTTTCGAACTTATGAGGCAAAGATGGGGAATGTCATATGCACAGACGTTTTCGACGGATGGAAGAAACCTTAACCGGAGGATCCGGAAGCTGGTGCGACGTGACCTCCGATGTTTCAATACCCATGCCATTACGGCTGCGATTGAACAGAATCGAGGCACCAAAGTCTACGCTCGCCAGCTTGATTGAATAATAATAATAATAATAAGTTTATTTTCTCTTGAATTTTTTAAAAATTGCTCTTATTTTATACATATGTAAGTATATAAGTATGACATAGAAATATGTTAGACTATAAGAGGTCACGTTTGACGGCTGTACTAGTGTAAACTGTATTACAGTCCGTCAGCATCTTCCACTATGGAAAATGAATTCATCTGTCGAAACTCAATACAGCGGATGGCAAAACCGTAACCTTCAATTTCGAGATTCTCGCTGACATTGAGAGTTTCTACAAGGACTTGTACGCATCACGGATGCCTAAACCCACGAGACCCAGCGATGATGACCACAAAGCCCAACTCACGCGCCATTACACGGAGGACATCCCTGATGTCAACCAGGGTGAGGTGAGAGTGGCTCTCGAGCAGCTCAAGAACAACAAGTCTCCAGGAGATGACGGAATCACCACAGAGCTATTAAAAGCAGATGGGACAGTGGTTCTGAAAGAGCTGGTGAGCCTGTTTGATTCCGTTATCCACCAAGGCCTAACACCTCAGGCGTGGAGTGGGAGTGTGGTGGTTCTGTATTTTCAAAAAAGGTGAAAAAACCCTGCTGAAAAACTACAGACCCATCTCACTCCTGAGCCACGTCTACAAGTTGTTCTCGAGAGTCCTAACAAACCGCCTCGCCAGAAAACTCGACGATTTCCAGCCACTGGAACAAGCCGGGTTTTGAAAAGGCTACAGCACCGTAGACCACATCCATACTGTTTGGCAGATTGAACAGAAGACCAACGAGTACAATCAGCCGCTGTGTATGGCTTTCGTGGACTACGAGAATGCCTTCGACTTTATCGAAACCTGGGCTGTTCTGGATGCTCTGCAGCGGTGTCGCATCGATTGGTGCTACATCGAGGTGTTGAGATGTTTGTACGACACGGCCACTATGACCATCCAGCTCCTGGACAGTAAAACCAGCCCCATTGAGTTGCGTAGAGGGGTGAGGCAGGGGGATGTTATATCCCCTAAGCTCTTCACCAACGTACTCGAAGACGTCTTTAAGACGCTGGACTGGACTGAACGGGGCATAAACATTAATGGTGAGTACATATCCCACCTTCGATTTGCCAACGATATCGTGATCGTGGCAGAGAGCCTGGAAGAGCTGAGCATGATGCTGCACAGCCTAAATGGAGCCTTTCGACGGGGAGGTCTCGACATGAACTTGGATAAAACCAAGATTATGTTCAACGAACACTTTGTGTCGGGACCGGTTTATGTCGACGGATCGATGCTCGAAGCTGTTCATGAGTATGTCTTCCTTGGGCAAGTAGTCCAGCTTGGTAGAAACAACTTCAAGAAAGAAATCGACCACAGGATCCAGTTGGGTTGGGCAGCGTTTGGCAAGCTACGTCGAGTTTTATCTTCGCCCCTACCGCAATGCCTGAAAACCAAATTCTTCAACCAATGCGTCCTACCTGTTATGACGTACAGTGCCGAGACGTGGACACTCACAGTGGGTCTAGTCCACAAACTAAAAGTCGCGCAGCAAGCTATGGAACGGGCTATGCTTGGCGTCTCTTTGAAGGATAAAATCCGAAACGAAGTTATCCGACAAAGAACCAAAGTTACCGATATAGCTCACAGAATCTAGGCTCAAGTGGCAGTGGGCTGACTATATCTGTAGAAGGACTGATGGCCGATGGAGCAAGCGTGTCCTAGAGTGGAGACCTCGCCTCGGCAAGCGTAAGGTAGGGCGGCCCCCGGCTATGTGGACCGACGACCTGAAAAAGGTGGCTGGGACAGACTGGATGCGGAAGGCTGAGGACCGTGTACTGCGTGTTGGGAGAGGCCTATGTCCAGCAGTGGACTGCAATAGGCTGATTGATTGATTGACTAATAAGAAAGTTAAAACCTTTTTACCAACGTTTTGGCTAAGTAACATCAGTTGTGGTCACGTAATGACTCACTTTACGCGATCTAGACACATTCAAACTAATAAAGGGCCTGTACAACATGACCAATACTTCAAAATTCCTCTCAAGGGGAGAATCCATGGAGTGTTGCGGTATTTCCTATGACTAATCAAGTGAGACGTGTTATAATGGCATAAAATCGAACCCTCCCAGACGTTTCAACCCCACTGTGCGTAAACTTATAGGTAGGTTGACGTAATTTTGGCGAGCGTTGCTTTAACGAGTCGCTTTGTTTGTTTCGTTCAAAGAGATTTCATTTACCTACATTTTTAAAATATACAAAATATGAAGAAAGCAATCTTGTTTGTGTTTCTATAAATTGGTTGTAGTTTTGTTCTCTGTGTGATTTTACATAGAATGTATCGTTATATCGGTGTGATTTCACTAGTAGGGGCTTCTTCTTCGTGTCAATGGTTTCAGCTGCGTTAGGAGTGGCCTCCCAGAGCTCAGACACAATGCAGGTGCCCGGGTAAGAAAGGCATATCAGCAAATGATCTTTTGTCTGCTGTATCTCACCACATTCACATTGGGCAAGGCAAGTAGGGGCTGAAAAGTAGCTACGTGCGATTATACTAAGTACAATATTTTTCTCCCGATGGTGAAGGATCAATTGCAATTAATAATGAAAATGGATTCACAAACAGAGGATGTTATCTTCATCTGTATACATATTTAAAAAATACTTTTTTTTTCTACATAGTGAGACAAACGAGCCAGCGGATCACCAGATAGTAAGTGATCACCGCCGCTCATAGACACTTCCAATGCCCGAAGATCACAAGTGCATTGCCAGCCTTTTAAAAACGCATAATTATGCACCCTTCTGAAAGGTTCCAAAGTCGAACTTGTTTGGAAATACCGATGCAGATACCTAGCTTGTTCCACAGCTATCAAAGTCGCACAGGGTAAACCTTCGTGTTACTATTCTGCTGCGCGTTTTGTGGACGTGCTTCGGTATTGCTATCGTTGCATTTGCAACGCACTTCGGCAGCAATGAAAATGCGCAGCAATGTCGACACAAACGCGCGACAGTGCTGTTATTGTTACTAGCTCTCATTTTCTGAAAATTTCCCTAGTATTTTGTTAGTTCTTTATACTAGTACTCCTTGCGTTCTAGTCACTAAGAACCGCATGAGTATGCTTTGTTGCTGTAACGTTGCTGTTCGTGCTTATATTGCATACTAAGGCTAAGACAAAAGCTACTGGATTCTAAGGATGCATGAGCGAGTCCAATGGATTTTACTATGTGAGGCCTAAGTTCAGCTTGTACTAATGGAACTTTACTCAATGGAACAATAAAAGCACATTGAGCATGTATTATTTAAAAATACAAACATAAGTTATCATTTATGTATGTCATTCTTTTCAAATACGGCCTCGAATCATTATTATGAATCGAGCAGAAGGTAAATAAATAAAACGCAGTAGCGTCATTGCCGCATTCAATGAAATTATGAATGGGGCACTTAGCGTCACATCCTGCTCCTATTTCGTGACCGGTAAATTTCAAGCCTTTAGTAATTTTCTTTGTACATATAATTGAATGAAAAAATGCCGTGTGGTTGACGGCATAGAATAGAAGTTTCACCAACCCATATCTTCCCGTGGGTGTCGTAAGAGGCGACTAAGGGATAACACGATGCAAATACCATCTTTGCGTAGAGACGGAAAACGCAACATCAAAACCTTTACGACTGCCTCATTGGTCTCGCGGCATAGGTGTGCGCGTGGGATCGGGAGGTCCCGGGTTCGATTCCTGGGTCGGGCAGTGTTATTGGGTTTTTCTGTCACGAAATTCTCAGTAGCAGCACTTAGTCTGGAAATGTGCCCGGTACGGCTATTGCCGTACCGGGCACATTTCCAGACTAAGGCTCGCCCCTTATTACGTGGGACCAAAGTATATCTGGCGAAAAGTGGGTTTAGAAATACATCTCTGCCTACTTCTTTGGGGTTATAGGCGTGAGACTATGTATGTATGTATGTATATAATTGAACTGAAAATTCAATAAAATGTAACTTGATATTGTTAAATGATAATAATTATATAAGCCATTCAACATTGTCTTTCCAAATAGATACAAAGCATTTTTGTACAACGCGACACTACGCACTTTTCTTAAATCTTTTCCACTATAATTTTTCAAAGTTTTTATAACTCTTAAACCGAGTACCCTAATCTAGCGCCCGTAAAATTAATTTTATCCGCAGGCAGTTTTCTAAGAAAACCACAAAACGTTATTCTGCTAAAATTCCACTAAATCTTTTATCCTCGTCCTTCATCACGACGAAAAATAATTTTAATCTCAGCCTAACTGATCACAATTTTGTTATGATTCGCTAATCGTTAACGATCTGTTTTTCTTGTGAATTTTCTGCGTCGAGGGACATTTTCATCACATCCTAAGAAGCTTATCTTCAGTAATAGCGTACTGTAAAGGGACGGGGTTTCATTCGAGATCATCAATTTCTTTCTTGATTGAGCCGCTTGATGGATCTTAGAACAAAGGCCTCGATCAAAGAGATGCAACAATTATATTAAACATGTGTACGTGTCAGAGCACAGTCGATACATTTCAAAACCTTGCGACAGAGACCCATTCAATGAATTCTTGTCATTCTCTCTAGTCAAGCCTAATGGTTAAATTACAAGTAAGGAATTTTCATTGCACTTTGATTTAAATTTATCATGGCGTATATCTTCAATATCACAAATTAGGAAATATTCTTATATTGCTTCATTGGAACTCTAGTACCAATAACGCGAAATAAAAATTGCAAGCTCGATATGGATATTTTACAGAAGTTTGTGGAACCTCTTTGAACGATCACAATTTTATTTGAGAGACGATTTCTGTATATTGTGTAATCGTTGTGTATAACATTTTTGTAAGCTACTGTTGCATTCCTATATCCCGTATCCTTTTAGAGGAGTTCGGTATTGTCAACCTTTTTCTATGGCAATAGTTGGGACGGTCAATCTGAGGGTGCGTGGTGGGTTCCTCTTTCCTTCCATTAGGTAGCGTTATTTCTGCTAATTCTGGATAAAAGATGAAGCAATTTTTTAGGGTAAAACTAGACTTCGCCTGCGGCTTTGCCTGTGTGAGAGTCGGTTAACACGGGTAAAGTGTATTTCACTTTCCTGCCTCTTACTCATTCCCACTTTTGTAGCGGGTTCAGCACAATTAAACAAGTGTTTCAACAACCACAACAACCGAATTTTGACACTCGTGAAAGCTCTTTAACAGTTAAAATGTTTTGGAACCAGGATTGGATAGCAGCATGATCAATAGGTATGTGGGAATGTAAACCATGCAGCAGCAATCGACAATTAGACTCACGTCTGTTGCCCGAAGATGTAGGCAGAGACTACGGAACGCTTCACTCGGTTCATTCACTCCCATCAAATTTTTCGAAGATTTTTATACGTGGAAAAACTTAAGTTATATGCAATAAAATAAATTAATAATTATTACCAAGGGCAAAAGGATCTACATACTACATGTGTAGGTTTAAATTTTTCTTCTAACTTGATTTTCATGCTTACTCTGCAAGAACGCATTATAACGTGGGTCAACCACTTTCCTCAATAAACGACTAAATCTGAACCCTAAAGGCCAGGGCTCGCTTTTTGGGATCCAAAGATTTACGGTGTAAGTGTATCTTTAAAAGAAACACTTTTACTAATAAAGTTTTATGCCACTGGGTTTAGAATAAAGCATTCAGCCTGTCTAGCTTTTGAAATCTCGTAGACATCACGTACACCCAGTAACAAGAACAGCTTTACAGATGCAGTACAATTTTAATCCTTATACGCCATAAGAACGGAACAAGGTCAAAGTATATAGCTTGATGACCGAGTTGTTCAATGTTGAAGATTATTTGAAATCTTCTCCTAAATCTGAAATCAAATTCTCTATCATACAACAAGCTATAATAAAACCAGTGTTCATAGCTATTACGAAGTAGACTTCGGAATAGCAGCTACGTGAACATTTCAGCCTAAGTTAGAACTTAGGATGAAATATTCACGTAGCTGCTCACACTCTAGGGACAAACAGAGTTCGACTGCTTACGCTATTACCGAAGTAGGCGGTTTGACTAATACCAACTGACTAAGTTTATTCTTTTGGTAACTTTTATAAAGTTAAATCGTGTCGATATGCGGTACTTAATTATTGATTACTTTAACGAAATAGTGGCTTTGGAGTATCATATGTGTCGCCTAAAATAAAAAGGAGACTCGCAACTTTCATCACGATGAAATAAAATTCGCCACCGTCGCCAACATAGCTCTTCGAATGGTCAAGCTGAAGTATAATAGCTCATAGCATGAAGAACTAATAACCGTTCGGCAGAAAGGTTTTGGAGTGGCGGACACGTACCGAACGACGCAGCAGAAACGAGCTCCCGCAAGAACGATCGCGAGAAGCGGTTTGTTGGGCACGCATCTAGGCGCTTCTCAAGCTACAAAGCACCGACTTCAAGATCGGTCTGAGTGGAGAGACTTCGAAGGAGTAAGGAGTAGTAGGTACACAATATGTCCAGCAGTGTAGGCTGAAAAATAAATGAGGTAAGCTCAACTGTTATTTTTGTACGTTTATGGTTACTACACCGCTCTTTCAATTTTTTTTAGTCTATTGATAATACTCGTGGAATCATTACAAAAATGTCAACAGAATTTTTATAATTCTTTTGCATAATTGCTTCGGCGGCTATCTATCTATCTAAACGTCACGCCTGTCTCCCATTGGGGTAGGCAGAGACTATGGAATATACGCCAAATGCTCCGATTTGAACATACCTCTTTCGCTTCCTCGACATTCATTAACCTCGTCATGCATGCTCGTCGGTTATGGGTACTTTTGATTTGGCCCTTCCGCAGTACATCACCAATTTGGTCGGCGTAAGTCCGTCTCGGGCGTCCTCTACCAACATGTCCATTCTTACTCGATACACTTCTTCTGTAAATCTTCTTTCATCCATCCGTTCCAAGATCAGAAAAAGATCGAGAAAGTTATGTTGCGATCGTTTGGACACGATCGCAACATACCTTTCTCGATCTTTGCCACTTCATCTTCTTTCAAACCACACCTTTCTCGAATAACACTATTTCTCACTTTATATGTCATTTTAACCCCGCATATACTCCTCAAAGCTCTCATCTCCACAGCATTAATTCTACTTTCATGCTTTTTCTGCCATACCCACGATTCACTCCCATACATCAGTGTTGGCGCCAAAACTCCCTGCAGTATAGCAATGCGAGCCTTACTCGGTATAATTTTACTGCTAAAATGGCGTGTAAGGCGCCATTCACACAATTTCCTGCTTTAACTCTCCTTTCAACATCTCCCTCACATTTTCCATCTCTCGTAAACAATGACCCTAAGTAGACAAACTCATTCACTTGTTCCACTTTGTCATCTCCTATCATTATGTTACATTCAGTTATACTATCTTCCCTCTCTTTGACCATGACCTTAGTCATGCTTATATCCACTTTTATGCCCTTTTTCTTATACGCCTCATTAATTACGGTGACCTTTTGCTGTAAATCAGACGCTGACAACGCAAAAAGAACCTGATCGTCAGCGTATAGCAGAGTTTTAAACACTGATTCACCCATTCTTAATCCACATTCAGACTCTTTAAAATCGGTCAAACAACTGTCCATGAATAGATTGAACAGCCAAGGAGACGCTACACATCCCTGTCTAACACCACGATCAATGTTAAACCAGTCCGTGTAGGCCCCGTTTATTCTGACACAGGCACTTGAATCCTTATATAAGAAAGTAAGTGCCCGTATCAGACTACTGCTCACTCCATACACGGAAAGTGTTGACCATAGTTCATCCCTCTACACTCGATCGTAAGCCTTTTCCAAGTCAATGAAGGCGCAGCAAACCTTCTGGTGTTTCATTAGGATTTTTTCTGAATTGCACCTTGAGGAAAAGACTTGATCCGTACATCCCAGGCCCTTTCTAAATCCCGCTTGCACATTCCAAATCTTACTATCCGTTTCAGAAATAATTCTTTCGATCAGTATCTTTGCATACAATTTGCCACCTACACTCAGGAGGCTTATACCGCGGTAGTTTTTGCATTCCTGCTGAGACCCTTTGCCCTTGTACAGTGGCACAATTACTGCCTTGTTCCAGTTACCTGGGACACGACCGGACCGCCAATATTTGTTAAAAAGCAGGTACAGCAGGTGTTGGCAACCCAACATTTTTTTGTGTTGGTACACATGTAGATTAGTATGTAAGATTCATATTTTATGTGTTGGTAACGCTATGTGGCCCCCGCCTGCACTTCTTCCCTAACTGTGGTACAAGAGAATAAACGCATTTTTACCTCACGGACCTCGTTTAATTTAAACCAGCCCATAAATAAATAAACTTCTTTTCATGGTCCTTCGAATGGTGAGGTACCGCGAGTGTAAACAAATAAAGTGCAAGATCGTTGTTCAGGACAGTTTTTACGACGCCCGAATTGGTTACAATCTCCACGTCTGTTGCCGCCGTGTGAGTGATTACCAATCAAACTCGTCGACAGCTGAAGCCGTCAACGGTGTATTCATCATACATTATTTCCATTACCTACAAAGGAAAAACAGCGGAACTTCCAATTTTGGCCGCCAAGAGGAAGATTGGAGAAAATCGGAGTTTTCAGAAAGCGGAAGAAAAGAAATCAGTTTTCTGCTACTCGCCGCTGCATGGCGCTGTGTGTCCTAGTAGTGTGCAGTGAAGTCACGGTATTGGTCAAAAATGTTTGTTGTAGCAGCCACGCCTCAACACCATTGGCCACACTACAATCGCCGTTTGCGTGTATTTGCGAGCGTGGCGCCACCATCTTCCATCTTGCCGTCGAACGCCACAGGACGCCATCCCGCCATTTTTATCTTCAACAACTTTGTGTAAAGACTTTTAAGTTTTATTTTTAAATTCTGTCTTTCCACTTGCCTATATTTTAGTGTCATAATTATTAATTCAGTGAACATGTGTAATTGCGTGCTCTGCAAATATGACCGAGAGTACGAATAACGAGGCAGATCTATCTGCTTTAATTAGAAAGCGTGCCTTTCTGAAAGGGGCACTAACAAAGTGTTTTAATTTCTTTTCTAATGCGGATATTGACATTAATCCGCACATTTTAAGTGTCAAAGAAGAAAGGTTACGATCGTCCTTCGAAAAGTACGAGGCGCTTAATCTCAAAAAAATGCGCTTTAGAGCCGTCAAGTGATGATTCGGAGGCTGTCGAAGCCAAATATGTTGAAACCTTATCTATCATCAAGCATTTGTCTGTTGAGGCATCTTCTACGCCGCATCCAGTGTCTTCAAATAAAGACCAGTTTACTTCAACACGCTTACCAAAAATAAACATTCCATCGTTTACGGGTAAATATTCTGAATATAAAGCCTTTATAAGCTTATTCAACGCTTTAATTGATAAAAATAATAGTTTGCAATAAATTCAGAAGCTATTTTATCTACGTAGTTGTTTACAAAACGAACCTCTTGAGTTAATAAAAAACCTACCACTCCTGCCTGAAAGTTATGATGAGGCTTGTAAAATACTCAATGATCGATATGATAATGTATATAAAATAACTTCTGAACACATTTATATCTTATTAGACATGCCAGCAGTCATAAAGTCAACGGCTCAAAATATTAGACAGTTTGTCTCGATAATTAAGCAACAGTTAGGTGCTTTAAAAAAATTAAAACATGATGTATCCTTATGGGATCCATTAATACTTTGCATATTAACTCGAAAGTTAGATAATTATTGCAATAGAGAATTTCAAATGTTGCATGATGAACGCACAACCCACTCTCTAATTGAATTTCTAGAGCGACGTGCCTTAGCGCTTGAAAATGCAGAGAAACAACAGGTACAATACAATGCTGTTCCAAAGGCCTCTCATGTGGCTACAATGAAAGGTGCGGCGGCTACTTCCATGAAGTCAACCTCAGCCTGCTTATTATGTAAGTCACCTCACAAATTATTTAGTTGTCCTAAATTTCAACTTCTTTCAGTTGTGGACCGACTAAAGTTTGTTGCAGACAACAATTTATGCAAAATCTGCCTTTACAAGCATAATAATAAATGCAGGTTATTTTTCAAATGTGACATCTGCAAAGAGAAGCATAACAAATTGCTTCACCAAGAAAATATTCAATCTCCCGTCACTTTATTTTTAGAAGTGAGCGACAAACAGGTTCTTTTACCAACCGCTAGAGTTAAGATTATAGCGAGTAATGGAGTTGAGTATAATGTAAAAGCTCTTTTAGATAGTGGATCTCAAAATTCATTTGTTTCCAAGGAGCTTGTCAATTTATTAGGTGTACAGCCACAGGCTGTTGCTACTCCTGTAGTTGGAGTTGGCAACAAAATTTATAATGTAACAGGGCGAGTAAATTTAAAATTGCAGTCTCTCACTAATGACTTTGCAATCTCTGCTACATGTTTTGTTTTAGATACTATCACATCAAAATTACTTCAAAGAAAAATTAGCATGAGCAAACTTAGGCTCCCACGTAACATTGAGCTGGCCGACAAAGATTTTAATATGCCAAGTGTAATACATATACTTATAGGAGCTGATTTATTTTTCCAGCTGTTGCTGCCTTCTGAGCATCATGCCAGTCTCCGTGAGCAGGCGCAGGAGGAAGCCAGCCCTAGTGCACCATTTGTTCCAGTACTTCGCACTCAATTTGGTTATGTAATCGCTGGGTCTTTGCCAGCCTCTCAAGGGCCACAATAAGTAACCTCTTTATTTTGCAAAACTTGTGACAATACTTTAAATGACAGTTTAACTGAATTTTGTAATACTGAAAGCATACCTGAATATTTTTTTGAATCTTTGCCAGAACATGAAGCTTGTAAAAAAAGATTCAATGATACAGTAACTTTAGACACTAAAAATGATACATTTCAAGTCAGTTTGCCTCTTCAATTGCCACTAGAATCTATTAATGAAAATCTTGGTAACTCTTTTAATTTAGCACTAAAACGATTTTTAAACTTAGAACAGAGACTTCAAAAAGATGACCTAGTTTTCCAACTGTATAAAGATTTTATTCATGATTACATTGAGCAAGATCATGGTACTATTATAGACATCAGTCAATATGACCTCCATTCAGATCCTGTCTATTTTTTACCACATCATCCTGTACTAAGGTTTGATACAAGGACTACTAAGTGTAGAGTTGTTTTCGATGGTTCCATGAAAACTAATAAAAAAGTCTCATTAAATGATATGTTAATAAATGGGCCTGTGGTTCAAAACAAATTATTAGACATTTTGCTACTTAAATCAACTCAAATACCAGATTATTGACATTCTCTGCGCACAACAGCCTACTGTGCGTCTGCCAACAATGCAATTACAATAATACTGCAATACTGCTTGCCTGCCAGTTAGAGAGCTGTCTACTAAAATATATATAAAATATGTCTTTTTACTTATATGTCGAGATTGTATTTTTCCTAATAATCAGATAATAGATAAGACGGATTGTTCATTCAAAAACCGTTTGCCCGTTGTATTGCAACGAGAACTAGCAATACAACAATAGATGCAGTTGTCCATCTTTATCGATGTCATATAAAACAAGCCGTGGTCGGTGAGAGCAGCAGGTACAGAGTCCGTGTTTGTGCCGAGTTCGTTCGTAAGTGCAAGATCCGTCAGATTCCAGACGAAAACCAAAGTCGTTGGTAAAATCACAAAAAATAAGAATACAACAAGAGAACACATTCGCAGCCGCAAGCACAACAAAACGAATATTCAATATATTTTGAAGTACTTATTGACACTTTTGACGTTTGAGACAGTTAGTCATCGTGTTATAATACCTATCTGACACCAAGGTTTTTTAGCAGCACAAGAATACTTAATTAAGAGAGACTTAGTATAATGAATATCAATTTTCATTTTCCTTAGTTTTCCTATTGGAAATTGAATATATTTCCTATGTTTTTCTCTTAAAATAAAATTACCATATTTTTCCAACAAGAATTTCCCTTGTAACGACTAGGCCCAGAAATGGGTATTGTCCTTTATGACCCGCTTGTTCTTGCTGGCCCAGTGGTGTTAAAGGCTAAAGTGATCATGCAACAGCTATGGCAAGCGCACATATCATGGGATGAGCAGCCTCCTGAGCACTTGCTAAATGCTTGGAAAGAGTTCTATTGCAGCTTAAGTATCATGCCGCCTATACAAATACCGCGTTATGTTAATTTAAAAAATGCACGCTTAATTGAACTTATTGGCTTTTGTGATGCCTCCAGTTCTACTACTTATGGTTGTTGTGTTTATTTGCCTGTTACTGATTTTAACGGTGATGTAAAAATTTCTTAACTGTGTTCCAAGTCATGAGTAAATCCCCTTAGTCAAACTTAACCGTACCAAGGCTTGAACTTAACGCGGCAGTACTTCTTGCTAAGTTAACAGCTCGAGTAAATAGAATATTGCAACTTAAATTAAAAATAGATAAAGTGGTTTTACACTCTGATTCTCAAATTGTTTTGGCATGGATTAATACTAATGTAAACACATTGAATGTGTATGTGGCTAACAGAGTAAAAGTAATATTTCAGCTTACCAAGCCCTATAATACTTGGTCGTATATAGGTACTGAGAATAATCCTGCAGATTGCTTAAGCAGAGGCATCCTACCGCATGAATTACACAGCCACGCTATGTGGTGGTCTGGCCCAACGCTTCTTCATAATAGTGAGTATAAAATAGAGACTCCAACAGAGATTGCTCCTTCTGACTTACCTGAAGTTAAGGCCTCCTCTGCATTCTCACGCGCTATGGTGTGTACGGTAAACGATGCATATAATATATGTGTCTAGATTTTTTAGACAAATTTTATGGTATTAATAAAATGAAACGTGTTTTAGCCTATATACTGCGTTTTGTTGATAACCTTAAGTCAAACTGTAATAAAAATAAATTAAATTATCTAACTAGTAAAGAATTAGATAACTCATTGTTACTTATTGTTAAATATAAACAGCAAAAACATATGCAAGATACTATTACGGATTTAAAATGTAATGATCAAAAATGAATGTACAAAAGGACTTTAAGATAATAGGGTAGTTTCCAGGGTCAAAATAATTACATTTTATTAAGTCCGTATTTAAGATTATAAAAAAATATACGTACATACATACATAGACTCACGCCTGTTTCCCGGAGGGGTAGGCAGAGACTACGGAACGCCATTTGCAACGATTCTGACATATCTCTCTTGCTTCATTCACTCCCATCAGATTCCTCATACATGCTTTTCTGTTCAGCGTATAAATATATTATCTGGTCAGAGAACGTCCGCCTAGGTCTTCCCTTTCGTCCTGTAAAAAAATATTGGACACGTATATTTCCTTTTTTCGATTAAATAAAAAATAACAAAGATAATAAGATAAAAGCCCATTAAAGTTACGTGTGACGTCACCTAGTGCGAAAAAATGCAGCACGGCGTGACGTTATACGTAACTTTAATGAGCTATATCTTGGTAATTTTTGGTTTAATTTACAAATAAAAAATACGTATCGCTTATTTTTTAATAATCTAAAGGACGGACTTATAAATTTTTTTTCGTCAACTAGCCTATTTTGTCCTTTCATGTCTAATAAGAGTAAGTGGGCGCTTAGAAAAACGCCTCTATACCGTTTGCTCATAAGCATCAAGTAATTTTGCCTAAACAATCTCGAATCACACACTTAATAATACACAGTGAACATATAAAAAACCTGCATGCAGGTCAGAGACTCGTACTCTCGACTTTTAACCAAAGGTTTTGGATAGTACATGGTTTAAACGAAGTAAAGAAGGTCATATATAAGTGCATTGTATGTGTAAAACTAAATGGTCAAATCTTATCCTGCTGTTTGATAATACAATGTAATCTGCGAATTGTCTATTGACGATGATGTAGAAGGCGTATCTTCCAAAATATCGTCTATTAACTGCATAACGCCTCGTTTAAATTTTCTCATTTGTCCGTCGGACATAGGTTCTAGATCGGGCAATAAGCTCAGCAGAAACATTCTTTTTGGATTTTGTGCATGATGTTCAGTGGTTTCTGCCCTAGCTTGCTTAGCCTTAAAATAATCAAGGATGCTTTCATCCATGGAGTTTTTTGCTTTGCGCATTTTTTCTTCGTTGAAAGGTTTGATGTTGACGATGGCGTTGGTAATGGTGGATATATCGTTGGCATTGATACTGAAGACGAATGCGGCGATAGCGTTGGTCATGGTCGAGATTGTGGAGATAACGTCGGCACTGAATATGGTGACTGTGGTGATGGCGTTGGTATTGGTCTATGCTCTGTACTAATCTGAGTATTAAACGTATGAGTATTATTAAAAAAAATGTTCAGTACTGATTGGGATCCATCTTCTTCATCGGTTAACACATCGGTATCAGGTTGATTAATTTCGTCGATTGGTGGCTTTTCTAAGTTCCCAGAAACAGACGCTGTTGAAAATTTAATAAATGGTAACGTGAATTGCATCACCTCATTTAGGTAATATGGTTTCTTTTTTTTTGCCCCAGCTCCACTTTAACTGGGTTTCATATTACGAACAAATACGTTACGAATATTTCACCATTTCTCTTTACACTCGGCACCTGTAATTAAAGTTTTAACTATGGTTTCAGGTATTTAGGTGAAGGATGTACATTTACAAGCTTGGCATCATATTTTGCAAGAGGAGATAATACAATATCTACAATTATTGCAGAAATTGTAATTATTTTTTGGAATATACTAAGTCAAACTTATATGCCAATCCCAAACATGGCTGATTGGAAGAAAATTTCTGAACGTTTCTATCTGCTATGGAATTTACCCCATTGTTTAGGTTCTTTGGATGGCAGGCATATAAGAATGGAAAAGTTACCTAACACTGGTTCAAGCAATTTCAATTATAAGTCTTATCACTCGATTGTGTTAATGGCTTGCAGTGATGCAGATGGTCTTTTCACATTTATTGAAACAGGTTATGCAGGAAGAAATAGTGATGGGGGTATATTTAAAGCATCGGCCATTAAATACTGGATGGAGCAGTCCAGTCTGAACACACCGCCACCTTCTGTTTTACCAAATGATATAAATGAAAACCTTTTTCCGGACTTTTTCGTTGGCGATGAAGCGTTTCCGCTAATGCGGTATTTGATGCGACCATCCACAAAGAACATTAAATGACGTAAGAAGAGTTTATAACTACCGACTTAGCAGAGCTAGGAAAACAGTTGAGTGTGCGTTTGGGATGATGACAGAAAAATTTGCCGTCTTGAGCAATGCAATACGATGTAGATCAGTAGATAAAGTAGCCAACATTGTTAAGGCTGTTTGTGTTTTGCACAATTATGTTCGTAAAAGAGAAGGTTTACCGTACAGCACCCGGCAATTTGAAACACAACAATCGGAGGGACAAATTTTTATACCTGAGAATCTTCAGATTTCTCCGCTTTCATCACCACAAAATCTGAGAAGTTATCTGGCCAACTATCTAATAACCCCACACGCTTCGCTTCCTTGGCAATCTAATTATTGTATATAAATTTAATATACGTACTTACATAAAAAATAAACTATAAATAAAAAATATTATTGCTGACCTGTCATATTGACTTTTTTTCCAATCTCAATACACGCTTTTTCTGTAACATCTTTCCGTACATACTCTGGCAGCCTATAATCATACAAACATGGATAATTTTGCACCTCCTGGACAAAATTAATATTAAATTTTTGTTCCGCCGGCTTTTTTTTTATGCTACGCGTATACGACTCGGGTAGCGTGCGACCAGCAAGACGGTAGCGTGCGACTTATGTCAAATGCGTCGTAGATGCGTCTCGTCATGTGCGAAACTAGCTAAATAAGTATGGCGGCTACTGACAAGCGCCGCGTATGATACGGGTATAAAACACAAATAGCTTGAGAGTCGCTTCGTGAGAGAAGGGCCTAAGCCGGCCATTTAAAAAAATAGGTTTAGATTTTGCCGGAACAATAATGATAAACGGTATGTTTTGCTACTAAAGCTATACATCTTGAGTTAGCTTCTGATTTACGAACTGTAACGTTTTTAGCTTGCCTCAAAAGGTTTATTTCACGTAGGGGTCTTCCAACTGATATTTATAGTGACAATGCTTCAACATTTAAGAGTGCTAATACCCAGTTAACTGAACTGTATAAGTTACAAAATTGTAAAATAAATCAAGGGGAAGTTCATAACTTTGCATCCCAGCAAGGTATAAATTTTCACTTTTTGCCCTGTTATAGTCCTATATTTGCTGGTTTGGCAGAAGCTGGGGTAAAAAACATGAAATTCCACTTGAAGTGAGTAGTACAGAAAAATTTACTTACTTAAGAAATGAATACTGTAATATGTCAAATTGAAGCTATTTTAAATAGTAGGCCGTTAATGCCATTATCCAATGATGTTACTGACTTTGCATGTCTTACTCCTGATCATTTTCTTATAGGATCTGCTTTAAATACTTACCCTGAACAAGATGTGCAGGATCAGAGGAATAAATTGCAATTTTGGAAAGTTTGTACTCAAATAAAATGTTCATTTTGGAAAGATTGGCATACAAATTATTTAAATATTTTACAAACACGCAATAAGTGGAGAGATGGGCATCCTAATGCAAAAATAGATTCTTTAGTAATTTTGAAAGAAGATAATACAAGTCCTCTGTATTGGCCTTAAGCTAGAATTGTCAGTGTATTCCCAGGTGCTGATAATAAAGTAAGAGTTGTTGAAGTCCAGACAGCAAATGGTAAAAAACATAAACGTTCAATTGTAAAAGTTTGCCTATTACCAGTGGAATAAGCTAAGAATTAATTAATCAACATTTCAAAAACTTGTTGTAAATTTGTGTTTTTAATTTAAGCAATAATCGTTTATATGAAGACATATCGCATAGTAGTAACTATGTATTCAGTTTTCTTTAACGAATTTTCTGTAAAATTTACAATCCTTCGTTGTGTTTGGTGGCTACATACATAGCTTATATTATATACATTAATGTACCTTATTTTCAGACGTATTTACTAAACAGTGTTAGATTCTAATAATTTGATTTACTGTTTATAACAATAAAGATTCGCATTGTGTGTCAAGTTTAAATTGAATCTGTAAAAATAGTTTCTGTGTAAGCTATAGTTTTTGTTTTCTCAGATAGGCAGTATGTTGGCAACCCAACATCTTTTTTGTGTTGGTACACATATAGATTAGTATGTAAGATTCATATTTTATGTGTTGGTAACGCTATGCGGCCCCCGCCCGCACTTCTTCCCTAACTGTGGTACAAGAGAATACACGCATTTTTACCTCACGGACCTCGTTTAATTTAAACCAGCCCATAAATAAATAAACTTATTTTCAGCAGGCTTGCCGTGACGCCTTTGCCTACCTTGAGCATTTCAGCAGATATCCTGTCATATCCAGCAGCTTTACCCGCTTTCATACTTTTCAATGCATACCGTATCTCTTCCATACTTATATTATTTTCAGTGTCATGTTCCTCATCCGCTTCTATATTCCTGGTAACACTTTTTCCTTGTTCAAAGTTTCAAAATATACCTTCCACTGATTCAGAATATCTCCATGCTCTCTAATAAAATTTCTATTCATATCTTTTATCACACCAACTTTCGAGTCTCCTGGCGAATTACCTCAGGCTGTTCTGACCAAGTGCCAGAATAATTTAATATTGGCCCGAAAATTTCTAGAAAATTTTCTATCAAACTTATCCTTACATTCTTCTTTCTTTCTTCTTACTGTCTCCTTTACTTTATATTTTAACCTGTCATACTTTTCTCTTACAATCCTC
Source organism: Euclidia mi (assembly GCA_944739405.2). Taxonomy (NCBI): domain Eukaryota; kingdom Metazoa; phylum Arthropoda; class Insecta; order Lepidoptera; family Erebidae; genus Euclidia; species Euclidia mi. The sequence continues at coordinate 45,349,602 of OX123186.2, read as the reverse complement.
TCATTGTCATTCACACTACCTTGTATCCTTTTGATGGCTCTTATGGCTAGCAAGTCCATCCATGCTTTGCGCTTTTCCGCGACCAAACCACTTACTTCCTGATCCCACCATTCATTACATATCTTTTTGACTTGCTTCCTCTTGCTTACGCTACACACTTGTGTAGCTGTATCTATTATTCCATTCTTAAACTTCTCCAAAGTTCTTCTATCTCGCAATTATCTTCTTCAAATAATTCTATAAACCTTTCTTCCAATGCCTCCTTATACTGACTACTTACATTCTACATTCACTCTTTATATGGCAGGTAAGTGTATGCGGGGACGATGGCACCATTTAGTGGTTAGACCAGCTATACGAGTGACTACCAAAAAATGATCAGTACCCACATTTATGCCTCGTTACACCCTTGTGTCTTTCACTTTCGCTTTCAAACGTTCATCTATCATAACAAAATCTATCATACTTCTTTCTGTCTGCCTTTGCTATGTATACATGTGAATCTTCTTGTGACTAAACATAGTGTTTGTTACCACAAGCTTTCTCTCCATACAAATATCCAACAAACTTTCACCATTTTCATTCACTCTGTCAACACCAAATCACCCTAGCATCCTTCATATATATCACGATTCACACCCACCCATCCATTAAAATCACCTAACATAATTATTCTTTCATTATTCTCACACCTACTAAGCACATCTCTGACCTTATCCCAGAATTCCTGTCTGACATTTACTGGTTTGGACATGTCCGGAGCATAAACACAAACAATGAAGACTTTAATTTAGCCAAGTTTTAATCGCATCCAAAGAAGCCTGGAGTTAACATATTCATATTCTTTCACACACTTATTCATCCTATCCGACAGAATCATTCCAACTCCTTGCCTAGCCCTTTCAGACTCAACAACTCCAGACCAATATGCACTATTTAGGCCATGAGTAGTTGTTCAGCAACCTTTCTTCTTAGTTTCACTCACTCCTAGTATATCAATTTTCCTTACATCCATCATCTCACATTATTCATCGATCTTAGTATCCATACCTCCGCAAACATTTACCTTTGCAAACAGGCATTCCCTAGCCCTCTTTTTGCCACTGTTGGACGGGGAGACAAAACATGACGTGTGGCAAAGCGTGTGTCGGCGGCTGACATACTTAAATAAATGTAGTTTATATATTCTTCATTTTACTAAAGAAAACTTCAGTTTTTACATAATTCATTTCCCTCGGGGATTAAATATGCATAAATACCAGCTCAGAGTGATAATAAAATTATTAAGCCCAGTAATTGAATATATCGTGCAATGTAGTTAAATTAAAATTAAGTCGATTAAAATGGAGTACACCGTCGTATTTAAGCTTCACACGAAATTATGATGTGTACTGGAATCACATTATGGCATTGAATGCATTTTTCGTTTATTTAAAAGATACTGAGGAAAATAATATTTCTGGAGGTATAAGAAATAATATTTTATAATTAGGGCTCTGAAATCTCTGTATAGGAGTTCTAGAGCCTGTGTCCGTATTAACGGTGCTTATACAGGTTACTGGTTTGACAAAAAGGTGAAAGGTGTCAGACAGGGGTGTGCAGCCCCGCCTTGGTTGTTCAACTTATTCATGGATAGCTGCATGAACGATATGAGGGAAATGGAATGCGGGATCGATATGGCAGGATTGCGTGTTAAGTATTCACAATACAGGATTTCTTGTACGCCGATGATCAAGTCATTCTTGCGTCGTCAACGACTGAGTTACAACAAATAATGAACTGCATGAATGAGAGCTTTAAAGCGAAAGGTATGAAATTGAATGCAAGAAAGACGAAAGTGATGGTGTTTGAGAAGGATGAAAATGTGACTGAGTGTAATATTGCGATTGATGATGAAAACATTGAACAAGTTGAAGAATTTGTATATTGGGGTAGCATGTTTACGAGAGATGGAAGATGTGAAGGAGATATTGAAAGGAGAATGACTGCTGGAAACTGTGTAAATGGAGCGCTGCATGCCTTTAAGAATGGCCAGAATGTGCCAAAACAGGCGCGACTGGCGGTTCCTAATGGAGTGCTTGTGCCTACTTTTATGTACGGTCGTGAGTGTTGGATGTGGCAGTAAAAGCATGAAAGCAGAATTAACGCAGTTGAGATGCGTTTACTGCGTAGTATGTGTGGGGTATGACTGATTGATAGAATTTCAAATGCAGTATTTTTTTTTATCTTTTTTATAAGAAAGCTTACAGACTAATTACAGTATATGAGTTGATAAATATATAATACAATTGCTATTAACAAGCTTCCACAAATTAATAAAATATATATACAGGTCGTAAATAGACCCTTAACGAAAACTGAAATCCCATGTTGTTCCAATCAATACGAACATTTTTTATTTCAGCACCATTTCTGGGATATTACTGGTTCAGGAGATATTGAGGCTCAAAGTTAGTATGTCATTTCTCTAATTAGGTACAAAATCGATGCATTAACCCCGCCAATATGTTCTTTAGATGCCCTATGATCCCATGAATAAGTAGGTTTCGAGCATTGCACGCGCGCGCTTTTAATTGCGGTTTAAAAAATGTGAAAACTTAAAAAAAAATATCGTTTCCCAGATATTATGTTTGGTTAGTATGACTTGGCATGATGTCCACAACGAGTAGACTTTGGCTTGGTGATGGGTTTTGTGACACCCTGTATATATTATGTTGCTAGCATTTGACCTACAACATTCATCATACCTTTTATACAAAAAAAGAAAGTTACAATAATAGAGATAATATAGACATAACATACCAAAATATATACATACTACAATGATTACATGAATAGATCTTTTTCAACGCAATGCAAGAGATAATTTAGGAGTAATTAGTGTGAAAATCACAATTCGCAGGCGAATTAAAGAATTTTGCAGCCAACAATCTTTTGACAGAAATCGTCTTTGTACAGAAAAGGTCAATATCTAAGTCATCGGGCAGGTTATTAAAAGTAAATGCAGCTCGCGACATAAATGCATTCTTCTTATAATTTGTAGAAACAGTAGGTATTTGCAGTAGCGGTCTACGTCTAAGCCCAAGTAGGTTTGTTCGTAAGTTTAGCTTAGTGAGAAGCTCTGGGCAGTCGACAGATCCATTAGCTAAATTTATGAGAAAACAAACATCACTAATATCACGCCTATAGTGTAATGGCAGAAAGTGATATCTGTTACACCGATAATTGTAATCATCTGAGAATTTCCGTGCTTTATAATCTAGGTACCGAAGAAATTTCTTCTGTACTGCCTCAATACGAGATTTATACACCTCATATTGAGGGTTCCAGACTTGTGACGCGTACTCTAAATGACTACGCATGAATGCACAATACAGGATTTTTATTGGTTTGATAGCTAAAGCCCTAATAATAAATCCCATCTCCTTAGATGATGCCTTGATGATATAGTAAGCAAAGCGCTTACTATATCATCAATGTGTTGTTCAAATATTAGTTTATGTCCATATTCACTCCTAAATCTCTTATCGTGGAGACCGTATTAATGGTTTGGTTGAACAACTTATAAACGTAGTTTATATTAGATTTTTGTCGAGAATACTTGACTCAAAAGCATTTAGTAACATTGAGCTCTAGTTTATTATTTGCGCAGTAGTCTTCGAAACGTTTGAAATCTTTTTGAAGATGTTCAGCATCTAATCTACTTTGTACCACTTTGTGGATTTTCATGTCGTCTGCGTAAAGAATAATGTAAGAGTGATGAAAACAATGTTTAATATCTGATATAAATAGAGTGAAAAATAAAGGCCCGAGGATCGAACCTTAAGTTACTCCAGAAGGGACACAATTCCATGTAGATATATAACCCTTTAGAACAACAGCCTGCGTCCGATTCTCTACATAAGATATGAACCACCGGTAAAGGTCTCCAAGTATTCCAGTCGAAAATAATTTATCTGAAAGTACGCGATGATTAATACGATAGAAACATTTTGAGTAATCTTAATATATAAAATCCTTGCGTTACTGACTGACTGACAGACACGCTACAGCCGAAACTATTGGGCGCAGAAAGCTGAAATTTGGCATGTATGTTCCTTGGGGACCGTAGGGGTGCACTAAGAATGGATTTCCCAAAATTCCCACGGGATCGGCCAAAACGGGTAAATTAAAAAAAAATGCAGGCGTAGCTGCTGGCGTCCTCTAGTCCGTGTATATAACGTCTACTTGCGCACGTTGGTCCATGCCTGCTGATATGAATTCATGGGAAAGTATCAAATTTGAATAAGTAGACCGTTTATTGAGGAAACCATGTTGTTCGGTACCGAAATTACATCTCATCGCTTCGTAGACTTGATCATAAACAATTATCTCAAGTAATTTAGAAAACAGACAGATTTTAGAAATGGGGCGATAATCCTCCACGTTTGATCTATCCCCCTTTTTGAATACAGGGCCGATTTCTAAATTTTTGGTACATAACCCTCCAATAGGGATCGTCTGAATAGGATACAAACCGGTAAAGCGAGACTAATTGCACATTTTACAATAAAAATTGGTAGTACCAAATCGGGTCCGCCCCTTTAGATAGATCCAGGGACGACATCAGCCGCAACACCTTATTCTGACAGACAACTACAGAGGAGATACTACTACTACTTATACTAGCTTTGTTATTAGATGTACGCACCCCGGTCGTGTCAGGTACAGAAAACGTAGAGTGAAAATAATTAGAAAACAGGTTACAGATGTCATTACCGGTATCAGCAATCGTTTTACGGTAGTGCATAGCGTTTGGAAATGTATTAGTAATTTTCCTTGATTTTACATAGGACCAAAATGTCTTAGGATTATTAATGATTGCTGATTCTATCTTTGTCATATATGTATCGAAGCACCTTTTTTCTACCTCTATGGCCCTTGAACGTAGAATAGAGAAAGAATGATAGTCGGCAATGTTACGATATATTTTATATTTAATTAGTTTTATCTAGCTCATTTATAATGGAATCGTAGTCCCCTCTAGAGTAGATATATTTATTTATCGGAAAGTTTATGAATTTCAACGAAGTCGGTCTGAATCATCAAAGGTTTGTGAGGTAGATCAACGGGTAACGCAAGTGGGTTACTGCATTCGTTAACAGCCACCTTATCGTTGCAAAATACAAGGTCCAAAATTCTACTATTAATATTACGCACATTGCTGTATTCAGATAAATTGTATGTGTAAGTGGCACCAAAAAAGTCCCTTATATATGGACAAGATATACATACTAGCGGGTAGTAATATGAGAGAGATGTGGCCTGAAAGAAGATGTCGTGACAAGAATTAAGAAAGGAATGCTGAAATGGTTTGGGCACGTGGAGCGAATGAGTGAAGGAAGAGTGAAGCATCAAATTTATGGGGCTAACGTGTGTGGGCAAGTCGGACGCCGCAGACCTCCTCGGACATTAAGATTTTCCCAATCTGATTGACGGATCAGATTGGGGAAATCTTAAAAAATGGCAAGGTCCGAAGCACCCGGAACCGGCGAGCATGTATGAATAGAGTAATGAATGTAGAGGAAGCGCGTGAGGTTTGTAAGGATAGATACAAGTGGCGTTCCATTGTCTCTGCCTACCCCAACCGTAAAAAAGCGTGAGTATTTGTATGTATGTATGTAAGAAGGACATTTTAAAGAAGTGAAGAATGTACATAATGTCCCGGACGAAATTTAACTAAATGTAATCAACTCATGATCTCATTGATAAAACTAGAAAGAGAAGAAGAAAATATGTAAGATCTGTTAACTTTAATCTAAATAAATCTACGTATTTTTAATGATCGTCGAGATGTGCCTAGCCTACTAAGACACGAATCAATTACCGTCAAACAGGCACTTAATATAATTTGACACCACTAAAACATCATATTGCCTTTTCCAACATTATATGTTTGCAATTGACTAATATTAGTTACGTTAAACTGAATAGAGAATTGAGGCCTTATTTTTGGTATTCAAATCTTTGGAAATTAAATTGACACCTAATGTATCATTAAACAATATTCGTAAATGCTTGTATAACTTTCTCAAAAACACGAAACAAATTCTCGCGAATATGCGATAAAATCGATTGTTTTCTTTTCTCCCCTACGCCACAAAAGCTGCTTCGGAAATATCGAAAGATAAAAAGCGCCATGAAAACACACTCCCCAGTATGGGTATGGCGGGTATCTTTTACTACAATATGCACTTCATCTTCTTTATCTGCATACGTAAAAAGGCTCTGTCGATATCGACGAAAAGAGTTTTTTACGATCAACGCCTGAACCTGTACTCTTCAACTAGTTTCACATACATATACGTATATATACGTGTGTATACCACAGTGTAGTGATATCAACTCGATATAATATGCTAATTCGAAACTGCGGTAACTTTTTGTTACATGCAAAAGCATTTTCTACATTGTAGAACGGTACCTACATAATGCAGTAGGTACAAAGAGATTTCTTTCACACACACTATCATAATAATAATATTTTGTATTATATACTGTTTTTATCAGTATTATCTCGAGAGCTTTCTGTCTATCAGTCAATTAAACTCTTTCATAAGTACTAATATCCTTACAAAACAAACAAAAGCTGAAAGAGATGAGTAGTGCTGAGTAGTAACTGCAGAACTCACTGAAACTTCACATACATAGACGCTTTCATAATGAATACTGTATTCATTGGGGTTTGATGACTCTCCAGCATGCGTTCCTACAGCCATCTTTCTATTAAGCTTTTTATAATTATTTTACTCTGCTAGTCCGTCAATAAATTTCAATTTTCATTTTTCATTCATAGTGCACAGCAGTGTTAGGCAAATTTTAATCGCAAGAACAATTAAAAATTAACAATTGATTAAATATAACCACAACAACTAACACTTAATCAATTGTAATTGTGGAAAATTGCAATTAACAATTGTTTAATTGTTAATTGCAATTAAATTAAATGTAGTACTTAGTAACAATTAGCAATTACTTGTTAATTGTGATTTACTACAATAAACAATTAATTAATTTTCAATTGTTTTGTAAATTTAATTAAAACTAACATTTAAAATATACTGTTGTATAATTTACAGCCAAGAACAACAAGAACAAGACGAAAGGCAGGAGTTTTGGAAGACTTTAATGGAGATTTTGAGGAACTGTAAGGATAACGAAAGCTTGATCTTGTTTGGTGATTTCGATGGATGGGTGGGAGTAAAGCGAGATGGATTTGAAAGAGTTTTAGGTGGAGTCGGTCATGAAAGCGTGATTAAAAATGGAAAAGTAAGCTAGAGGTTTATTTAGAGTCGAGCCTTTGTGTGACAAACACCGTGTTTGATCACAAAAGGATATATATATCGGAATGGTCATCAGTATAGGACGTCAATTGACTACGAAACGGAAGTGCGAAGATTGCGCGCTTCGAAAGAGTCTACGCGTCACGTTCGCTACAGTCGAAGAGGGGGGATGACGGTTGACGTTCAACGGAGCAACGACAACTAGGACTTCTCTTGGAGACTCCGGGCGGGCAACAAGTACCTAGAAACTATCATTCGTTTCGTGTTCAGTAATACAAAATAGTTATAGTCAGTTTTGTTAGATTTGATTTGGTGTGAACTTATAACGAACTGTGATGTGAAGTGTTGATATCGGCCAAGAATCAAGCGATCCGCCGTCATCAGAAGTGGCATCATGGACCAGCGCGACCACAAGGCGCGAGCGAAGGCGACTGCTAACGCTGCTATGTTGGTGAATCAGCTGAGCTTGCAACTGCCACCGAGGTGAGCGTATTTTGTCTGATTTTTTTTAATTTTGGAAATGTCTTAATCGTTGTGGTGATATCGCCATCACATCGTACTGAGTGTTGTAGTTTCGATTCCTACACGAGACACTGAATTGTAGAACCGTTTGACTTTTACGGTGTCGTGGTTCCCATAGCATGATCTCATGAATAATCTTCTTTTTAATAGCTTAAAGAAGAAAGACAAAAAAACTGTGGGTAGTAATGATTTAATTGTGACCTTTGCCGTATTTTAAGTTAGCATATGGTTGTCTGACTACCACAGTGATCTAGCTATAGCGTAGATTGCGAACGGAGGTTTTGAGTTTGATACGCCAGTTAAAAAGAAAGCGATTATTTTATTTCTTAATGCGAGGGTGGCTCGCACTCACGAACTTTGTGATCATATTATTATGCTTGCTTGCAAATAGATTATCTTGTCTCGGTCTTACTTTGTGGACTGTAATAGTAACGAGAGTGAGCGTACAGGCTGACTTGCATTATTCCAAGCAAGTGCGTTTGACTCAAACGTGCTAGTTATTGTTCTAGTGCAGTTGTAATATTGGTTTTAGAACCAACACCCAGCTGGTTGGTTTTCTGCTAAATCTAGAACAAAAGCACCGGTCTAGACTGTCCTTCGCAGGGCAGCGGCGCTAAAGTTGGTAAACTAATCGAATCGTACATACACAGTTCATAGTGTAAGACTGTGCGGGGCTATTGCTTCTGACTGTGTTGATTTTGTGTAGAACAGCTTGTAGCTTTTATTTCTTAAATAGACGTGTGAACTGCAGTGCTGTCTAGACGAGTGCGGTTGGTTGGTTAGTGTAACCTGACCATAGTCAAAAGATATAACTAGCGCCATTATTTTATCGACTCGTGGTGTTGATAATACGTAACGGTTTTCGTTTAAACGTGATCAGAGCCTAAGTAAAAAGTGACACTGTTACTCGTTGTAATTCTGAGTTGTACAGACGATCTCGATGTTGCAATTACACCTGCTTTTTTTGTGTGCATATTTTTTTAACACGGCACATTAAAATGTTTCGTACTCAGATTATTAGATGGCACCACTAGTAAAATTTAATTCAATGTTAAGATTTTACGTGTGAAAATTACCTACTGTGTTTTTAAAATTCATGTAATACGCTGGGAAGTTTTATCAAGTGCCCCGAGTTATGCTTAGGACGTTTAGGAGTGATAGTGTTTCTAGTAGAAGTTATTAAACTCAATTATCAGACGTAGAAGAAAATGATTGAGTTATCATCGTAGTGCGTTACGATAATCAATTACAGAGATTTTAATATTCATTGTAGGTAGAACTAGGTTAGTGATCGTTAGTGATGATTGTATGCTTAACCTTATTCTCATTAAATGAGCACTTTGTTAGTCGTTGTTGTGATAATCTGAGTATTAAACGTATGAGTATTATTAAAAAAAATGTTCAGTACTGATTGGGATCCATCTTCTTCATCGGTTAACACATCGGTATCAGGTTGATTAATTTCGTCGATTGGTGGCTTTTCTAAGTTCCCAGAAACAGACGCTGTTGAAAATTTAATAAATGGTAACGTGAATTGCATCACCTCATTTAGGTAATATGGTTTCTTTTTTTTTGCCCCAGCTCCACTTTAACTGGGTTTCATATTACGAACAAATACGTTACGAATATTTCACCATTTCTCTTTACACTCGGCACCTGTAATTAAAGTTTTAACTATGGTTTCAGGTATTTAGGTGAAGGATGTACATTTACAAGCTTGGCATCATATTTTGCAAGAGGAGATAATACAATATCTACAATTATTGCAGAAATTGTAATTATTTTTTGGAATATACTAAGTCAAACTTATATGCCAATCCCAAACATGGCTGATTGGAAGAAAATTTCTGAACGTTTCTATCTGCTATGGAATTTACCCCATTGTTTAGGTTCTTTGGATGGCAGGCATATAAGAATGGAAAAGTTACCTAACACTGGTTCAAGCAATTTCAATTATAAGTCTTATCACTCGATTGTGTTAATGGCTTGCAGTGATGCAGATGGTCTTTTCACATTTATTGAAACAGGTTATGCAGGAAGAAATAGTGATGGGGGTATATTTAAAGCATCGGCCATTAAATACTGGATGGAGCAGTCCAGTCTGAACACACCGCCACCTTCTGTTTTACCAAATGATATAAATGAAAACCTTTTTCCGGACTTTTTCGTTGGCGATGAAGCGTTTCCGCTAATGCGGTATTTGATGCGACCATCCACAAAGAACATTAAATGACGTAAGAAGAGTTTATAACTACCGACTTAGCAGAGCTAGGAAAACAGTTGAGTGTGCGTTTGGGATGATGACAGAAAAATTTGCCGTCTTGAGCAATGCAATACGATGTAGATCAGTAGATAAAGTAGCCAACATTGTTAAGGCTGTTTGTGTTTTGCACAATTATGTTCGTAAAAGAGAAGGTTTACCGTACAGCACCCGGCAATTTGAAACACAACAATCGGAGGGACAAATTTTTATACCTGAGAATCTTCAGATTTCTCCGCTTTCATCACCACAAAATCTGAGAAGTTATCTGGCCAACTATCTAATAACCCCACACGCTTCGCTTCCTTGGCAATCTAATTATTGTATATAAATTTAATATACGTACTTACATAAAAAATAAACTATAAATAAAAAATATTATTGCTGACCTGTCATATTGACTTTTTTTCCAATCTCAATACACGCTTTTTCTGTAACATCTTTCCGTACATACTCTGGCAGCCTATAATCATACAAACATGGATAATTTTGCACCTCCTGGACAAAATTAATATTAAATTTTTGTTCCGCCGGCTTTTTTTTTATGCTACGCGTATACGACTCGGGTAGCGTGCGACCAGCAAGACGGTAGCGTGCGACTTATGTCAAATGCGTCGTAGATGCGTCTCGTCATGTGCGAAACTAGCTAAATAAGTATGGCGGCTACTGACAAGCGCCGCGTATGATACGGGTATAAAACACAAATAGCTTGAGAGTCGCTTCGTGAGAGAAGGGCCTAAGCCGGCCATTTAAAAAAATAGGTTTAGATTTTGCCGGAACAATAATGATAAACGGTATGTTTTGCTACTAAAGCTATACATCTTGAGTTAGCTTCTGATTTACGAACTGTAACGTTTTTAGCTTGCCTCAAAAGGTTTATTTCACGTAGGGGTCTTCCAACTGATATTTATAGTGACAATGCTTCAACATTTAAGAGTGCTAATACCCAGTTAACTGAACTGTATAAGTTACAAAATTGTAAAATAAATCAAGGGGAAGTTCATAACTTTGCATCCCAGCAAGGTATAAATTTTCACTTTTTGCCCTGTTATAGTCCTATATTTGCTGGTTTGGCAGAAGCTGGGGTAAAAAACATGAAATTCCACTTGAAGTGAGTAGTACAGAAAAATTTACTTACTTAAGAAATGAATACTGTAATATGTCAAATTGAAGCTATTTTAAATAGTAGGCCGTTAATGCCATTATCCAATGATGTTACTGACTTTGCATGTCTTACTCCTGATCATTTTCTTATAGGATCTGCTTTAAATACTTACCCTGAACAAGATGTGCAGGATCAGAGGAATAAATTGCAATTTTGGAAAGTTTGTACTCAAATAAAATGTTCATTTTGGAAAGATTGGCATACAAATTATTTAAATATTTTACAAACACGCAATAAGTGGAGAGATGGGCATCCTAATGCAAAAATAGATTCTTTAGTAATTTTGAAAGAAGATAATACAAGTCCTCTGTATTGGCCTTAAGCTAGAATTGTCAGTGTATTCCCAGGTGCTGATAATAAAGTAAGAGTTGTTGAAGTCCAGACAGCAAATGGTAAAAAACATAAACGTTCAATTGTAAAAGTTTGCCTATTACCAGTGGAATAAGCTAAGAATTAATTAATCAACATTTCAAAAACTTGTTGTAAATTTGTGTTTTTAATTTAAGCAATAATCGTTTATATGAAGACATATCGCATAGTAGTAACTATGTATTCAGTTTTCTTTAACGAATTTTCTGTAAAATTTACAATCCTTCGTTGTGTTTGGTGGCTACATACATAGCTTATATTATATACATTAATGTACCTTATTTTCAGACGTATTTACTAAACAGTGTTAGATTCTAATAATTTGATTTACTGTTTATAACAATAAAGATTCGCATTGTGTGTCAAGTTTAAATTGAATCTGTAAAAATAGTTTCTGTGTAAGCTATAGTTTTTGTTTTCTCAGATAGGCAGTATGTTGGCAACCCAACATCTTTTTTGTGTTGGTACACATATAGATTAGTATGTAAGATTCATATTTTATGTGTTGGTAACGCTATGCGGCCCCCGCCCGCACTTCTTCCCTAACTGTGGTACAAGAGAATACACGCATTTTTACCTCACGGACCTCGTTTAATTTAAACCAGCCCATAAATAAATAAACTTATTTTCAGCAGGCTTGCCGTGACGCCTTTGCCTACCTTGAGCATTTCAGCAGATATCCTGTCATATCCAGCAGCTTTACCCGCTTTCATACTTTTCAATGCATACCGTATCTCTTCCATACTTATATTATTTTCAGTGTCATGTTCCTCATCCGCTTCTATATTCCTGGTAACACTTTTTCCTTGTTCAAAGTTTCAAAATATACCTTCCACTGATTCAGAATATCTCCATGCTCTCTAATAAAATTTCTATTCATATCTTTTATCACACCAACTTTCGAGTCTCCTGGCGAATTACCTCAGGCTGTTCTGACCAAGTGCCAGAATAATTTAATATTGGCCCGAAAATTTCTAGAAAATTTTCTATCAAACTTATCCTTACATTCTTCTTTCTTTCTTCTTACTGTCTCCTTTACTTTATATTTTAACCTGTCATACTTTTCTCTTACAATCCTCTCATTGTCATTCACACTACCTTGTATCCTTTTGATGGCTCTTATGGCTAGCAAGTCCATCCATGCTTTGCGCTTTTCCGCGACCAAACCACTTACTTCCTGATCCCACCATTCATTACATATCTTTTTGACTTGCTTCCTCTTGCTTACGCTACACACTTGTGTAGCTGTATCTATTATTCCATTCTTAAACTTCTCCAAAGTTCTTCTATCTCGCAATTATCTTCTTCAAATAATTCTATAAACCTTTCTTCCAATGCCTCCTTATACTGACTACTTACATTCTACATTCACTCTTTATATGGCAGGTAAGTGTATGCGGGGACGATGGCACCATTTAGTGGTTAGACCAGCTATACGAGTGACTACCAAAAAATGATCAGTACCCACATTTATGCCTCGTTACACCCTTGTGTCTTTCACTTTCGCTTTCAAACGTTCATCTATCATAACAAAATCTATCATACTTCTTTCTGTCTGCCTTTGCTATGTATACATGTGAATCTTCTTGTGACTAAACATAGTGTTTGTTTGTTACCACAAGCTTTCTCTCCATACAAATATCCAACAAACTTTCACCATTTTCATTCACTCTGTCAACACCAAATCACCCTAGCATCCTTCATATATATCACGATTCACACCCACCCATCCATTAAAATCACCTAACATAATTATTCTTTCATTATTCTCACACCTACTAAGCACATCTCTGACCTTATCCCAGAATTCCTGTCTGACATTTACTGGTTTGGACATGTCCGGAGCATAAACACAAACAATGAAGACTTTAATTTAGCCAAGTTTTAATCGCATCCAAAGAAGCCTGGAGTTAACATATTCATATTCTTTCACACACTTATTCATCCTATCCGACAGAATCATTCCAACTCCTTGCCTAGCCCTTTCAGACTCAACAACTCCAGACCAATATGCACTATTTAGGCCATGAGTAGTTGTTCAGCAACCTTTCTTCTTAGTTTCACTCACTCCTAGTATATCAATTTTCCTTACATCCATCATCTCACATTATTCATCGATCTTAGTATCCATACCTCCGCAAACATTTACCTTTGCAAACAGGCATTCCCTAGCCCTCTTTTTGCCACTGTTGGACGGGGAGACAAAACATGACGTGTGGCAAAGCGTGTGTCGGCGGCTGACATACTTAAATAAATGTAGTTTATATATTCTTCATTTTACTAAAGAAAACTTCAGTTTTTACATAATTCATTTCCCTCGGGGATTAAATATGCATAAATACCAGCTCAGAGTGATAATAAAATTATTAAGCCCAGTAATTGAATATATCGTGCAATGTAGTTAAATTAAAATTAAGTCGATTAAAATGGAGTACACCGTCGTATTTAAGCTTCACACGAAATTATGATGTGTACTGGAATCACATTATGGCATTGAATGCATTTTTCGTTTATTTAAAAGATACTGAGGAAAATAATATTTCTGGAGGTATAAGAAATAATATTTTATAATTAGGGCTCTGAAATCTCTGTATAGGAGTTCTAGAGCCTGTGTCCGTATTAACGGTGCTTATACAGGTTACTGGTTTGACAAAAAGGTGAAAGGTGTCAGACAGGGGTGTGCAGCCCCGCCTTGGTTGTTCAACTTATTCATGGATAGCTGCATGAACGATATGAGGGAAATGGAATGCGGGATCGATATGGCAGGATTGCGTGTTAAGTATTCACAATACAGGATTTCTTGTACGCCGATGATCAAGTCATTCTTGCGTCGTCAACGACTGAGTTACAACAAATAATGAACTGCATGAATGAGAGCTTTAAAGCGAAAGGTATGAAATTGAATGCAAGAAAGACGAAAGTGATGGTGTTTGAGAAGGATGAAAATGTGACTGAGTGTAATATTGCGATTGATGATGAAAACATTGAACAAGTTGAAGAATTTGTATATTGGGGTAGCATGTTTACAAGAGATGGAAGATGTGAAGGAGATATTGAAAGGAGAATGACTGCTGGAAACTGTGTAAATGGAGCGCTGCATGCCTTTAAGAATGGCCAGAATGTGCCAAAACAGGCGCGACTGGCGGTTCCTAATGGAGTGCTTGTGCCTACTTTTATGTACGGTCGTGAGTGTTGGATGTGGCAGTAAAAGCATGAAAGCAGAATTAACGCAGTTGAGATGCGTTTACTGCGTAGTATGTGTGGGGTATGACTGATTGATAGAATTTCAAATGCAGTATTTTTTTTTATCTTTTTTATAAGAAAGCTTACAGACTAATTACAGTATATGAGTTGATAAATATATAATACAATTGCTATTAACAAGCTTCCACAAATTAATAAAATATATATACAGGTCGTAAATAGACCCTTAACGAAAACTGAAATCCCATGTTGTTCCAATCAATACGAACATTTTTTATTTCAGCACCATTTCTGGGATATTACTGGTTCAGGAGATATTGAGGCTCAAAGTTAGTATGTCATTTCTCTAATTAGGTACAAAATCGATGCATTAACCCCGCCAATATGTTCTTTAGATGCCCTATGATCCCATGAATAAGTAGGTTTCGAGCATTGCACGCGCGCGCTTTTAATTGCGGTTTAAAAAATGTGAAAACTTAAAAAAAAATATCGTTTCCCAGATATTATGTTTGGTTAGTATGACTTGGCATGATGTCCACAACGAGTAGACTTTGGCTTGGTGATGGGTTTTGTGACACCCTGTATATATTATGTTGCTAGCATTTGACCTACAACATTCATCATACCTTTTATACAAAAAAAGAAAGTTACAATAATAGAGATAATATAGACATAACATACCAAAATATATACATACTACAATGATTACATGAATAGATCTTTTTCAACGCAATGCAAGAGATAATTTAGGAGTAATTAGTGTGAAAATCACAATTCGCAGGCGAATTAAAGAATTTTGCAGCCAACAATCTTTTGACAGAAATCGTCTTTGTACAGAAAAGGTCAATATCTAAGTCATCGGGCAGGTTATTAAAAGTAAATGCAGCTCGCGACATAAATGCATTCTTCTTATAATTTGTAGAAACAGTAGGTATTTGCAGTAGCGGTCTACGTCTAAGCCCAAGTAGGTTTGTTCGTAAGTTTAGCTTAGTGAGAAGCTCTGGGCAGTCGACAGATCCATTAGCTAAATTTATGAGAAAACAAACATCACTAATATCACGCCTATAGTGTAATGGCAGAAAGTGATATCTGTTACACCGATAATTGTAATCATCTGAGAATTTCCGTGCTTTATAATCTAGGTACCGAAGAAATTTCTTCTGTACTGCCTCAATACGAGATTTATACACCTCATATTGAGGGTTCCAGACTTGTGACGCGTACTCTAAATGACTACGCATGAATGCACAATACAGGATTTTTATTGGTTTGATAGCTAAAGCCCTAATAATAAATCCCATCTCCTTAGATGATGCCTTGATGATATAGTAAGCAAAGCGCTTACTATATCATCAATGTGTTGTTCAAATATTAGTTTATGTCCATATTCACTCCTAAATCTCTTATCGTGGAGACCGTATTAATGGTTTGGTTGAACAACTTATAAACGTAGTTTATATTAGATTTTTGTCGAGAATACTTGACTCAAAAGCATTTAGTAACATTGAGCTCTAGTTTATTATTTGCGCAGTAGTCTTCGAAACGTTTGAAATCTTTTTGAAGATGTTCAGCATCTAATCTACTTTGTACCACTTTGTGGATTTTCATGTCGTCTGCGTAAAGAATAATGTAAGAGTGATGAAAACAATGTTTAATATCTGATATAAATAGAGTGAATAATAAAGGCCCGAGGATCGAACCTTAAGTTACTCCGGAAGGGACACAATTCCATGTAGATATATAACCCTTTAGAACAACAGCCTGCGTCCGATTCTCTACATAAGATATGAACCACCGGTAAAGGTCTCCAAGTATTCCAGTCGAAAATAATTTATCTGAAAGTACGCGATGATTAATACGATAGAAACATTTTGAGTAATCTTAATATATAAAATCCTTGCGTTACTGACTGACTGACAGACACGCTACAGCCGAAACTATTGGGCGCAGAAAGCTGAAATTTGGCATGTATGTTCCTTGGGGACCGTAGGGGTGCACTAAGAATGGATTTCCCAAAATTCCCACGGGATCGGCCAAAACGGGTAAATTAAAAAAAAATGCAGGCGTAGCTGCTGGCGTCCTCTAGTCCGTGTATATAACGTCTACTTGCGCACGTTGGTCCATGCCTGCTGATATGAATTCATGGGAAAGTATCAAATTTGAATAAGTAGACCGTTCATTGAGGAAACCATGTTGTTCGGTACCGAAATTACATCTCATCGCTTCGTAGACTTGATCATAAACAATTATCTCAAGTAATTTAGAAAACAGACAGATTTTAGAAATGGGGCGATAATCCTCCACGTTTGATCTATCCCCCTTCTTGAATACAGGGCCGATTTCTAAATTTTTGGTACATAACCCTCCAATAGGGATCGTCTGAATAGGATACAAACCGGTAAAGCGAGACTAATTGCACATTTTACAATAAAAATTGGTAGTACCAAATCGGGTCCGCCCCTTTAGATAGATCCAGGGACGACATCAGCCGCAACACCTTATTCTGACAGACAACTACAGAGGAGATACTACTACTACTTATACTAGCTTTGTTATTAGATGTACGCACCCCGGTCGTGTCAGGTACAGAAAACGTAGAGTGAAAATAATTAGAAAACAGGTTACAGATGTCATTACCGGTATCAGCAATCGTTTTACGGTAGTGCATAGCGTTTGGAAATGTATTAGTAATTTTCCTTGATTTTACATAGGACCAAAATGTCTTAGGATTATTAATGATTGCTGATTCTATCTTTGTCATATATGTATCGAAGCACCTTTTTTCTACCTCTATGGCCCTTGAACGTAGAATAGAGAAAGAATGATAGTCGGCAATGTTACGATATATTTTATATTTAATTAGTTTTATCTAGCTCATTTATAATGGAATCGTAGTCCCCTCTAGAGTAGATATATTTATTTATCGGAAAGTTTATGAATTTCAACGAAGTCGGTCTGAATCATCAAAGGTTTGTGAGGTAGATCAACGGGTAACGCAAGTGGGTTACTGCATTCGTTAACAGCCACCTTATCGTTGCAAAATACAAGGTCCAAAATTCTACTATTAATATTACGCACATTGCTGTATTCAGATAAATTGTATGTGTAAGTGGCACCAAAAAAGTCCCTTATATATGGACAAGATATACATACTAGCGGGTAGTAATATGAGAGAGATGTGGCCTGAAAGAAGATGTCGTGACAAGAATTAAGAAAGGAATGCTGAAATGGTTTGGGCACGTGGAGCGAATGAGTGAAGGAAGAGTGAAGCATCAAATTTATGGGGCTAACGTGTGTGGGCAAGTCGGACGCCGCAGACCTCCTCGGACATTAAGATTTTCCCAATCTGATTGACGGATCAGATTGGGGAAATCTTAAAAAATGGCAAGGTCCGAAGCACCCGGAACCGGCGAGCATGTATGAATAGAGTAATGAATGTAGAGGAAGCGCGTGAGGTTTGTAAGGATAGATACAAGTGGCGTTCCATTGTCTCTGCCTACCCCAACCGTAAAAAAGCGTGAGTATTTGTATGTATGTATGTAAGAAGGACATTTTAAAGAAGTGAAGAATGTACATAATGTCCCGGACGAAATTTAACTAAATGTAATCAACTCATGATCTCATTGATAAAACTAGAAAGAGAAGAAGAAAATATGTAAGATCTGTTAACTTTAATCTAAATAAATCTACGTATTTTTAATGATCGTCGAGATGTGCCTAGCCTACTAAGACACGAATCAATTACCGTCAAACAGGCACTTAATATAATTTGACACCACTAAAACATCATATTGCCTTTTCCAACATTATATGTTTGCAATTGACTAATATTAGTTACGTTAAACTGAATAGAGAATTGAGGCCTTATTTTTGGTATTCAAATCTTTGGAAATTAAATTGACACCTAATGTATCATTAAACAATATTCGTAAATGCTTGTATAACTTTCTCAAAAACACGAAACAAATTCTCGCGAATATGCGATAAAATCGATTGTTTTCTTTTCTCCCCTACGCCACAAAAGCTGCTTCGGAAATATCGAAAGATAAAAAGCGCCATGAAAACACACTCCCCAGTATGGGTATGGCGGGTATCTTTTACTACAATATGCACTTCATCTTCTTTATCTGCATACGTAAAAAGGCTCTGTCGATATCGACGAAAAGAGTTTTTTACGATCAACGCCTGAACCTGTACTCTTCAACTAGTTTCACATACATATACGTATATATACGTGTGTATACCACAGTGTAGTGATATCAACTCGATATAATATGCTAATTCGAAACTGCGGTAACTTTTTGTTACATGCAAAAGCATTTTCTACATTGTAGAACGGTACCTACATAATGCAGTAGGTACAAAGAGATTTCTTTCACACACACTATCATAATAATAATATTTTGTATTATATACTGTTTTTATCAGTATTATCTCGAGAGCTTTCTGTCTATCAGTCAATTAAACTCTTTCATAAGTACTAATATCCTTACAAAACAAACAAAAGCTGAAAGAGATGAGTAGTGCTGAGTAGTAACTGCAGAACTCACTGAAACTTCACATACATAGACGCTTTCATAATGAATACTGTATTCATTGGGGTTTGATGACTCTCCAGCATGCGTTCCTACAGCCATCTTTCTATTAAGCTTTTTATAATTATTTTACTCTGCTAGTCCGTCAATAAATTTCAATTTTCATTTTTCATTCATAGTGCACAGCAGTGTTAGGCAAATTTTAATCGCAAGAACAATTAAAAATTAACAATTGATTAAATATAACCACAACAACTAACACTTAATCAATTGTAATTGTGGAAAATTGCAATTAACAATTGTTTAATTGTTAATTGCAATTAAATTAAATGTAGTACTTAGTAACAATTAGCAATTACTTGTTAATTGTGATTTACTACAATAAACAATTAATTAATTTTCAATTGTTTTGTAAATTTAATTAAAACTAACATTTAAAATATACTGTTGTATAATTTACAGCCAAGAACAACAAGAACAAGACGAAAGGCAGGAGTTTTGGAAGACTTTAATGGAGATTTTGAGGAACTGTAAGGATAACGAAAGCTTGATCTTGTTTGGTGATTTCGATGGATGGGTGGGAGTAAAGCGAGATGGATTTGAAAGAGTTTTAGGTGGAGTCGGTCATGAAAGCGTGATTAAAAATGGAAAAGTAAGCTAGAGGTTTATTTAGAGTCGAGCCTTTGTGTGACAAACACCGTGTTTGATCACAAAAGGATATATATATCGGAATGGTCATCAGTATAGGACGTCAATTGACTACGAAACGGAAGTGCGAAGATTGCGCGCTTCGAAAGAGTCTACGCGTCACGTTCGCTACAGTCGAAGAGGGGGGATGACGGTTGACGTTCAACGGAGCAACGACAACTAGGACTTCTCTTGGAGACTCCGGGCGGGCAACAAGTACCTAGAAACTATCACTCGTTTCGTGTTCAGTAATACAAAATAGTTATAGTCAGTTTTGTTAGATTTGATTTGGTGTGAACTTATAACGAACTGTGATGTGAAGTGTTGATATCGGCCAAGAATCAAGCGATCCGCCGTCATCAGAAGTGGCATCATGGACCAGCGCGACCACAAGGCGCGAGCGAAGGCGACTGCTAACGCTGCTATGTTGGTGAATCAGCTGAGCTTGCAACTGCCACCGAGGTGAGCGTATTTTGTCTGATTTTTTTTAATTTTGGAAATGTCTTAATCGTTGTGGTGATATCGCCATCACATCGTACTGAGTGTTGTAGTTTCGATTCCTACACGAGACACTGAATTGTAGAACCGTTTGACTTTTACGGTGTCGTGGTTCCCATAGCATGATCTCATGAATAATCTTCTTTTTAATAGCTTAAAGAAGAAAGACAAAAAAACTGTGGGTAGTAATGATTTAATTGTGACCTTTGCCGTATTTTAAGTTAGCATATGGTTGTCTGACTACCACAGTGATCTAGCTATAGCGTAGATTGCGAACGGAGGTTTTGAGTTTGATACGCCAGTTAAAAAGAAAGCGATTATTTTATTTCTTAATGCGAGGGTGGCTCGCACTCACGAACTTTGTGATCATATTATTATGCTTGCTTGCAAATAGATTATCTTGTCTCGGTCTTACTTTGTGGACTGTAATAGTAACGAGAGTGAGCGTACAGGCTGACTTGCATTATTCCAAGCAAGTGCGTTTGACTCAAACGTGCTAGTTATTGTTCTAGTGCAGTTGTAATATTGGTTTTAGAACCAACACCCAGCTGGTTGGTTTTCTGCTAAATCTAGAACAAAAGCACCGGTCTAGACTGTCCTTCGCAGGGCAGCGGCGCTAAAGTTGGTAAACTAATCGAATCGTACATACACAGTTCATAGTGTAAGACTGTGCGGGGCTATTGCTTCTGACTGTGTTGATTTTGTGTAGAACAGCTTGTAGCTTTTATTTCTTAAATAGACGTGTGAACTGCAGTGCTGTCTAGACGAGTGCGGTTGGTTGGTTAGTGTAACCTGACCATAGTCAAAAGATATAACTAGCGCCATTATTTTATCGACTCGTGGTGTTGATAATACGTAACGGTTTTCGTTTAAACGTGATCAGAGCCTAAGTAAAAAGTGACACTGTTACTCGTTGTAATTCAGAGTTGTACAGACGATCTCGATGTTGCAATTACACCTGCTTTTTTTGTGTGCATAATTTTTTAACACGGCACATTAAAATGTTTCGTACTCAGATTATTAGATGGCACCACTAGTAAAATTTAATTCAATTTTAAGATTTTACGTGTGAAAATTACCTACTGTGTTTTTAAAATTCATGTAATACGCTGGGAAGTTTTATCAAGTGCCCCGAGTTATGCTTAGGACGTTTAGGAGTGATAGTGTTTCTAGTAGAAGTTATTAAACTCAATTATCAGACGTAGAAGAAAATGATTGAGTTATCATCGTAGTGCGTTACGATAATCAATTACAGAGATTTTAATATTCATTGTAGGTAGAACTAGGTTAGTGATCGTTAGTGATGATTGTATGCTTAACCTTATTCTCATTAAATGAGCACTTTGTTAGTCGTTGTTGTGATAATTTTGTGGTATCCACGTTACCATCAATCCAGATTAGCATAAACTGGATAAGCCGTTGGTGCGGCTGCATGTTTAGCCATGCGTTGCCATTAGTTGGACCGGTAAAGTGCCTTTCTGGTTAGCCTAGTTTACCCTTGAACTTTTATGATAGTCATAGTCTCCGTTTTTACGAAAACAAGACAGCCGTTAATGCATTGTCATAGTATCACAAACGTTGTCCATCGTCTTCAACGCGAAAGGTCCGTTGCTGTATCGCTAATAAGGTTAGGATAAGCTTCATATTTAGACTATCTATGACAAAATTATAACGCTGAAAAGACTGATTAGATACTTGGTAGTAAACTTAACATCTGGACTACCAGCCTAGTAAGATTTTTTTTATAGTCTGCTATGTGATAAGGAAAACCAACACAACATGTTGAACAAACCTAGTTTAAGATTACTTTGTTACGCTCGAAATGATTATCCGGGTGGTGTTGTGTAACCGGATGGAGGTTGAGTAGCGTGATGTTGAAGACCCGATGGATGTCAGAGTATGAGCAATGCAATATTTTAATGAGTTTCCTATTTTTGTAACGAGTATGTGTGTTGTTCAACATGTCAGCTTCGAGAGAAAGAGTTTTAGTTGTGATTTTCATTAAAACCTGAGTACCTTTATTCCCATTGATTTGGGTCAGGAATAGCCGAACGACTAGATTGAGTGCTGTGCGATAATGTTCTTTTATTCCTAGAGCGAAGTGCATTAAGGTGTGGTTGTGGATCGCAATCACGGATACCCTGCTACTCAAGTAGCTCTCATTTGATTTTTGATCACTAAAATTATCTACCACTGGTTTCTGTGTCGTATGACAAGAGCGTGTTGCGAGAATCTAAAAGTACTCATAGACTGCCAATTGGTTATCTCAGAACTGTAGTCGTTGCCTCTATGTAGCCAAAGGAAATCGATTTCTCCGAAAGTAGCTTATCATTTCTGGCCATGTTCGCATTTGGTGTTTGTTTTTGTCAGTAGTCAAATCCAGTTTTGACATAGAAAATCGAGAGTATGGACGGGAGTTACGTTCTGTGTAGTAGTGAAGTTGTAAACGAATTTGATAATCGCTTAAAATTTACGAAGTGCGGACGTTGAATTAGTCTGAAAGAACGGATACTCTATTTAGTGGGTATACAATGAGACAAATCTTTGAAATACTAATGGTAGATTTATTTCCTTTTTGGGTAATCCTGGTGGCTAGCGCGGCCTGGTGGCTAGCGCGGCCTGGTGGCTAGCGCGGCCTGGTGGCCGGCGCGGCATGGTGGCCGGCGCGGCATGGTGGCCGGCGCGGCATGGTGGCCGGCGCGGCCTGGTGGCCGGCGCGGCCTGGTGGCCGGCGCGGTCTGGCGGCCAGCGCAGCCTGGTGGCGAGTGTGGCTTGGTGGCCAGCGTAGCCCGTGTGTGGCGCGCGGCCCGTGTGTGGCGCGCGGCCCGTGTGTGGCGCGCGGCCTGTGTGTGGCGCGCGGCCCGTGTGTGGCGCGGGGCCTGTATGTGGCTTTGAAGAATTGAAGAGCCTGGTAACTGGTATAGTTAAAACATATCTGGCCGAACCTGGCAATGAAAGTGAAGGTAGTTTATTAAAGGTTAGAAGATGTTGAGTCCAAAGACCTTGGCTTAAATGTTTTGGTTAACTTGGTTTGAAAAATCTTAAACTTTAAAGGCCCATTTGAGGTCACAGAAGTTATTTACGATGATCTTTATAATCGCAAAGCCCTTAATTCTAAGCGTTACTGTAAGTTCGCCCTCGACAGGTTGCGAAAAATGCCTGAAGGTCAAAGTACAACTGACGAAATTGAGGTGAAACAAAGTAGTTCTGATATTGAAGAAAGTGTTTAAGTTTACATGATGATCGGATCGGACCGTACCAGAGGCTGACGTGTAGCCGTAGCTCGGTAGAAATCGGCGTCTACTAACTTAGTAGTCCGTGAGTAGGCGGTATTGCAGTCGGCTCTGGTGGAGGTCGGGTTTCAGTGGCGTTCCCATGTGGGGTTCGCAGAAAGTAGAGTAACTGGAGGTTACTGGGCTATGCATAGCCTTGATCACAATACATGTAGAGCTTAAATGTTATGGTTTACTTGGTTTGAAATAATATCTTGAGAGATACAGCGATAGTGAAATGTCGGTTTTACTTTGAGTTTCCTGATTATTGATTTTGATACTGAAACTTTGTGCCAGAGGATCAGAGCATAACTGACGATCTTAAAGAGAAAAAAAATATTGTGAACCTTAATACTGACGAGACAGTAGAAAACTGGGCTTACATGTTGATTGGTTGTGTGATTTAATGTCAGAGGTTCGGTTTGTAGCCGTAATAGCCGTAAATCAGTACAAATCGGATTCGATACAACTGTGAAGGCAGTTGTCCGTGAGTACACGGTAGGTACGCAGACGACTCCGATGTTTGATTGGCGCAGACAAATGGGTGTCAACAGAGTGACTGGTGTAAGGCCTGGTTTAGTAAATGGAGGTTACTGAATGGGGGCAACCGAGTGGCTGATTGAGTGCCTGGTTTAGTAACTGGAGGTTACTGAACGGTTATGAATCACATGTAGAGCTTTAGTTATTTGATTTGATTATAACGTAAGCCTATGGTAATTGACTGTATTGTCAGTGATGCTCTGAATCCAGCTCCTATAATAGAATGTAATGTAGGAGGTAATTTTGTAGAAAATTTGATTGGAATCCTAACACTGTTTTGATTCAACCCTTACCTGGGTTAAGTCAGGAGTGACCGAGCAATGTGATATTGTGCGTGTAAAATTTTGTTACAGATTAACACACAGGGACGTGTGTCTTGTAGGATGGCCGTATCGGAATGGTCGTCACTATAGGACGTCAATTGACTACGAAACGGAAGTGCGAAGATTGCGCGCTTCGACAGAGTCTACGCGTCACGTTCGCTACAGTCGAAGAGGGGGGGATGACGGTTGACGTTCAACGGAGCAACGACAACTAGGACTTCTCTTGGAGACTCCGGGCGGGCAACAAGTACCTAGAAACTGTCACTCGTTTTGTGTTCAGTAATACAAAATAGTTATAGTCAGTTTTGTTAGATTTGATTTGGTGTGAACTTATAACGAACTGTGATGTGAAGTGTTGATATCGGCCAAGAATCAAGCGATCCGCCGTCATATATGTATACGCGTCAGGCGAAAAATGTTAGAAGAAGTATGATTGATTTTGTAATGCTGAATGATTTTGTAATGTTGCAATGCTGAAGGCTGGACAGGGCATCATAGTTAGTCAGCTGCAGCGCTTGTTTAACTTGTGCCGAAACACCGGCAGTGTACTTGATGACTGGGCCACAGCAGTAGTTGTGCCTCTTTATAAAGGAAACAACTCGCAACAAGACTGCTAAAACTATAGAGGCATTAGCCTTCTCAGCATTGCTGGCAAATTGTATGCAAAGGTACTGATTGAAAGAGTTATGAAAGTAGCTGACAAGAAAATATCGGATGTACAAGCGGGATTCCGAAAGGGTATGGCGTGTACAGATCAAGTCTTTTTCTTGCTATGCATAACCGAGAAATTCTTGGTCAAGATCTTTTGTACGTTCGTGGATTTGGAAAAGGCTTACGATAAAGTAGGGAAGTTAGTGAGGAATGAAATGTGGTTGGTACTGTCGATGTATGGGGTGAACAGCAGCCTCATACGAGCTCTGAAATCCCTTTATGAGGATTCTAGAGCTGCTTGTGCGAGGATAATCGGGTCATACACTGACTGGTTTACCATCAACACAGGTGTTAGACAGGGATGTGTAGCGTCGCCGTGGCTGTTTAACCTGTTCATGGACAGTTGTTTGCAAGATCTTAAACATAGTGATTGTGGATTAAGGATGAATGAGTTACCTGTCAAATGCCTCCTTTATGCTGATGATCAGGTAATACATGCATCTTCAGAGGAGGTGTTGCAGGAGATGGTAACAATCGTGCATGGTGCGTTAGACAGGAAAGAAATGAAAGCGAAGGTAAGTAAAACGAAAGTTATGGTTTTTGAAAAGGAGGAATGTATTACGGCTTGCAATGTTGTGACCGATGGGCAACGAGTGGAACAAGTGAATGAGTTTGTATATTTAGGTACGCTGTTTACAAGAGATGGTAAGAATGAAGAATATATTGAAAAAAGAGTAAATGCAGGTAATACAGTGAATGGAGCTCTTAAGGCGTTAATGAACAGCCAAAACGTGTCCAAAAAGGCACGATTAGCTGTGCACAGAGAGTGTTAGTACCGACACTTATGAACGGTATTGAAAGTTAGGCATGGCAGAAGAGACTTGAAAGTAGAATAAATGCTGTAGAAATGAGAGCACTGAGAAGTATGAGTGGTGTGTCTTTGAATGAAAGTGTAAAGAATTGTGTGATAAGAGATTGTTGTGGTGTAAAAGAAGATGTAGTGACAAGCATCGAGAAAGGAATGCTAAGGTGGTTTGGGCACATGGAGAGTATAGATGACGAAAGACTGGCCAAGCAAGTGTGACTGGGACAGCACGAAGGGAAAGTATAAGACGGACGTTCTCTGACCAGATCGGAGAAATCCTTAAAACAGGAAATGTTAGAAGTACCCTTAACAGAAGAGCATGCATGAGGAATTTGATGGGAGTGAATGAAGCAAGAGAGATATGTCAGGATCGTTGCAAATGGCGTTCCGTAGTCTCTGCCTACCCCTCCAGGAAACAGGCGTAAGTCTGTGTATGTATGTGTGTATGTAATATACAGACAGTAAATATAAATATATAATATACCCGTGCGGCTCCGGGTAGTAGAATAGTGCCCCCTATCTATTCCTGTGGTTAAATACACATGTTGGCAGCAAATAAAATACCGATTCAAAAAATTATATAATAAATAAATATTCATTTATTTATCAACAAGCAGTTTTTTATGTAGAAAGAAATATTTAGAAAAATTAAGCTATACTTACAACCTTTGACCACTTTTTCATTCGTCTGAGACTTACAGCTTAATTTTCCTAAATCTCTTACTAATTTCGTTTTGATACATAAAGTTAATTGTTAGTTTTAATTGTTCTAAAACAACTAAAAAAGTTAATTGCAATTATTTTAATTGTGATTTGCAATTGGCATACGATAATCAAATTAATTTAATTGCAAGGTGCAATTAAAAGTTTAATTGCGATTAATTTAATTGTGACTAATTTAATTGCAATTACTTTTTTAGTCAATTAACAAGATAATAGACAAATTAATCGCATCAGGGCCGAAAGACATTTACCTCTCTCAGTCCCCTGTAAATACAGTACAGACATTTATGCGTCGTGACTTTTTATTTTGTACGCGTTTCAAACCTTTTAGAAACTCCGAATGTAGTGTATACGAGTGCAACATGGTACTTTGGTCCTTTTGCGTTAACTGAAAAGTTTATAGAACTCTGATGCTTGTTAATGTTTTATTGTATTAAGTATATGATAGTATATGCCTCTAAGCAATATCGCAATAGCTAAGGTACCTATTTTAAATTAATGAAAATATGCAGAAAATACGAACGTTTATTTACTAAATACATTTTTCGTGGTTTAATCTTCAGTTGTTCATAAAATGAAGTAAACATTTGGTGTTATCATATAGTAATTTGTGATATTTTTCACATCTATACTTAGACATACGTTGATATCGAACAAAATAAATTCAATAACCAATACATAGCCGAGAAATATGGATTAAACACATGACTATTACATATACCCTAATATGACCAGGTATCGCTATAGGACATATCCAGGCATCGAAGTAGGTAGGTTACCAGCGTCAATATCAAATATAATTTCTGTAATACATAGCCAAGCACTGCGACGTAGTGTAATATTTTAAGTGAATTTTCATAAATCCCTTTGTCATTCCATTCACATGTCGTTGCTTTCGTTTTTATATCGACTTTTTCTTTCAACCGAACTCTCTCCTCATTCCTTATGCGGTCTGCGCCCGTGACTCACACATTTCGAGAAATCACTCAAATTTAAAACATGTTTTCGAATTCAAATATTTTTGTTACAAAAGATTTCTATGATTCTGTAGTCAGTAGCTAGAATATTGAAAATGTAAATTTATTCTCAGTAAATCGTCGTTCAACATTGGTATAAAATATATTGTGATCTACATTTTCTTGTTCTTTATTCGGGTAAATAGTTTATATTTAAATAAGTGTAGTAGGTGAGGCAGCAATGGCATAGTGGAGATACCAACAGACTGCCATGCTGCCCTATGCATGTATTGGGTTTGAATCCACGGCGCGCACCACTGTATTTTCGGAGTTATGTGCGTATTGAATTGTTAATTATTGCTAGTCCCGTGCCTCGTAGAGCACGTTAAGCTGTCGGTCCCGGCTGTCATGAAGATCTTTGACAGTCGTTATAGACTGTCAGTACCTCTAAATGAACTGACACTAGTTTAAACCTATCGCTATACTTTCGGGTTGCGCAGGTCAGACTGGTCGCTTTGTGGAAAAGCTAATATTCAACCTAATCCGCTAAGACTAGTAAGCGGACCCGGGTTGAAACTGGGATGATTGACTAGGAGGATGTACTATGTGAGATTCACTTTCGTGTCTTCACCTCTCAGAAGGCGGCAATAGCCTTATTTTCGCCGCCTTTAATGAATGTATGGTAACTAGCACCATTGGTTTCAAATCATTTTAGAGATATTGGTCCTTCTCTCACGAACTAAACAAAATAACGGAGGGTCACGTGCCGACTAGTGTTCATTATAATCGGGATAATAAAGCATTATAATAATCAAATAAGCATACGGGTTGCCTTACTCACAAAAAAAAAAACTCTTCGCGTCATAAAGACATACTTATTTCGTTTATTTTCTTTTGAAGTTCAGACATAATAGGTTTAGATGCGAGTACAATGCAGGATATCATCTGACACTTATAACTGACTCAGCCCGCTGATGGCCCGCATTCAACAGCCATCGTACGGCTCAACCTTGATTGAGGGAGCCAGCACGACCTGAATCATTATGCCTCCACGCCATCAGTAGGTGTATGCATAAGCATGCCAGCCTAAGCATCCAGACAGGTTGCCACTAATATTAGTTGAAAAGTTTACTAATTCCCGCATTGAAGTTGCTCCTTACATTTTATCATAAGGTTGAGTACATGATGTAAACAATAATATTAAAATAATAAAAATTATACAATAAAATGTAATCTAATTAAAATCAAACTAAATAAATAATAATAATTTAATGTCAATTTGAAAATGTCAAAAAACAAGAAATGATTACAAACGTAAATAAAATTATTAAATGTCACTTAAGTTATTGGAAATGTCAAGACATAAATAAAATAATTGAATGTCAATATGGAAATGTCAAAAGCATAATACAATAATTACTATTAAAGTAAATAAAAATAATCTGATGTCATTTTAGAATGTCAGAATATAAATAATAACAAACAAAATGGATAAATTACAAATGTCAAATATTCATAATATTATACTACATATTTACATGACATTTTAGCCTGCGTGCAAATTGGAGAAACACAACCCCGGGCATTCTTGTCTTCTAAGTAATCCTTTACTGAGTAGTATGCTTTGGAACACAAACTCTGCTTAACAAATACTTTGAATTTATTAAAACATAATGCCTGAATATTGCCTGGAATTTTGTTGTAGAAGCGTATACTTTGACACTTATACGAGTTACTAATTTTTTGCAGTCTTGTTAAAGGTAGCACAAGTTTATTGTTATTTCGTGTATTTATACTATGCATCTCGCTTATTTTCGAAAACATATTTATATTTTTCCTAACGTATATCAAGTTTTCATAAATATATTGAGATGCGACAGTCATTATTTTAATTTCCTTAAATTTTTCCCTCAGAGAATGCCTTGATTTCGACTATGTATTCAGGAGAATTATATTACAGCAAATAAATAAACAGTAATTTTACCATCGCGTTTTTATCTGGGACTACTTTTTGTTAACGGGTGCTACAAAACCACTAGCTGCCAGAAAGATATGTTTATCACCAGCAGCATCGTTGGAAAAAATAAACGCATAAATACGAGTATATTTGCCTCTAAATAGCTCGTGAATGCACAAACATTCCTAACATTTGCATTTCCACACAAAAAGCGTCCAATACCGTGGAATTACAGCTCTTACTTTACCTTGCGTTTTGTTTCAACATAGGCATCGTGTGGTAGTATAGTAATGAAAGACCAGCGTTTCTAGATAATTGCCGAGATATGAGGACAAACCGCTTTATCGCAACAACTATCTGCAAAGATATATTACATCTGTTGATGAAGCGAATTTCCTCTGAAGCAAGGGACCGCCTTCATTAGTACAGAGTTATATTTTATCTTGATTTAGGTTTGAATCCAATTAACTAGTTTGTAGCTTGAGTCCCGCTTTGATAATTTTGATCCTCGCAAGTTAATCTTTATAAAATCAAACAGTGTATAAATAATGTCTGCAATAGCAATTACGAGCTTAATGGTTCTTTGATATAATGCGCTTGTTGAGAAGCGCTTTTAACAAACATCTTTTGAGAGGCTTTATTTACTTCTACACGCCTTCGTGCAATATTTTAGATGATTTTCCTTTGCCATTATTATAAATTTTAATGACATTTCAATATTTATAATAACATACTAGATAAATATATAGGTGGTACATTATAATACTTGTTACATAATTTTGTACATATCTAATTAGCTGCGATATAATAGTTTCAATTTCATAAATAAATATTGGTTGGTATTTTCCTTGCAAATATTAGCAGCATAGCACCAAGACTAGAAACTTCTATCTTTGGATCACACAAAATGTTGTCTAGTGTGGGGATCGAACCTATAATGTACGATGTAGTGTCAAGCAGCGAGGTGGCTGCTTAAACCTCTATGCCATCAATGCAGTCAATAAAATGATTCATCAGTCAAGCAAGCTCTAAATCAATTTCCTCAAAGGCAATAAAGTACCAAAACCCGACAAGTACACTTAACCACTTTGACGTCTGGTCTTACACGGTACGATACTGACGTCGATTGGAATGCATTTAAATTAAAATCAAACAGGGGTTGCTCTAGATATAGCATCAATTGGCGTGCAAACAAAAAGTATTTTCTTGTGTGTGCTCTCCAATACCCTTTTATCATTGTATTTGTGGTTATGAATTTTATAGTGTCATGTATCTATGAAAATGTATTGAACAAATAAATGTTTATACACAGTGGATTATCTTGCAGAAGATGTGCGAATAGGATTTATCTACGTGCCTATCTAAACGACATCCTGCCCTTGAATCCAATAGTTTGATAAGTTATTGTAGGTAAGGTAGGTAGATTATTTGTAGATATACAAAGTGTAATTCCAGCGTCCAAAAACATTTTGAACATGATGGGATTTTAATACCTATTTGTTCGTTTGTTATCAAAGATGATAGTAAAATTAATGTATGAAAGAAGATTTACGAATTGAGTTTACGGTTATGAATGAATCAATTCAGCGTCATGAAGTCTTCGATTATACAGGGTGTCGCAAGACCCATCACCAAGCCGAAGTCTACACGTATTGGACATCATGCCAAGTCATACTAAGCGAAAATAAAACCTGGGAAATGAATTTTGTTTTAAGGAAACACTTTTTTTAATCCGCAATTAAAAGTACGCGCATGCAATTTTCGAAATCACTAGTTATCCTTGGGTGCATAGGAAATCTATAGAACAGGTTGGCAGGGTAAATTCATCCATATTGTACCTAATTTCATAGTAACTTTGGGCCTCAATATCACCTTAACCAGTTATTTCTCAGGTATGGTACAGAGGCAAAAAATGTTCGTAATGATAGGTACATTATGGGGTTTCAGTTTTCATTAAGGGTCTTTTCACACCCTGTACGATGAGATTCGCTGAAATTGTTTATTTTAAAATATATTTCACGCACTCTTTTCTTGAAGGTAAACA
This sequence comes from Euclidia mi, assembly GCA_944739405.2. Taxonomy (NCBI): domain Eukaryota; kingdom Metazoa; phylum Arthropoda; class Insecta; order Lepidoptera; family Erebidae; genus Euclidia; species Euclidia mi. Next base: position 45,317,709 of record OX123186.2, on the reverse strand, counting down.
TTATACATCACGCTTCAATCAAAGAGGACTTCACTAAGACCGTGAATACCCTAGGTACTATCCGCAATGTGGCTTCTTGGCAATTAAATTTTTATATGCAAACGCACGCACTGACTTGCGTCCAACATATCGACGGTGGAATAAAAAAAGTTACCAAGCGACACTAGGGGCCTAAATGAGTTATTTATACAGTCGGAATCAGCGAATTTTCCTCTATCGATTAGTTTTATTTACGAGCACTTTTGATGTCACTTAGGCACTCCGTAACAACGGGTAATTTTCTTGTTTTCGGCGACCAAGCGACAACATTTTGACACGATAAAAAGTAGGTATTTGGTAATATCTACTTGATTTTTTTTCACTTGGTAATTTTAGCCTTTATACGATTTTAATTTACACTACACATTTTTTAAGCGATATTTCGGCACTGTTGCAAGCGCTATGTTCAGTACATCTGTGAACATGGCGCTTGCAACAGTGCCGAAATATCGGTTACACCAAACAAAGGTACGTGGTATATATCTCGAAAGACAATATAAAATAAGTTTAAATGACCACGAAAGTTTAAATTCCTATATTTTACCTGACGTTTTATTTATAAATTGTGTCATTTGGATACTTATTAGGGGGACTCCCGTAACGCCGGACGGCACCTTGCGCCAGACACCTAAACTATCTGAAATGAAATGAAATACTTCTTTATTTCGTGTAAACTTTGCAAGTACTTACGAAACGTCATTAAAAAAATCATTTTATACAGTTATTTTTGTGTGCCGAATTAGAACAGCTCAGTCCCAAGCGTTTTGGTCATCTTAATATTCAGATATTTTATAATATGCTCTTGAACACAATTTCGCTTTTACAATAATTTTGAACTTATTTATAGATAGGTCTCTTATATTATAAGGGAGCTTGTTATAAAAGCGTATACATTGCCCCATAAAACAGCTACTTATTTTGTGGAGACGAGTGCTATGAACTACGAGATTATTCCTGTGTCTTGTATTTACAGAATGTATATCACATTTTTTACAAAATTTGTCAATATTTTTATGTAGGTACATAGAGCAGATTTTCATAAATATATTGTGATACAACAGTTAGAATGTTTATTTCTTTGAACTTTTCTCTTAGAGAAACTCTTGGACCGAGGTTATAAATTCCCCTTACAGCTCTTTTCTGCAGAACGAATATTGTATTTAGGTCTGCAGCATTCCCCCAGAGAAGAATCCCATACGAAATTAAGCTATGAAAGTAACTGAAATAAACCATTCTAGCTGTTTCTAAAGCTGTGAGGCGTCTTATTGTCTTAACTGCATAAGCTGTAGAACTGAGTTTCTCAATAAGTAATAATGCTTACGATTTAAACATATGTGAAAGAGGTGCTGGATAACATATCAATACAGGATAACGCGACGCGGTTTTTCAGTGCTGCGCCTGTTTATGGCCGCAAACCATTGCGTGACGTTGTTCTTAAGCAAGATTCCTATATAAGGTTATATATTTACGAGTTATTTTTAATTGTCAATAAATATAATGTGCCATCGGGATTTATAAAATATGGAAGATTTTCTTAGTAGTATCCTTTATAGATTTTGTATAATACTTGTAATTTTGAAGATTGTCGTGCCCCTAGTTCCAGACACTAAGATGTCCCGTAGCACCGGACGGTTTACGAATGGTTTGTACTTCTTAGAATTTATATATAGCGTTATAAGAGTTATATGTTCTTTTAGGGTTTTAAATAACGAAAGTATATAACACTAGCCCTGCGGTGAAAACCTGTTTAGGGATTTGGTATCAAAGATAGATCCTCCTAAACTCCTAAAGATCCTATCAACAAACCTTTAACCAACAGTAAGAAGCCGTCGACTAGTTTTGGTTTAACAGTTGTTCAGATTGTTTGGAAAAAGTCACAATTACGTATTTCCACGATAAAAAGATCAGCATCTTGACAAATAGTGGAATACAAAGTAAAATTTGTGAAATTATAACATCGTCACCTGTCGAATTGTTGCTGAAGAGACAAAAATCATGTAATGTCAAAAAAAAAGGGACAAGAAATGGACATAAAGTATAAAATAGCAATAGGTGACAACTTTGAATAAACCAAACTTTTAAAAGCTCGAGGAAAGAGTGAAGGTAAACTAACAAATATTCAAAACAGAAAAAACACGTGTCACGGCGAACCATGATGAAGACTGGTTACAGAGCTCCAGATGATAAGGGTGGGCTCTTGAAGCTTGTGCAGACGTTCCCGAATGTGGAGAAGCTTATAATTATATGCGATCAATGCACGATGTTTTGCAGATGTCTGGCGCTTGACTGTAAACCAACTGTATGTCCGGTACTAGGTGCCAGTTTCTATAATAAACACTTATTTTACCAAAACTCAATTGAATTTCCTGATTATATTTATGCAGAAATCGTATTTTTGTTGATATGTAGTATCTATACGTATTATCTATAGTATCTGTACGTATAGAAGATACCTACGCGATATAAACGAGAGGTTACGTATAAATGTAAATGAATCCGACTCGTACGGATCAAAACATGGTTCGGCGTTACACCGAAACCGACTGTTCCTAGGCGATTTGGAATAATTATTAATTTTGTGGACTGTAAGGATGTGGGTTCTTATCGCCTAGGAAAGGAAAAGTGAGTGATTGGGTTCATGGGAGGAATAGGAGACGGGGGTATGGGAGCACACCTTACCTTGCACGTCAGTCTTCTTCCTTGCAAATGGCGGCCGCCTGGTGTCTCTTCGGGAATCCTGAAGCTGCACTAATCACTCCGTCTGGATCCAACCCAGAATTATACAATTTCACTCCACTCACGGGCGGGCGGTTTGTTGCGTTTATGGTATAAAGTGGTAAAAATATGGCGGTGCGGTACACGTGTTCGGCGCGACACGGATTATTCTAGACTGTCTCTCGTCGTCGTTGAACTCGGCGACCAATCAGCGAGGCGTGCCCCTTGTAAGGGAATGGGAAAAAAAGGGACGGAAACAAAAGGCATAGCTCGCATTGGACAAGCAAGCGAAGAACGATTGACGTATATATTATCTTAAAATATAGCTTTATTCTTCAATAGTGTAAAATAAGACACAAAAAGATACCTAACATTTCGTGATAAAAATCCCATCTGGTACTTCTAGCCATATTATATTTATACAACGGTGCTTATTTTGTTGTCTAGAATATTTCAAATACCTTTTACCTACACGCGAACCTCGAAATAACAAATCGTATAAAAAACAAACGATAACAAAACTCTACACTACTCTAAACTACCCCATCAATAATAATACCAAGCCATAAAACTCGGCGATTAATTTGAATAATTTACGAACGCATATGCAGATTTCAATCTAGAATTCTCGTCCCTGCGCAATTATTCATTCCCATTCCTCGTATTTCCAAAACAATGACTAAACGAGCGACCTGGACCCATTAAATACCTGTGCTGGAGTTGGGATCTCTTATATCCAGAAATTCTCGGACTATAAATACGGCCAGTCATGCCCACCGCTAGATATACTATAGAAATATAAATACCATATAATATAATTAACATGGCGTGGGCCAACCATCGTCATTTATGCCGTGGTCACAATAATAGTTCAGTTTTATCCTATAAGTACTTACTGCGTAATGGTGCAATTTCAGATGGTAAATTATGGTGAATGCGATTTGCGTTTTGCCGATAATAATGGTTGAAACTATTTTAAGGGCCCTGGGTTGCCTTGGGTTGCCTGTAAAAGCTTTCCACTGCAAATAAAAACTGCGCTGCGGTAATTTTATGCATTTTTCAATAAGTTGTATAAGACTCAGGTCCACTTCTCTCCACTCCAGTGGACTGCCAGCCTAAAATACGTGCAAATAGGCATAGTTCAATGATAATGTTAGTTAAAATATCTTAAATATGCAGTCTACGCCTGTTGTAAGGCTCTTGAACACCATACCGGGTACCAAATGTTGTACTTGTTTAAAGATACAAGATTTTTCTTAGTATGGACCTCTTCTATTTTAAAAAGATACATCTAAGGTTTTTGTATCAGTGAATAGTAGAAAGTTTGTTGTTGCACTGCGATTATGCCTAGTAAAAAAATGGTTTGTATGGATTTTGTGATGTCACAACACAAGAACGTACTTGTAAGAAATTATATACTGAGAAAAAAAACCAAGAAAAATATATTATCTATTATTTTTATTTGCGTGGTTTTGACTGCCTCGACGATTTAGCGTCTGTGCAAGCAACTGTGTAACGATGTTGCATCAAAAAGTAATATTAGGAGATACTGACTCGAAGTCTAGCCTCTGAGCTGCCAATGTATAATGAAATATCTATATTTCTAGAAATTGGCAGTATTACACTCCTTTGCCTCAAAAATACATTTACCTCTTTTGGAGCCACCACCACCACCCGTCGTACTAATAAAATGTGAGAATTGAGAATTCACCCGTGCGCACAACCGTATGCATAGTAATATTTCCAACGCAGTTAGTTACTACACATTTAGATTGATCGCCATTTGCAACCATACATTGGGCTAAGATTATATGAGTGTCAAGTATCTCCTCATCTTATAGCTTAAGATTAACTTTAAGGAAGATTGCATTGAATAGGTTATAAGTGATATTTAACTCTTACATCTATTAGTGATACTTAAGGCATGGAGCCTTAACTACCTTATTTTAGCTTTGAATGCAAGTTAGTAGAACTTGGATTCAAAACTGAAATAAGTCTATTTATATTTCTAAATATCACCGTCCAACTATAAAACACAAGCTTAGACACGCTACGAAGTGAATTCAAAACATCAATACCTATCATAGGAAATAAATAGCAACTCACAGTTGGCAGAATCCCCATCTACTGAACCATGAGTGAACGAGGGGAGTCGACCATTGCCGATGGTAACCGTGTCGGTTATATGTATTTCTCAGAAGTACAGACAAATACATAGAAATCATATAGGAATTTAAATTTTCATGGTCACTATCAGCACATGAGTAAATAAACCGAACAGAGAGACAGCTTCTTAAGAGCTTGTAAATTTGTTACCTATTTTGGTAGGGTTGTCACAATAGATTAAGACAAATCGCTTGTTCGGTATACGACAGATTCTGGATTGGACAGATTCGTGATTCGGCAGATTCCCAACTCGACAGATTCGTGGATTGGACAGATTCTTGGACTCGACGGATTCGCTATACGGCAGCAGTACAGTAGTAAATAAAATAGCGAGTGGAACCAAAAAAGGCATGAACCTGAAACTTTTAAAATCACGGAATAAAAATATACATTTGTTACCAACGACACGACGTGACAACGTGATTTATTTGACATTCCCAACGATACCACTAATAGTGTTGAATATTTTCTGGTAATATGATCTATTTTGCTAATAAACATAGGAATCTCCTTTAGCTATTATGGCCACTAGTTTTACCACGGGGATAGGTATCTAAAATAATTTTGAAAAGAAATTGTGTAAGACAAATGAACGTCTACAAAACAAATGACAACCATCGATAGGGCTTACAAAAAACAGGTGCATGCGATTTTTGACCTTATTGACAATTCATGACAGACTTTATTTTGGTATTTTTTTGCTTTCTGACATTGATACGTTATTAAAATTATAAATTCTGAGTTACGTCAATAAGGTCGAAAATCGCATGCACCTGTTTTTTGTAATCCCTATCGATGGCTGATCACTTTCTGATAGTCATTGGTTTTGTAAACATTAATTGCTTTTACACAATTTCACAACTAATGAGTTGTTAAGTATTTCGTTGCCAACATTGACAATATTTATTTCAAGATCGAAATATTCGCGAAAATTTTGCTCGAGCAATTCAACAAATGCGACAAAATTATCAGGAGTTATACCTAATTAAAAAACCCAATTGTACGTTACCATTGTTAAAATCTTTATAATGATTTAATTATTTCATCTAGTATTATTCATACACACAGTACAATAAACAACCATTATTAATTATAAAACACCACATTTTACATTAAAATATTAAAACTTGCAACGTACAAAACAAACAACCTGCGTCGTAATAACCCTAAAGCCGTATACAGACTTTGCGAAGCATGCGCTGCGCACGGCGCACAGCGCATGCCTCGTAAGGTGTGTACCTTTATATTCGTGGCGAGGTATGTGCTACGCACGTGCGAGGGCGAGCCAACGAATGTCGGTAAATGCTCCAAGATCAAAGTGCCTCAGTGCGAGCATTACATTAGTTGTGGACGTAGCCGCGCGTTCTAAAAAGACCAAATGCGTTAAATTTGCTTTACCTAACGTTAGACAACTGGGACCTAATATAAGGCTAGATAGGGAGGAACTTGACACAGTTGACTCGACAGTGTTTCTAGGCATTACACTAGATAATAAGTTACAATGGGGTGCACATATAGCATGTCTTGCAGGTAAGCTCAGTTCTGCTGCGTATGCTGTCAAAAAAGTTAGACAACTTACTGATGTTGACACAGCTCGTCTAGTTTATTTTAGCTATTTTCATAGTGTCATGTCCTACGGTATTTTGTTATGGGGCAAAGCTGCGGATATTCAGAATATCTTCGTTCTACAGAAACGAGCGGTACGAGCTATATACATGTTAGGGGCAAAAGATACTCTTAGGGAACGCTTTAAGTCTATAGGGATTCTTACAGTAGCCTCGCAATTTTTATTTGCTAATATATTGTATATTAGGCAAAATATAGGTTTATTTACTACAAAAAGTGATGTACATAACATAAATACTCGAAACAGGCATAAGTTATATGCCCCTTATCATCGTTTACATAAAGTTAATAATTCTTTTGTAGGGCTAGGTATTCGTATATACAATAAAATACCAATTAGTCTTTTAGAATTGCCATTTAGTACGTTCAAAAGTAAAATAAAAGACTGTCTTATTAGGAAAGGTTATTATACCATTAATGATTATTTCAGTGATAAGGATAGGTGGTCACTTACACTAGCCAACTCCTGATTTTTTTAATTTATATAGATACCTTACTTTTCAGTTTTTTTTTATATAAAATCTCTAGTTCTATTAATTTAATATTCATGCATTATTAGGTCATTCAACTTACTACATTTACATTTTCATTGTTGTTCCATAAATTTTATTAAAATTTGCTACAGTGTTAGATGAAGGTAACTCGTTATCATGGGCTGGATACTAACGTTTTTGTAATTTTCGTGTATTCATATACCGTCACTTTCTGTAACATACTTTTCCACCATAGTTCTGAACATGATCGCGAGTTGCCTACATTATAAAGCGTAAGTGGATGCTCCTGTTACACAAGATTCACATTTGAAGACTACTACAGCACTTAATTTAATAACTACATATTTTGTATATAATATGTTTGTTCTTATTTACTATTTACAAGTAATTAATTACAATGTGAAACAGTTGCAGCTCCTTACAAAAACAAAATATGTACCATAACACTGGCGATTAAAAAGAGTGGCCACGAGTTTTATTGCCCGTTCTTTCTCGTGGTTCTACCTATTGCTTTGCGAATGGGCAGTAAATGTAAATGTAGAAGCATTACTAATTTACTTTAAAAATTTGACGTTCATAAGCGTCACGTTGTGACCTAGATGAATAAATGATTTTTGACTTTGACTTTGACTTTGACTTTGACTTCGGGCCGCTCCAACCCACACAGCAGCAGTCGAGATGGCCTTTGCATCGCGTGCGCGTATCCGCTGCTGCTTTTAAAATTATTAATTCAATTATTTTTAAAAAAGGAAAGAAAAAGGTCGTCGTCTTTGGTGGGTTAAAAAGTTCTTCCACGTGCGTTATGAATGCGGAAATAAGCTGTAATAAAATTTCTTTGTCGTCCATAATGCGTGGGAACATCACAGCGACGCGGACACAACCGTCCAAACGCAACGCACTGCTCGCAATGAGCCGGCTGCCGCACTGCACACACGCGCGGCTCGCACGCGCGCGTCTGCGCGTAGCACATGCCTCGCAACAAACATGAAGACAAGCAAACGAGGCGTTTGCTTCGTACGCGATGGCTCGACCCGAGCATATGTTGGTATAGTTTTTCAACGCGCACGCCTCAAACAGAGGCATTCGTTGTGCGCCGTTCGTAAAGCATGCCTCGCAAAGTCTGTATCCACCTTTAGATTGTCAACTGCCTGTGCCTACGTAAACCGGTTCTTTCCACTCTCGCCGCGTACACGACAAGCGGCCAGTGGTCACGCACATATAAGCCGCGTGCTTGTAGTAGTGCAACCGATTCGCGCTGTTGTATGAAGCTGTGTCTCTGTTCCGTTTATCTACTCATGTGTTATCAGTACGGTTGTGAACATGGCGCTTGCAACAGTGCCAAAATATCGGTTACTCAAGTCCCGTAGGAACAGTAAAAAGTAAACATAAAAACCAGTAGTGTCGTGATGACACGTCACGTAGAGTAGGGGTCTGCAGTCAGCTATGGAACTAAAGAAAGATAACAGTGATGTAGTGGAATATATGAATATGCAGATGTTTGTCCGACATTGACAATGGAGTACTGAGGTCATGATTTCAGCTGCTATGATTATCCGTGAGGCCTTGCCCTATCTCCTGAGCTACGCATCGTCATTTGACTAGATGTGTGTAGTATCAATTAATGAGAGTGTTTGATATTTCTTCTATCACCAGACGACGCTTCCAGGTCCAAACAGCTGTCTGATATGTACAGACGCGTACACACACATATTACAAACAAACACAGGCGTATGAAAATACTCAATACGTCAAAACTGTCAAAGCCCCTATGGCTTTGACAGTTTTGACAGGTTTCTGGACCTGATGCCTCAGTGCTGCCGCATAGTGAGCGGCATTTCAAAAGACTCACATTGTTAGTAACGTCTAGACTATGAGCTGTGACTATTCATTAAATTCAATATGGCTACCTCGAAGCTCACAAAGACGTATAAAAAAACGAACGAACAAACGAAAGATGTAAGTAGGCTTAAGTAATTCGGTTGTTACATTTTCACTGACGATTAAGCAAAAAGGCACCCACTGAGAAACGGATTTGCAAAATTACACTCTAAAGACGTGCATCAGATATACAAATAATGCATCGAGAAAATAATTAGATGTTTTTATTTAATAGGGGTTAAAGTATGAAATTGCCGTTTTGACATAGAATTGACATAGAATCTTCATGGTTTGAGGTTTTTGAATGAAACTTTGTTCACATGGTTTCTATGATATTCTTCTTTTAAAAATGTGAAACATTTGAATATCGACTCTCAATTGTTTTTGTTATTCAACTTAGACAAGAAAGATGGATATTGCGAAAATTCGAGTGATTTTTAATACGTATTCCGACGTGGAAGTAACGCGGCAGAAACAGCCCGCAATATCAATGTTGCGTTTGGAGAGGGGTCTGCCACAGACCAATAAAAAACTAAAGGCGGAGCCGTCTTAAACAATTGCAACGAATTATGTGAGGCTAACATCGGCTATGTGTGCGTAGTTACACACACACAGCCAACGCTAATACTGTACTATGACGTACGCGTATTAGATAATAATGTTGCACACATTGTGCAGCGACTCCTCAGTATAATATGATAATTTGGTAAAAGTATTAAGTATAATTATATAATATTAAGTTTTTGTTTCCTTGGGTTTTATGAAATAAAAGATAATTTAGTCACAAATTTTAATGACCCTAATGCTGTGTATTTTTTTATATTTCTGGCGTTTTGAGTCACAGCTTTTCGCTAGTGTGTTTGTTTTGCAATATGATGATATCTTATATTAATGTATTTGTAGGCTAGCCTCATTGGCGGTTACCAATGAGGTTTGCTACAATGTTACAGGCCGCCAAGAAGAAAGACATCCCAATAGCGAATACCGGGCTCTGGCGAGGTGAGCATTGTTTGAATCAGAGTCAACGAGGAAACAACTGAACAGGCGCTCGCAGCCACGTGAACGGTGGACGCTAATTTTTGAAAGAAATTGTAATAATTGTTGATTGTATTGTGAGTAATATTATAATGTGATCTATAAACAACGGTTATTTTACTTACATCTCCTAGCCCGACAACCCACACGCCCATACCAAATGAGATATGTTGAAGGAACAAATGATAGTAGAAGGACAAAATGGAAGAATTGCAGTAGAAATCCCTTAACCCACAGTCGAAAAACTTTATCAGAAGTGGTTACGAAGGGCAGATGAACAGGAGATGGCATTCGATCATGAAAAGACAGATCCCGTGTGAGTACCCATGATTTTCTTATCAATAACGAAGCGATTGGGCAAAGCCGTTACTAGCAACGTAACGCGATTCTGTTCGTGAAATTACATTACTGACGATGTTGAAGCAGATATTGAAAGATGGTGGAGAAACACCAACATCATATTGTGTTATTTGAATCGCCTTAAGCGACGCATTGAAGAGGCGCGCCGCATTAATATGAAATGTGACGGCCGCATTTTAAGGAATTGCTACTCGCAAGGTTCGGCAAATTAAAGAGATCATTACTGGATTGATTGTGAACCCAATACATACACCATCATGTAAGCAAGGAGGTATCTCTTTAGCAACCTCAACAGGATAACCGACCTACTTTGTAATGTGACTGGCCGCAAATACGAATTTGACAACACGATGACAGCTCAATAAAATTGTGTCGTGCACCTAGAAAAATATAATTGAAGAGAAAAAATTCAAGAGTTAAAATATCGCGCTGCGATGATGATGGAAGAAACGTGTTTAGTTGCTGATTTATAATTTTACGGATCCTGCCTCCACCGTGATCATCATAAGCCCAAGATGGCAGTAAAGCAAAGTAAAAGATGGTGTCGCTGTTATAAAAATGCTGGAAAGAAGATCGCCATTTTTTTATCAGTTTTCAAAAGATATCCGAGAATACACAGTGTAGAAAATATGTTAACGTTTGTGAACAAAAACTAGTAAATGGTATGGTATCCACACCGACTGATAAGTCAAAGTTCCCCAGAAGATTTCATTTTACAGCGAGATAAGATAAGACAATTTCTAGGTTTGGTCTACATTGGGCATCCGTAAGCACAGCCGCGAAGGGTGGGTTGTGCGCTACACTAATGGTTATAACAGCATGGTACAGTTACAGCTTGAAAGTTATATGATACCAACTGTATTAATTTTGGAACAACAGAACATTAAGTGGTGTCTCACGACCGAGGTTGTGTCTGGGTACCACTCGTGAGATTTGTAAACCCTATCAGTGACACAACTATTTGAAGTTTTCGTTAAATCTTCATGGTCATCATTTTACTATCCAGACTAACAGAATTTCACTGCTTTTCCTTGAAAGCTTCTAAAGCTAAGACAATTTGTCACCTCATGTTCATAGACGTATACGACTGCTGATCGGAGGTCTCTGGTTCGATTCCCGGGTCGGGCAAAAGTGTTATTGGGTTTTTCCGAATTCTCAAGTATGATATGCCTGTTAACGACAATAAGCTCGTCCGCTATTACGTGAGACCTAACAATTCATGCCCAAATGTGGGTGTAATATTACACTTCTGCCTACTCATTTGGTGATACAGGCGTGAGTCTATAGTGAGACGTCAAATGGCATAATATGCTGAGTTTTTGTCTAGAATCTCTTTAACTCCTCTGTCTTTATAGAGCCTGAAAGTCCTGAAACTTTTATTGTGAGTTAGTTAACCTCAAACTCCTTTAATTTTGAACCCTTGAGACTTTAGTTAAGGTGGTAAATTATGTCAAATTAAACAATAGTTGATTTCAGGTAAGCTTGAGTGTCAGTGAGCTGGTCAAATCTGCACATTACAAGGACTGATGGGCGATGGAGCAAGCGTGTTCTAGAGTGGAGAACGCGACTCAGTAAACGTAAGGACGGCCGGCCCCCCCTGCTAGGTGGACTGACGAACTGAAAAAGTTAGCTGGGTTGGACTTCATGCGGTAGGCTAATTGATTGGTCACAGGTAAAGCGGAAACAGGCTCCCGATATTCAGAACCTAGCACGAATAAGGCTATGTTGGATTCAACGGTCAGGTGAAGTGGGCACATGCGTAGCTTAAAACAATCCGCTATATGTCATCGTACCTACTACCTATGTATCATCTTCGTCCGTTACACAAATAGTGCACAATTGGCGTAGTGGTTGACACGACCATCTCACCACTTCACACTGTGCCGAGTGTTGTAGGTTCATTCCTACACGATACAACACTCTGTGTGGCCTCAAACACCGCTTCACACTGAGCTGAGTGTTATGGGTTCAGTCCCCATACGAAACACTGTGTGTAACCCACAAATGGTGGTTTGGATGTACTTGAATGTCTGTTGGTTGTATGTTTGTAAAGTCCCCCGCGACACATTATTTATAGCTAGTGCATGGAAGATGACTTAAAAATTGTACAGTAACAATTCAAATTTTCCGTGTGGTTGACGGCATAGAATACAAGTGTCACCACCCCCTATCTTCCCGTGGGTGTCGTAAGAGGCGACTAAGTGGTAACACGATGCAAATACCATCTTTGCGTAGAGACGGAAAACTCGACATTAAACCCTTTACGACTGCCTCGTTGGTCTTGCGGCATAAAAGTGCGCGTGGTATCAAGAGGTCCCGGGTTCGATTCCTGGGTCGGGCAGTGTAATTGGGTTTTTCTGATACGAAATTCTCAGTAGCAGCACGGAGTCTGGAAATGTGCCCGGTACGGCAATAGGCTCGCCCCTTATTACGTGGGACTAAAGTATATCTGGCGAAAAGTGGGTGTAGAAATACACCTCTGCCTACCCCTTCGGGGATAAATGGCGTGACGATATGTATGTATGTATGTAACAATTCGAAATTGTACAGTAACAATTCGTCATAACTAGTTTTGGATAAGTCTCTATGAATAAAAGTAAAGGAGATGAACATGCTGCACTGGATAAGTGGTGTCACGCGGAAGGACCGCATTAGGAACTCCCGCATCAGGGGTAGCCTTCATGTCCGTGACATTGCTGACAAACTGCAAGAGTGTCGTCTACACTGGTATGGCCACTTCTTATGTCAACCGGCATCTTACGTGGGTAACAAATATCTTGCCATGCTGCCTCCGCCGAGTCCCGGTAAACGGGGAAGGCCAAAGGAATGCTGGCTTGACGTCGTAAGGGATGATATGCGTGCCAACCAACTAACCACCAAGGATGCTGAAGACCGTGCGAAGTGAAGGAGACATAGCCGGAAAGCGGACCCCGGCCCGGGCTCCAAAGCGTGGGTTTTGGAGCGCAACCGTGACAGCGCTAAGATGATGATGATGATGCTGATGAATAAAAGTAAAGCGTCAATCGCTTTAACCTTGTTCACAAGTAGGCTCATTAAAACTTGTATGCTTCAGGATTTTGAAGACCTGGTAGAAATATTTACTACTCTAACCAAGATCTTCGATGAGGATGAAGTGCTTGCGATTAATGGTAACGAAATTAAACAGAGTCCCAAGAAACCAACGGTGAGACAGCGACCATTCCTGATGAGAAGACATGACTGCTGCCAGCGTCAATAGTCTCCGCACCGTAGGATGACTCGCTAAGTAATTGTGACTTGAGTAAAGGTATGTGTGTAACTACGTGTGTTGTATTGTTGTAGCAGTAGCAAAGCTGGTCGGGGGGCCTCGTGCGCCTGGTCCACGCTTTGAGAGTGGATCTGAAGGGTTCAGTATGCCCTGTCCATGATTTAAGTCGATCGGAAAGGTCCAGTATGCCCTGTCCATGGTTGTGAGTCGGTTGTAAGGGCCTAGGACGCCCGGTCCGCACTCGGGTAATTTAGTTGAAAGCATTAGCATTTTGGTATTCGGTCAGTAGGACTTGGTACCCCAAGAGGGTCCATGGTCTATACTATGGCTGTACCATGGTTGGTATACTAAGCAGAAGCGATGTATTTCATTCTGGTCATGGTTGGTATACTACGCAGTAGCGATGTATTTCATTCTGGTCAGAAAAGGCCGAGCGAATGTTAATGTGCATCTTTACTCATTGAACAGGTCTGGAGGAATAATGCTGCATCCTGTAGATGCTGGACACCATGCGCACGAGGTCGTGCGATTCGTCAGAATGGCCGTGTAGGCTAACCTCATCGGTGGTTACCAATGAGGTTTGCTACAATGTTACAGGCCGCCAAGAAGAAAGACATCCCAATAGCGAACACCGGGGTCTGGCGAGGTGAGCATTGTTTGAATCGGAGTCAACGAGGAAACAACTGAACAGGCGCTCGCAGCCACGTGAACGGTGGACGCTAATTTTTGATAGAAATTGTAATAATTGTTGATTGTATTGTGAGTAATATTATAATGTGATCTATACACAACGGTTATTTAACTTACATCTCCTAGCCCGACAACCCACTCGCCCATACCAAATGAGATATGTTGAAGGAACAAATGATAGTAGAAGGACAAAATGGAAGAATTGCAGTAGAAATCCCTTAACCCACAGTCGAAAGACTTTATATTTATCAATGATACATCTAATTAAGCTCGTTTGATGTTCCACGGCATACATAATTATGTTCAAACTCGAAATTTGAAAAAATATTTCGATGACCAATATGTACCGGATCGTGACGTCGGTACTTTGAATTTTGTAAGTAGTGGCCTGATGCAGTGGAGAACCAGGTGAGAGATTAAGATTTTTGGGAGTTTTGAGTAAAAGATGCGTATTGTTCGAAATCAAAAACGATTATATTTTAAAATACGTGGTTACATCGGTGTAGAAAGCCTTTGATTGGATGCGAAATGTTGTGATGTTCGGTGTACACTTTTCCCTATCTTTAGCATATGCGCCAACATGCCCCCGGCCTTGGAAGCAGTCGCTTTCGAAATCCTCAACTTCAATCTTCAGGCTCATCATTATGAAGTGGACAGATTTTAGCGTATGCTCGCCGCACCACGCCCGAAGACGTTAGTATGTCCGCCACCCTTGAAATGCCATCCCTGCCTGGGATGGACCGAAGCACTCGACCCATGTGCCATTTTAAAGGCGGAAGGTTACTTATCAAAAAAGGCGGAAGGTCCTTAATCAGGACAAGTGCGTTGTCCTTCAACTCCGTCTTGTTGTCGGTCCATTTAGCGCGCATCTGCAACTCAGTGATGTACTCCTTGGACCATCGAGTCCAAAAATGCTGGCGAATTTGCTCCACCCTCTGGTACCTTTTCAGTCTATGTAAATGCATGTCGGTGAAATCATCACATACTGGTGCAGTCAGCGGTCGACCAACTAAAAAGTGAGCGGTAGTTAGAGGAGAAAGGTCTTGGGGATCTGAGGAAAGAGGAGAAATTGGTCGGGAATTTAGAACTGCTTCTATTTGTGATAAAACTGTGCTAAACTCCTCAAATGTGAGATTTGCGTTTCCTACTACTCTGCGAAGATGAAATTTGCAAGATTTTACTCCTGCCTCCCACAGACCACCAAAGTGAGGCGAATAAGGCGGAATGAATTTAAAATTAATTTGTTGACTAATAGCATAATCTCTTATGTCAGCATTACATCTACTTAAGAATTCAGAGAAATCATTCATTAATCCCACAAAGTTACGTCCGTTATCAGAGTATATTTCTTTCAGTTTGCCACTAATAAATATCCTTCGGTAGTGAGATCACTGACGAGCTCCAAATGTATTGCGCGCGTATCAAAGCATACGAATAAACAAATGTACGCTTTCATCGTTTTAGCGCCCCTACCTTTGCGATTTAGTATGAGGACAGGCCTGCAGTAATCGACACCACTTTGAATAAATGGAAAAGTAGGTGTTATCCTTGCCTTTGGCAAATTACCCATTTGGGGGGTTAAAGTCCTACCTTTGATGCGTGTACACGTAACACAAGCATTCACTACACGTCTAGACAGGCTCCTGCCACCTAAAGGCTACCAGGTTTTGCGTAAATGACAAAGTAATGCCTGGGGTCCAGCGTGAAGGAGCTGCAGGTGCTCATGCCGAAACAACAACACAGTGAAATTATGTTTGCTAGATATTAAAATGGGATGCATTTTATTAAAACTAAATTCTTCTGAATTAGACAATCGACCACCCACACGAATAATCTTATTACTATCCAAAAATAAATTCAATCGTTTTAAATTATTCTTACTTTTAAATTGCGCACAATTAGTTAAAAGTTTATATTCATTCGGATAGCTTTCCTTTTGAGCCCATCGTACTAAAACTATCTGAGACTCGTTCAACTCGTCTGTACCAAGAAGACCAATGCGTTTATTATTTTTATTACGAGTATTGTGTATGAAGCGTAACATATATGCGACGGCACGCTTCATACGCATAAATTGCGAAAATCGGTTGAACGGAAAAAGGGTTAAATTACACGAATCATGAGTCACGAAAACAGTAACCTCAGGCAGTTCTACGTCTACTTCCGTGACAGCGCAATTATCAAGTGAGAAAGACGAACTTCTCAAAAAATCGGGTCCTTCCCACCATAACCTGGAAGTAGACAGCTCCTCTAAGCATAAACCTCTCGATGCTAGGTCTGCCGGGTTATTTTTGCTACTTACGTGGCGCCAAAGAACATTTTGCGTAAGTTCATGAATCTCCGCCGTCCTATTTTGAACAAAAGTTTTAAGTTTGTTTGGAGGCATACGCAACCAACCTAACACAATGGTTGAGTCAGTCCAAAAGACTACATTTCTAAACTCACAACGCAACGAACTGCGAACCTTGTCGAGTATTTTAGCACCCAGCAAAGCACCGCAAAGTTCGAGCCGCGGTATGCTTAATGGTTTCAATAGCGCAACGCGAGATTTAGAAAAGAGCAATCTTACTGTGATTGTATTATCTATACTTATAGTGCGCACATAAATACACGCGCCGTACGCCGACTGCGAAGCGTCGCTAAACACATGTAGTTCTATATACATAGGTTGGCTACCTATAACATGGCGAGAAACCTTAATTGTTTTGAGCGCTTGCAAAGAGATAACAAACCGGTTCCACGTCCGCGCGACATTAGATGGAACTGTGTCATCCCAACCGATTTTGAGAAGCCATAATTGTTATAGCAACACCTTTGCAACAATTATGGTTGGACTCAACAAACCAAGAGGGTCGAAAATTTGCGAAATATTCGAGAGGATAGACCTTTTCGTGACTGGCTTGTTGTCATTATGAAATTGCGTATTAAAATGAAATATATCGTTGACATTATTCCAGCTTAAGCCCAAAGTTTTAGTACTTATGTTTTCGTTAGATTTAATTTCTATTGAATCGTTTGCTAGTCCATCACTATCGTATGGAAAGTTATAAATCCACTTTCGAAGTAGAAAACAACCTGACTTCAGCGTGTTCTTTATATCAGTGCATAATTGTATTAGAGCTAATTTATCATCTAGGCTCGTAATAAAATCGTCTACGTAAATATCCTCCAGAATAGCCCGCTGAACCTCAGGGTTGGAAGACTCCATCCCCAATTGTTTTAAACACCGCACACTAATGAAAGGTGCGGAAGCGGTCCCGTACGAAACGGTATTCAACTGGTAAATACCTAAGGGTTTCAACGGATCCTCGCGCCACAGAATCTTTTGAAGCTTGCGCTGGTCTTTGGCGATTAAACAATTTCGGAACATTTTTTCGACGTCAGCACACGCAACAAACTTGTACTCTCTAAAGCGGAGAAGAATGGAAATTAAGTCGCCTTGTATCGGAGGCCCTATCATTTGCAAGTCATTGAGTGACTTACCGGAAGATGAAGGTGCACTGGCATCAAAAACCACGCGCAGCTTAGTTGTGGTGCTATGCTGTCTAAACACGCCGTGATGCGGCATGAAATAGCACGGTGGTTCATAAAAGCTCACTGGGCTCATATGGCCTAAAGACAGGTATTCCTGCATAAATTGCGTATATAGTAATTTGTAATCGGATGAACGTTGTAAACGTTTCTCTAAAGCGAAAAAACGCCGCTCAGCTTGCGTATACGATTCGCCTAAAAGATCAGGAGACTCCTTAAATGGAATGCGTACGCAAAACCTTCCATCACTATTGCGCGTAGTAGTGCGAATGAAATGATCTTCACATGCACGCTCTTCCTGAGTCAGCGTATCCCTGACCTTAGGGGGCTCTTCGATCTCCCAAAACAAACGAAGTTGAGAATCTAAAGAGCTACTTAAATTACAGTGAACGCGCCTCGCATTCTGCGTATTATTTGTAACCGAACCAGAGATAATCCAGCCTAGCTTGGTGCTTTGTAGGTAAGGGCCATTGGGAAGTCTCATTTTACCTTCCGCCAACAAATCCCAAAACCTATCTGCGCCTATTAAAATATCTATGTTTTTAAAATCTAAAAACTGCGGATCCGCCAGCTTTATGTTGTCCGGAATTGAGAACTGCGCGTTTATTTTACACAAAGCCGGCACCATAGACGTTATTTGCGATAATACAAAACAAGTGATGCGTGTTTTGAACGTATTATCGGCTCGCGATTTAATTTCAATGTTACAAGTTTCCGAACACTGTATCACTGAATCACCTACACCCCTAATTTCATAAGTAGAATTTACCACCTGAACATTAATTAATTTACAAAACGAATTTGTTAACACCGCTGACTACCATTATCAAGAAGCGCACGTGCTTGATGATAAACGCCGTGAACGTCGAGTGCTTCGACAACAGCTGTTGATAGTAAAACCGAGTGCGTATCTATAGAATCGTTATGCATATGTACCTTGTTTACGTGAATAGAAGGCGAATATGTCGCAACGGATGAGGAGGCGGGGTCAACGTGAGCCGGCACTGGGCCTACGGTGACACTCTCAACTCGGCGGTCAGTCGTTAAGTTAGAATGCAATGCGACCGAACTGTCCTCGTTATCGTTATGAATTAATGAGTTATGTTTGCGGTTACATTTTCGACACGGCCCAAACAAACATTTATCAGGAGTATGACCCGAACGTAAACAATTCTCACACAGTTTGTGCTCGCGGATTAAGTTTAAGTTTGAATTTAAGTCACTATCGATAAATTATTGACAAGAATAAAGTGGATGATTTGAGTTACATTTTAAACACGTCCTTTTGTAGCGAGACAAGCGGCCATCGTTGGATTTGTGTGTAGAAACATTGCAGTGTGAAGTTTTATTTACATGTGAACTGTGTTTCTTATTTTCAGTTTGTATATTATGTGATTTGTTGTTCGACAACTGCAATGTTTCCAACACATCCGCTCTGTCCTTGAGGAAACTAATTAGTTCGTCAACTTTAATTATGCGTTTAGAATTGTTTTCGCTCGGATATAATGTGCATTTGTGAGTCTCCCATTCGCGTTCGGTCGTTTTATCTAACTTTGAAACAATAATATAATTGATGAGCGTGTCCCACGAATCAGTTGGCTCGCCTAGTAGTTTTAAAGCGCGTAAGTTTTTTAATATAATGTCGATAAGCTTCTTAATGCTAGCCGGTGATTCTTTCGATAGTGCGTTAATACTAAACAAGGCTTTGACGTGATTGTGAACTAAAAGTCTATTATTATTGTATCTATTTAGCAATAATTCCCATGCGACTTGGTAATTATCTGAGGAGAATTCTAGAGAATTAACCACTATAACTCGGCATTGCCCTTTAAGGAAGACTTTAAATAGTGATACTTTTGAATATTGCTAATACGTTTAGAGTTATGTACCAAAGATATAAATGTGTCTCTAAACTCCAGCCAGTGCTCATACGAACCGTCATATGTAGGTAAAGAAATGGTTGGAAGTTTAACCGACTGTGATAACTCGCTACAGCAATGCTTATTATTGGAACCGTCAGTAACCTCACCATCGGTCAGCATGGATTCCGCGTGGGCTAATATACTATAATTAGTGGTTTCGAATAAATCTCTCTGATCTAACTGCTCAGACATCTCACTATCGGAAATACACTCCTCTATTTGACCTTGAATAGAATTAAACTCGGTATATAAACTAGTAATACCCTTTATGCGTAATTTTAAATCTATACGATCTCGAGTTGAAGAAATGAGATTATCGCGCTCTTCTAATTTATTTATTTATTTATTTGGTTAACCAACAATTGTAAACACTAATACATACATTATAGACACTTACTAACTAAGGCTACATAATTAAGTGTAACAATCAATTACAGGTTAACTCCTCATGCATAAAATACGGCTTAATCGTGTTATTAATTAAATTTTTATCGTAAAATACATTAATTCATAATTCAATAATAATTAATTTAAAAAAATGAATAATAATTAATTAATAAAAATGAATAATAATTAATTAATAAAAATGGAATAACAAAATAAATTAGTAAACACATAATGCAAAACATAATGAAAACATAATGAAAAACAAAATTACAAAATTATAACTATAAAAGAAAAAAAAATCAAATTAAGAAAAGAAAATTACATAGTTTAATACTTAACTATTATATAAAATATTAGATTCAGAGAGATTTCGAATGTCACATTAGAATAAATTATAATAATTGGAATTTAAACAACAAACCAAATTAAAACTAAATCAATACAAATTATCTAAGAGTGTTACTGAAACTCCTGTATAGTTTGCCTAAACTGTCAAGATGAACATCAATTATGTCACTGCATTCATTTAGAGTTTTACTCATCCTAGCCACAGGTGAGTTTGCCCCTAGCACTGTTCTCCTTAGCGGTGGACATAACGGTGTTATGCTATGTCTTGGGTATCTTGCTGGTGCACGAAATCTAAAGAGGCTAAGCAACTTAGGACAGTCTATGTAGTTTTTTAAAATTTTACAAGCAAACATACCGTCCATTATTTGCCTACGCAGTGATAGAGGTTGGATTTTGAAATATTGCAGGCGTGAATTGTAAGAAGGCAGATGTTTGGCCTTATTTTTCATAAATGCAAGGTGCCAGAGAAAACGTTTCTGCACTCGCTCTAAACGTAATGTGTGAGCTGCGTAATGAGGCCTCCATACTACACTGCAATAGTCCAGGATGCTGCGTACCAGACTATTGTAAAGCATGACTTTCGTGCTTGTCTTATGGAACTCCCTAGTATTGCGTAATACAAATCCTAACATTTTAGATGACCTTTTGATGATATTCTCTATATGCGAATGAAAGGTTAATTTTTTATCAAAAAATACACCCAGATCTTTAATGGCTTGTTTTTCTTCGATTTTTTTGCCCATTATTCGATATTGCGTGTCTATAGGTTGAGTTTTCCTAGAAAACGTAACGTGGCTACATTTTTTAAAGTTGAGTTCCATTTTATTAAGATTAGACCATTCGATGACTCTATCTAAGTCATTTTGTAATAGCTTACTATCATCTGTGGACTCAATTTTTCTGGAAAACTTCAAATCATCAGCGTACAAGAAACACTCAGAGTAACGGAAGCAGTAATCGGGAAGATCGTTGATGTATATATTGAATAATATTGGGGCCAAATGAGACCCCTGAGGGGCGCCTGAGGTTATCCTACAATTAGCAGATTTAAAGCCATTCACAACAACATAAAATTCACGTTCAGTTAAATAAGACCTGAACCATCCCAACAGGGGCCCTGCTATACCATATGCTGAGAGCTTTGAAATTAATATTTTGTGAGAAATTTTATCGAACGCCTTTGAGAAATCTGTGTATATTACATCATATTGTTTATTAGCATCTAATGTTTGGATGACAGTCTCTGTGAACGTTATTAGATTAGTAGATGTGGATCTAGACGCGACAAAGCCGTGTTGATGCTCACTAATATACATATTGAAATGGCGTTGAATGTACGGACATATCAGTGACTCAAACATCTTAGCAAAGGTCGACAGAACTGATATGGGTCTATAATTGCATATAATATCTCTTTTATCCGATTTATACACGGGAACCACTTTGGCTTTTTTCCACTCTAATGGGAAGGTGCCTGAGGCCAATGATACATTATATATATGCAGTAACGGGACTATTATCTCCGATGCACATTCAGCGATAAAATATGGCGGGATGCCATCAGGACCGGCCCCTTTCTTTCTATCCAAAGTTTGTAGCTTTACAAGTAGTGTTTCATATTCTATTATTGGGTAGGTTAAACATTGAGTATTATTTTTTAATAAATGTAATAATGGAGAAGAGGTGTGACCCTTGCAACCTATGTCATCATCGTCTCTATAAACAGATGAAAAGTAGTCCGCAAAAAGTCTACAGATATGTGAGGGGTTTGATGTTATCGTCTGTCCGTCAGTCATAGTCAGTGGATAAGTACTGCGGCCACCGCGTTTGCTCTTTACATGAGTCCAAAACAATTTAGGATTCGTTTTGAGCTCCGTTTCTAGGTCATTCATGTAACTATTGTATAAATCTTTTGCCATTTTTTGACATCTCTTGTTAAGTAATGTGAGCTCTATTTTATCCATGGGATTTTTGTATTTATTGTAACGTAGCTTGAGTCTATTTTTTTCTTTTAACGATCTTATAATAGATTTATTGAACCAGGGTGGGTACCGACCGTCGGTCAATTTCCGTTTTGGAACATATTTATTTATGGCTTTGGTAAGAATATCGTAGAAAACATTAAACATATCATTGACATTATTCCCTCCCGCAAAGAGATGATCCCAATATTTTTCTTTTAAGTCTTGTTTTATATTAGAATAATCCGCTTTGTAGAAGTTTGGTCTTGTGTTTGATTTATTATATGGGAGTTTATAGTCTTTTATTATGGAGAAAGTGATATCAAGTGGCGGATGTAGTTTATCGACAAGAGTCAGTGAGTTGAGAGATTCTGACACAGAGCAACACGGTAATGTGGACAAAACAAGATCCAGAATACGTCCAGAGACGTTAGTTATAGTACTGTGCTGAGTAAGCTTACTAACATTTATGAACTCTAACAGGCTCTCACAAGTGCTAGGCATTGAACTATTATCAGCTCCTACATTCCAGATTATTTTACCCAAGTTAAAATCACCTACGATACTAATCGGCATATCAGTCGTCTCGAAAACATAGTTGCAATGTTTAATAAAATGCTCAAGCCTCGTGTGACAGACAGGAGGTGGCAAATACACTGCACAGAGGGCCATCCGACGAGAAGAATGCGTGGTAGAAATGTCAATTGTGACCCAGAGGTCTTCACAGTCACTTTCCCATCTGTTAATTCGTGTTGAGTTTAAATGTTTGGATACGGCTATGAGTACTCCCCCGCCGTCTTTACTACTTTGAAAATTAGACGTCTCTCTGTCCCTCCTATATACCACGTATCTACCATCAAACAGCTCACTGCTGAGTATGTTGCCATTTAACCAAGTTTCTGTCAAAATAACAATATCATAATCCACGCAGCATAGATTATTATAAAATGAATTAGTTTTGGTTCTTAGTCCTCTACAATTTTGGTAATAAATCTTTAAACAGTTGAATTTAATAAAAATGTAGTTCCTTAATCATGCATAAAAATATATATTACCTACTAGAGTACAAAATCATACCAGCTTGCTGAGACAATCCATATTCTTAATTAGTATGTATGCAGCGCTATCAGTTTTTCTCACATATATCCTACCATTCCTTACCCATACATATTTATATTGTTTTTCTTTGGCTTTTGACCTAGTAGCAGCATGAAGAGATTTGTTCGCTGGCGAGAGGTGTTCAACAACATATACTGGCGAGGTACGTCCAGCTAAACCCATATGTCCACAGTTTAGTTTGTTCTGAGGATTATCTCGGTTGTATTTTATAACTGCAGCTAGGAGCTGATCACGTAGCCTTGGTGAGCGCAGTTGAATAATTATGGATCGGGGACGAACGCTGGAAGAATTTAACTTTGCAATTCGTGTACAGTGCATAATGTCGTTTTCATGTATCTCACAGCCTACCACATGTCCAAGTTGTGCGACTGTTGTATACAAATTCTCATTCTTGTTTTCGGGCATACATTGTAGTTCTAAGTTATTAGACCGGCTTTGCTGTTCCACGTTGTTAATTCTCATGTGAAGGTCTTCGATAGTGGTTTTAAGATCAGCATTTTCTGACTGCAAATTTCGTAGCGTTTCGCTGGCTATGCGTTGCTGTTTTTGTATCTCCTCAAATTTGTCATTTATAAAGGCCATGGAGGCCATTATATCTTTCACATCTTGCTTAAGGGGCTCCAATTCTTTATGCATTGCAATAACCATATCTTTCTTAAACTCCGTAAACATTTCCTGAAACTCCGATTTGATAATCTCTTGGATCATGGTTCGAATCTCGTCTCTATCACACGGGAATTGCGAAGGCGGAGTTGCGGTATCTACTGCTTGTCTCTTACTGCCTCTGTTCATGGATATGTTCCGAATAGGAGTCGAGTCCTTTCTAGAGACTTTTGGACCACAGTTTAAACAATTTGGGCATTTCCAAGTGTTCCGATTTCCAGCTTTACTAGGCGAGTCCTTCAAAGACAGACAGGCGTAATGATAAAATCTTCCACATGTTGTACATTTTATGGATTTCTCATCTTTATCCATTTCATTCTTAGAACAGCCCCATTGGACAGGATCACTCGCCATTGTAATTTGTTGTAATCAAATTTCAGAAAATACAACTAATTGTACAAAAAATTATATCAGATACTGAGGCAAAAAAAAACAAAAAGTTCAAAAAGACAATGCTTGCCTGAGGCTTGAACCCGACTCACTTAATGCATCAGTCTATGTAGCCAACCACTCAGCTACCGGTGGTAGTTATCTAACGATTGAAATTAGCGATAATTATCGGCTGTGCGCTGGTTGCAGTTAAGAAATAGTTGAAGGTATGCGATGAATTTATTTGCTCGCACTAATGGGTCCAAAGTTCACTTTGCGCAAAAGTTTTAAATATTGTAGCGACCGTTTCAATGTTTATACATGTTATTTGTTGTATATCACTAAGAATTTTGCAATTGTTTTTATCACAGTTTATCACTCAGACACTTAAGTTTAGTTTTGTAATTTCGTTATTATTGTTTAATTACTTTTTGCACACTTTTTGGATTAAAAATACAGAGAAAACTTGTAGCACGTCCGTACTCAATGACGCCGCAGTGGGTCTTTTTGATGAATCGAAATTTCTAATGAATCGAAGAAGTTAGAAAATTTGGTAAGTCTGCCTTTGATAATGCCACGTTTCTTGACTAGGTCGCGAAGCAACGTGGGATCGGCACACCCAAAATTAGGAGACTTGTCGCGTGATTTACTAGCACTATCAATATTTAACGTGAGAGGGGATTTATCGCGTAACTTAGCACTTTCTGTAGCCATTTTGGTGGTATGTGAGAATAGGAGTACTTACAGTTGGAACTTTGAATCACGTGCAGCAATGAGTAGCGTAGCTGGCCTCGCGAATAATTGAATTAGGTTGCTCAAAACTCGATTGCGGCAACTCTCACTGAAATCAGTTTAGACACAGGAATCACAAAGAGAACTAGGAGGTGATAGGGAGAGAAAGGATAGTTGGTCCCACCAGATTGCGAATTTCCGATGACGATGAACGGCCCATCCACCTTCGACTCCAATGTGCGCTTGGCCTCCAGGCCCTCCTGTTGTCTGCTCCAGATACGTAGCGCGTTTTTAGCCAGTTCAGCAGCAGCAGGCACCACCAGATATTCCACAGGATGCTGATTCTATCTGTGCCGAAGGACCACTATGTACCGGATTGTGACGTCGGTACTTTGAATTTTGTAAGTAGTGGCCTGATGCAGTGGTGAACAAGGTGAGAGATTAAGATTTTTGGGAGTTTTGAGTAAAAGATGCGTACGAGGGTCAAACTGAAAGTTCTTAGAACTGGCCACTTATAAACAATATAATAAAAAAAATATTCTAAAATTTGAAAATAGAACTCTTTGCCAATATTACTGAGTATATATTTCATTCATTTGTCATTTGTTTTACGATTTGGCGGCAAATTGAAAATTGTCTGTGTCACGTCAACATGAATTTAACACGAGAAAATTTTCGTGCAATGATTTTTTATGACTTACGATGTCATTTAAGTCAACAAGAAAGTTATGATAGACTACGATTGGCCTTTCACGATGAAGCCCCATCTCGTGCGACTGTTTACAACTGGTTTAATGAGTTTAAAGGTGGTCGCACTAATCTCACTGATGATGTACGTGAGGGACGGCCTTCTACGGCGACGACTGAAAATAACATCTGTGTTGTGCGGCGTATGATAGAGACTGACAAAAGAGTGACCTATCAGCAGATTTGGACAAGCTTAGGCATCGATATGAGTCAAGTGCACAAAATCCTCCACGAACATTTAGCGGTCAGGAAGCTTTGCGCCCGGTGGATACCTCATAATTTGACTAAGGCTCAAAAACTCCATCGTGTGGATTGGTGCCGTAAAATGATTGAAAGATTTAACGGAGGTGACTCAAATGCTGTGTTCGACATACTAACAGGTGACGAAAGCTGGATTTACTGTTATGATCCTGAAACCAAAAGACAATCTGCTCAGTGGGTGTTTCCTTTCGAGGAGTTGCCAACTAAAGTGAAGAGAGATCGAAGTGCGGGAAAAAAAATGGTGGCCTCGTTCTTTGGAAGGATAGGTCATTTCGCAACAATTGTGTTAGAGGATCAAAAAACAGTTTCTGCAGAATGGTACACTACCAATTGTTTGCCACTTGTCTTGGAAAATGTTCGAGAGAAACGACCTCGCAGTAGGATCCTCCTTCACCACGACAACGCCTCGTCGCACACCGCCAAGCGAACGATCGACTATTTGGTGACATCAAACGTTGAATTACTGGGTCACCCGCCGTATAGCCCCGACCTCGCGCCTTGTGATTTTTATTTATTTCCAAAAATTAAAGAAAAACTTAAAGGAAAGCGGTTTATGAATGCTGAAGAAGCGGTGGCTGCGTATCGCGATGCCATTGAAGAGACCCCTAAGGACGAGTGGGCAAAGTGCTTTTCCCAGTGGTTCCATCGCATGCAGCGGTGTATTGACGTCAATGGACAATATTTTGAAAAGATATAATAAAACTAATAACTGGCTAATGTAATCAGTTTTTGATTTTCTAAGAACTTTCAGTTTGACCCTCGTATTGTTCGAAATCAAAAACGATTATATTTTAAAATACGTGGTTACATCGGTCGAGGAGAGTGGGGAATGGGAACAATATAACAGCCAATGGCAAACGTTTATCGCGTCACGTAGAAAGCCTTTGATTGGATGCGAAATGTTGTGATGTTCGTTGTACACTTTTCCCTATCTTTAGCGCTGAGATTTATTTGTTGGCGCATATGCGCCAACAAATAAATCTCTGAAGTGTTTGTGGTGAAAGTATTTTCACATATCAGTTTTTTTAAAAGTCGTAAAATAATTAATCTTAACTTAATTATCATACTAGAACATAGCATTTATTACAACAACAACATTTTATCAAACTCGCTCTGTAATATAATCAAAACTCCCCGATTCTTGATAAAATAATAATCTAATTAATTTGCAGCACTGATGCAACGGCGTCGAAAATGGCGGAGATAATATGAATTATTTATTTTTGTGTTAATTATGGATAATCTATTACTTTCTTGTGAAAAGTAATAAACATACACAAAAAATGTTTCGGCGAACCGAATGTTCCTAGGCGATTTGGGAAAAGTGGACTGTAAGGATTTGGGTTCTTATCGACTAGGAAACGAAAGGGAGGAAAAGTGTGTGGGATAGGAGGAATTATAGGATGCGGAAGGATGAGGGCACACCTACCTTGCACATCTGTCTTCTTCTTCTCAAATGGCAGCCTCCCGGTGTCTTCGTCCTGGCGTCTTCGAGGAGTCGGGCTGTATGCTGATCACTCCGCCTGGCTCCAACCCAGAACTACACAAATCACTTCACTCGCGGGCGGTTTGTTCTGTTTTTGGTATAAAGCGGGAGCGGTTAAAATATGGCGTGCGGTACATGCGTTCGTCGCGACACAGATTATTCTCGACTGTCTCTCGCATCGATGAACGTGGCGACCAATCCGCGAAAGGCGTGCCCCTTCTAGGGAAAGGGATAGACAGGGACGGAAACAAAAGGCATCGCTCGCATTGGACAAGCAAGCGCAGAACGATTGACGTTGATGTAATTAGTTATCGATAGGAAGGTAGATGGCGCTACCATATTGCCCCGGCCCTAAGGGGTTGCCTTTAAAAAAAATAAAATTGAACTTAGCTACGTTGGGTGTACTACCGCATAACCCATCAATAGGCTAAGACAGCGATATGATAATAAAATTAATCTAAATTAACTTTAGCGAAAATTACAAACGCAATAATAGCGAAGCTATAAACTAAATACTTAAACAAAGAGGTAGATCCAACTTCAGGCTAGATCTCACTGAGTTGGAAGCGGACAGAGACGTACAACAGGGCGCACGTAGCTCCCCTTCGCGGTTTTCACGGTTACAACGCGGGTTGTACCATCCTTGGAAGTATGCAGTTTCTCTACGATGGCTAACGGCCATGAAAGCGGCGGAGCATTATCATGTATTAGGACGACCAACGTACCCTCCTGTATAGGGGATGCAGCACTATTCCACTTGGATCTAGCCTGAAGCTGGTGTAGATATTCCGCACGCCAGCGCCGCCAGAACGACTGCACGAGTTTATCCAGCAGAGTATGTCTCTGGAGCAAGCTTGAAGAGTCTGCTTCAGGAGTCGGAAATGACGATAATGGCACTGTGTTCAGAAAATGTGCAGAGCTTAACGCGGATGGTTCTGCAGGGTTACTACTCAATGCCGTGAGCGGACGCGAGTTGATCAGTGCCTCGACTTGTGCAAGGACAGTTAAAAGCTCTTTGTAAGAGAGGATCTGTTGACCTATAACTTTGAAGAGATGCGTTTTAATTACTTTGACCATGCTTTCCCAACATCCACCGAAATGTGGTGATTCTTGTGGAATAAACTTCCAGTCAATATGATCTATGGAAAGTTCTTCCTGAAGACGGGTACGATATTCTTCTCTGAGAAACTTATAGAGGTCGCGTAAATAAGAGCTTGCGCCCACGAAACAAGTGCCGTTATCCGTATAAAAACACTGTATAGGGCCGCGCCGTGAGAGAAATCGTTTAAGGGCTGCAAGGAATGACACCGTGCTTAAATCTGTCACAACTTCAATATGCGTAGCGCGCGTCGTTAAGCATGTAAAAATACATAGCGAAGCTTTACGGCTTTTAACACCTCGATCACGCACTGGCGTATACTGCAGCGGTCCTGCGTAATCACAACCGGTATGTGTAAACGCTTTATCAACTTGATTGACGCGTTGGCTAGGAAGATCTGCCATGGGAGGGCAAGTCGGACGCGGACGAAATTTGAAACAGACGTTACATTTATGTATTCTGTGACGAACTATTCGTCGAGCGGTTAAAATCCAATACTTATGCCTAAGTAAGGATATAAGCAACTCTGAACCAGCATGGAGGTGCTTCTTGTGATAAAAATCAACCAGAAGGTCGACAACATGATCATGACGCGGCAGAATGCAAGGATGTTTGTAGTTATAAGGTTCATCCGAATTTGACAGACGACCCACAACGCGTATGACGCCGTGTTCATCGAGAAACGGCTTGAGTCTAAGGATAGCGGGAGAACAAGGTACATTGTTTTTAAAATTTTGAGTGTCGTTACTAAAATGAACAGCCTGTACAGCTCGTAGTAACTTACATTCTGCGAATTTGATATCAGTACTTGATACAAAAGCCCCATTAGGCAGGTCCCTAAGAAACCTACAGACATAAACGATGGCACGGAGTAGACCACGATGACATGCGTAGTGCGAGCACATGAGTAAATAAACCGAACAGAGAGACAGCTTCTTAAGAGCTTGTAAATTTGTAACCTATTTTGGTAGGGTTGTCACAATAGGTTAAGACAAATTGCTTGTTCGATATACGACATATTCTGGATTGGATAGATTCGTGATTAGGCAGATTTCCAAATCGACAGATTTGTGGATTGGGCAGATTCTTGGACTCGACGGATTCGCTATACGGCAGAAGTACAGTTGTAAATAAAATGGCAAGTGGAAACAAAAAAGACATGCACCTGAAATTCTTAAAAGCACGGAATAAAAATATACATTTGTAACCAAGGACACGACGTGACGACGTGATTTATTTGACATTCCCAACGATACCACTAATAGTGTTGAATATTTTCTGGTAATATGATCTATTTTGCTAATAAACATAGGAATCTCCTTTAGCTATTATGTGCCACTAGTTTTACCACGGGGATAGGTATCTAAAATAAGTTTAAAAAGATTTTGTGTAAGACAAATGAACGTCTACAAAACAAATGACTATAAAATGATCAACCATCGACCTTATTGACAATTCATGATAGACTCTGTTTTGGTATTTTCTTGCTTTTTGACATTGATACGTTAATAAAATTATAAATTCTGAGTTACGTCAATAAGGTCGAAAATCGCATGCACTAGTTTTTTGTAATCCCTATCGATGGCTGATCACTTTCTGATAGTCATTGGTTTTGTTAACATTAATTGCTTTTACACAATTTCATAACTAATGAGTTCATGAGGATCCTCTTGGGGATTGGGCTAGGAGATCCTGGTGGACAATATGCAAACATGTTAAGTATTTCGTTGCCAGCATTGATAATATTTATTTCAAGATCGAAATATTCGCGAAACTGTTGCTCGAGCAATTCAACAAATGCGACAAAATTATTTGGAGGTATACCTAATTAAAAACCCCAATTATTGTACGTTACCATCGTTAAAATCTTTATAATGACTGAATTATTTCATCTAGTATTATTCATACACACAGTGCAATAAACAACCATTATTAAAAATAAATCACCACGTTTTCACATTAAAATATTAAAACTTGCAACGTACAAAACAAACAACGTGCGTCGTAATAACCCTAAGATTGTCAACTGCCTGTGCCTACGTAAACCGGTTTTTTCCAGTCTCGCCACGTACACGACAAGCGGCCAGTGGTCACGCACACATGAGTCGCGTGCTTATAGCAGTGCAACCGATTCGCGCTGTTGTATGAAGCTGTGTCTCTGTTCCGTTTATCTACTCATGTGGTGCAAGTGCATAGATCGGAGACTCCGCAACCTCAGCAATCACGGGATAAGAAACAGACTTCCGTTCGGGTACATCTTTGTCTTCTGCACTGTGGTCAAAGGGTTGCATGGGCCACTCTGACGGATCATGGGAAATCCAAGAAGGTCCACGATGCCACAATGGATGATGCAGAAGATTAAGTGGAGTGACACCACGAGTCAAGCAATCAGCGGGGTTCTCAATACCCGCGACGTGATTGAAACAAGTAGCAGGCACAAGTTCAATCAATTTACTAACGCGGTTGGCGATAAAAGTCTGCCAGCCGTGAGGAGAAGAATGAAACCAAGCGAGCACTACTTTGGAGTCAGAAAATGCGCATATTTTATTAATAGGATAGTGGGGCAAAACTGTGTCTTGAACCTTGCGGAGCAACTGAGACAGCAGAAGGGCCGCGCACAACTCCAGTCTCGCAACCGAAATGGTTTTAACAGGCGAGACCTTAGACTTGGCACAAACTAACTGCACCGAGTAGTTAGAACCAATGCTGACTTGCAGATATACGACTCCGCCGTAAGCACGCTCGCTGGCGTCAGCGAAACCTATTAAGTTGATGGTACATCTATCTACCAACCCAAGATGACGCGGAATAGTAACTTGATTGAGCGCGGTAAGCTCAATACAAAACTGGCCCCAAGCGGCGACAATATGGTCAGGGGGTGTTTCATACCACTCACACTTTGATAGCCAAAGTTTTTTGATCAAGAGCTTGGCGTACTAAATTGTGGGAGCCACAAAACCCATTATGTCCTATAGTCGAGGCACTGTGGACAGCATAGTGTGTTTGGTGCACTTATCATCTGGCGGTGAGACGTCAAACCGAAAACTATCACAGGATTTGTCCCAGCGTAAACCGAGAACTTTATGCGGTACAGACTTCTCAAACTCAATGTCTGGAGAAGCTTTATGAGAATCAGGTATGCGTGCGAGAACCTCCTTAGAATTGCTTGTCCATTTGACAAGATCAAACTGGCCTCGCTTGAAAAGCTGAATAAGCTCTTCACAAGGCAAAATTGCAAGCGGAGCGGAAATGACACTACAGGCAATGCCATCCATATACAAAGCGTAAGTAGCAACAGCTGCTGCGGCGGTAAAGTAATCGCCTTCATCAGCGATCAACTGGCGAACAACTCGTAACGCGTGATATGGGCTAGACTTGAGTCCAAAACAAACACGATTGAACTGATACACAGATAAAGGTTCCTTATTGTTAAAACGATAAAAAATCCGTTGAAATCTACGGTCAGATTCGCAAACGCCGATATTGAGGAACATTTGGCGGCAATCAGCTGACAGAGCGATTTGGAAAAGACGAAACTTTATTATGATGTTAAATAAATCAGCCCTGTAGATTAGGGCCGGCATGCAAAATGTCATTAATTGACTGACCCGATGTAGTCTTACAACTAGCATCTAAAACCATACGAAGTTTAGTAGAGGTTTTATCTTCGCGTACTACGCCGTGATGCGGGATATAATATGAGGGAAGAGAATTGCCCTCGTCGTTTACAACTACACTCAAAAAACCTTTATCTATGTATTCACGAATGACGTCATTATAGGCGCTGTGTAACTTAAGTGATGCATCAAGTTTACGTTCTAAACAATGGAAACGTCTAAGCGCAGCAGCGTACGAGTCGCCTAACGAATAAGGGTCACCATAGAATGGCAACGCCACAACGTAGCCACCACTGTCGTCACGAACAGTGGTAGCGCGGAAATGTTGTTCACACTGGAGATCCTTACGGCTCATCGAGGGCGGTGCGGTAACCTCTTCAAGCTCCCAAAATCGCTTGAGAAGAGAATCAATATTATTTTCTTGAAGAACAGAACAACAGCAAGACGTAATGTATTGAGAAGTATGTAACGTAGGTACGGTACCCATAATCACATACCCAAATACCGTCTCAATAGCGGGTGGTAAGTTATGTTGCTCACTACGTACCACTATAGTTAATAGCAAGTGCGGGAATATTGCAGCTCCGATCAAAACATCAATGTCTGCCGGATTCGCAAACTCCGAGTCTGCCAGCAGCAATGACTCGAGGTGTGTGAGTAGCGATACGTCCACATTAGCGTTTGGCAATGTGTCCGTAATACGCTCCACGATAAGCGAAGAAATGTTAAAATTAATATCCCTATAAAACGCGAATGTATTTTAACATCTACGGAACCCTTGCAATGTTTTTCTGAACCGCCGATCCCTTTGACTACTGAGTTAGTATTTTTAAAGTTATTCCACAATCCGAGGCGTTTGAAACATTCAAATGATATGAAATTGCTCTGAGATGTGCTATCGAGTAGACAACGTACCACGTGCGGCGATCCATTAATATCATAAACGATAACTTGCGCTGTCGCTAACAGTACCGTCTTGGACGCCATACACTGCGGCTTGGCC
This sequence comes from Euclidia mi, assembly GCA_944739405.2. Taxonomy (NCBI): domain Eukaryota; kingdom Metazoa; phylum Arthropoda; class Insecta; order Lepidoptera; family Erebidae; genus Euclidia; species Euclidia mi. Next base: position 45,284,214 of record OX123186.2, on the reverse strand, counting down.
CCACGCGGATAATTATAAATGCGCGAGGGCCATCCGCGCGTGCGCGTCGCCCGCGCGATGGATGTCGTACACAACGATATTTCATTCTGAGTTGCGGAAGGCGCAGTTATCGTGGCCTGCACTTGTGACGTAAGTGTGTCAAGGTTACCGGCTTGGCTCGACAACGGACTACTTTTATCGAAGTGCAACAATGAGTGGTGTCGCTGACTATATGGACGACATCTCGTCTTACTAGAACAATCACTCGTTTTATGCTTTATACTTAAGCAATTAATGCAAGCTTTGTTGCCTTTTACGCACTTGAAACGAACAGTCGGATTTAAACCATTAATGGCGGGACACTTATAGAAATGGTCGTGCACTATATTACTGCACAGACACTTCTGTGAATTATTATTATTAGATTCCGAGCATGTTACGTAAGATTGCGGATTAGGGACCGAGTTATTATTACTATTTCGCGCTTTATTCGACCTTTGTTTGCTGTTGTTAGTATTAGATGGGCTTGATGAACTAGACTGCGTATTATGAAATAATCGACACTGATCTTTTATGAACGAAATAAAACTATCTAGTGTAGGTATTTTATTATTGCGTTCTGTCATTTCGAAAGCACGAATTGTTTCAGTGTCAAACTTTTTAAAAGCGAGTTGAACCAACATAAAGTCGGAAAGATCTTCTTATTTTAAGTTCCTAAGAGAATAAACCGCGGTAACAAAGTTATCTATAAACAGCTGGAAATTTGCGACAGACGCGTTGCCGGACAGTTTAAGATTTAAAGCTTGATCAAAGTAGGTAGACGCTAGGACGCGAGTGTCTTGATATCTATCAAGTAGTGACTGAAATATGACCTGATCATTCTCAGCGCTGGGTGTGACACCTGCAAATACGGACTGGGCCTTCGGTGACAGTTTACCTATTAAATAGTACAACCTGTCAGCATCTGTCAGAGAAGCATTATCGTGCACTGTTGACTTAAAACTCGCATAGAATAACGGCCAATTTCATATATCTCCGTCAAACGATATAATCTCGATTGGCAGTAATCTCGGCGTGCGAGCCGCTGAAACGGGCTGTGCCAAATATTTACCCTCTAATTGTGATTGTATTCGCTTAATGATACAATAAAGATCTTCGAATGAGGTGTACGCCTGATAATTCGGTTTTTCATCAGGATTAGTAGAAAGCAATCTTGCGTTATAATCGTCTAACAACTTATGAAAATCTTTTTGAATACTATCTACTGTCATACAATAACTGAGAAATGACTCCCTATTATTATCAGAAGCGGCGGCGGTCTTTGAGCGTTCGTAAATGTTTTGAATACGCTCAAATAAAATGTTGCGTTTTGCTTCTAAGATTGTCATCTCTCTGTCTTCTAACACGCGTGGCTTCTTTTGTTGTGCCATGCTTACGTAAGTATAAGCTGATGAGACCGAATCAAAATAAGAATACCTAAGGTACCTATTATTTTACCTAAGTAGGCAACACTTTAAGGCGGTGGAATTAAAAGGTGCTTGAAATATGAGATTTACAAGACAACTATGATAGTTCCAGAAATAATAATTGGGTAAGTAGGTAGCTACATAAAAGTATATTACCTACTGATACGTGCGGAAACAACCATGTGACGGTTATGTTAATAGACTAGGAGTATAGCTAGGTGCTATAACTGCCTAGGTATAGAGATATAACGAGGTGTTACGTATAAAACGTAAATGAATCCGACTCGTATGGATCAAAAAATATTTCGGCGAACCGAATGTTCCTAGGCGATTTGGGAAAAGTGGACTGTAAGGATTTGGGTTCTTATCGACTAGGAAACGAAAGGGAGGAAAAGTGTGTAGGATAGGAGGAATTATAGGATGCGGAAGGATGAGGGCACACCTACCTTGCACATCAGTCTTCTTCTTCTCAAATGGCAGCCTCCCGGTGTCTTCGTCCGATGTTGATGTAATTAGTTATCGATAGGAAGGTAGATGGCGCTACCACCAGTTGACTTGTTTTGAAAACAAGAATTATTGTTTCTGCAGCTGTTTATAACACATGAAGGCATAATTTTGAAATTATTAATTTTTAGGGTTCCGTACCTAAAAGGTAAAAAACGGGACCCTATTACTAAACCTCCGCTCTCTGTCTGTCTGTCACCAGGCTGTATCTCATAAACGATGATAGCTAGAAAGCAGAAATGTTCACAAATTATGTATTTTGGTTGCTGCTATAACAACAAATACTAAAAATAAAAAAATGAAAATATTAAGGGGGGGGGGGGTCCCATATAACAAACGTGTTTTTTTTCGTATTTTTTGCTCAAAATTACTAACGGTAACAGGTAGACGCTTAAAATTTTCACAGTATATGAAGTCGTATATTACCATTCAAAATAAATAATTAAATAAAAAAGGGGGGCCCCCATACAACAAACGTAATTTTAAGCAATTTTTTACTCGATCTTAATAAACAGGTATAAACTTAAAAAATATTTAAGTATACATACAACAAACGTGATTTTCTTTTAAAGATGATGGTACGGAACCCTTCGTGCGCGAGTCCGACTCGCACCTGCCCAATTTTTAAATGTTCGTCACAGAGTACTTTTGTATAACTATAATAGAGACCTATCTTAACTGTCAAACCGAGGAAAAGATAATAAGCGCCAACTATATGTTGAAGTCACCGAGTTTAAAACGATATGCTATAGATACTTATGTAGTTATTGATGTGCATGTTATAGGTATTATACATACTGTATACTCATAGCCATTCTCATAGGTAGTTATTTTAGTATTACGAATTCTAAAAACATAGTTCTCTTTATTGAATTGCATTTAATCTACTCTTGTAATAAAATACAGGAGTAGAATAAAATGCTAAAATTAGACAACAATCAATCGTAAAAATTTACTTACAATTTGTAATACTGCATGTGTTTTTAGACAAACAAATAACTAAAACGGCAATCATGTTATTTTTTACTCCTTTTATTAAATTTGGTAAATTGCTGTTTCGCCTTTAATTGGAATATGTCCTCATAATCTTCACAATCTTTTGTGCCGTTTAATATTCTATTTAAATTTTTGCAGTGGTTGTGAATAAAAAAACGTCAAGTTATATTAATTACCAACTACGCCTGAACATCCAGGAACACAACACTTTTTATCAGACATGATAATAAGTAGGTACGGTACACAAACAAAATAGTCAAAATTAAACAATGTTCTTTTAGCATGTAATTCACAAGCACTTAAACGAGTAAACCAGAGGAACCGTAGCTCAACTCAACGGATAAGATTCGAAAAACACTTGATACAGAATTCACAGCAAATTAAAACAAAATAATGCCCACACGCATCAAAGATACGGCAGCCATTGCTGTTTTCAAAACATACCTTCCATAGATTATACAGAATATAGATGCCATCCACAGATAACAAAAAAAATATATGCTAATTTTATAACAGTGCCATCTATGAATTGAAGTAGAATAGTTTCTACACATTATAATACTACTAAGTTCAGAAGTCTAATAAGTTAATAGGTTTGTATGACTTATTTTACTCTATTCTAAGTGGCCTCATTATATCTAATGTTCTGCCATCTTTAATGTTTTAAGATTGTAGACCCTGATGTTCGTCAAACGCTGTCACTCACGTCGCGACTCGTGGGAGACTGACAAGCGGCCGTCTTCATTCGATTTTATTGGTCTGAGGAGTCTGCTAATGAACGCACCGTGCGATTTTAGTTTAAACGCTTTCGCGATGGAAACTTCGACTTGAAGAACGAGCTACGAGAAAGACCGCAGACCGAAAGGACACAGGTGAATAACGAGGAATTAAGAGAGATAGTGGAAGCCGATCCTGGTCAAACTACCCAAGAATTAGCGGCATGGTTTAACGTTACCTTACCCACAATATTGACTCATTTTATTATTATATTATTATTTGCGTCAAATCAATAAAATAAAAAAATATCAAAAATGGGTGCCTCATGATTTGACTGATCTGCAGAAAGAAACGCGTGGTGAAACTTGTGTTGTTGAATCGGTACAGAAAAGAAAGGAATATTGGATCGAATTGTGACATGTGATGAAAAGTGGATTCTTTATGACAGCCGTAAAAGAAAAATGCAAAGGCTGACCCAAGGTCAAACGCCACAACAGTGTCCTAAAGCAAAGTTTACTAATAAAAAGTTAATGGTAACTGTTTGGTGGTCTCAGCATGGTGTTATTCACTATAGTTTTCTCTGATCTGGTCAAGCAATAACGGCAGATGTCTATTGTACCGAACTCCGAACAATGTTGGCAAAACTAGCAACTCATGAATTCTTCACCATTTTTGCTCCATGACAACGCGAGACCTCATATGGCACGAGACACCGTTTAGACCCTTCATGAACTGCAGTTAGAAACCATTCGTCATCTTCCGTATTCGCTAGACCTTGCTCCAACGGACTACCATTTTTTCGTGATTTGGACAATTATCTATGTGACAAGAAGTTTTCTTCCCAGCAGGCAGTACAAATTGCTTTCACACAGTTTGTGCAGTCTAGATCCTCAGAGTTCTATCGCAAAGGCATAAATTACCTTCCTATTAGATGGCAGCAATGTATAGATAATAATGGTAACTATTTTGATTAAATAAATATGTTAAAAATTAAAAATTAACAATCTTGATTTCCAGTACAAATCGGCAATTGCATACTTTAACCCCTTATATTAAAAACTTGGTAGTAATAACAGTAATTGAGACTAACAATTTTAATAACCCACCTTTAAGAGGGTTAATAAACCAATAAATTGTACAGGTATCGTTATCAGGGTTTTCAGCAATGTTGATTAAAAACGGCCTTATTTTTATAGGTTAAGACAGTAGAAACGAGGTAGGTACCTAGAAATTTATGTGTGTGTCGTTATTCCTATTTTCAGGAACTATGAGTTTATATTTTGTAAGATGTGTACATATTATCATTAAACATAGCCATATTCTTCAATGGTCCTCTAGAATATTGCGCATACCTTTTACCTACACGTAAATGTCGAAATAACAATACGCTTTACATAAAAAACAAACGGTTACAAAAATCTATAATACACCACCAATAATAATACCAAGCCATAAAACGCGGCGATTAATATGAATAATTTACGAACGCATATGCAGATTTTAATTTAGAATTCTCGCCCCTGCGCAATTATTCATTCCCATTCCTCGTATTTCCAAAAATATGACCACAGGAACGACACCGGACCCATTAAATACCTGTGCTGGAGTTGGGATCTCTGTTATTTATGTCCAGAATTCTCGGGCTATAAATACGGCCAGTCATGCCCACCGCTAGATATACCATAGAACTATATCCTTCCTTTCTCTTAGCGTTATCCCAGTTTCAATCTGGGGTCCGCTTTCTAGTCTAACCGGATATGGCTGAATATTAGCTTTTCCACAGAGCGACTGCCTGTCTGACCTCCGCAACCCGAAGGGCTAGCGATATTCCATGGTTTAGACTAGTGTCAGTTAATTTAGAAGGTACTGACGCCCTGTAACGACTGTCAAAGATCTTCATGACAACCGAGACCGACGGCTTAACGTGCTCTCCGAGGCACGGGACAAGCGATAATTAACAATTCAATACGGACATAACTCCGAAAAGTCATTGGTGCGTGCCGTGGATTCGAACCCGATACCCTCTGCATGGCAGTCTGTTGGTATATCCACTCGGCTATCGCTGCCTACCATAGAACTATATATACCATATAATATCATTGTTAACGCCGTGGGCCAACCATCGTGATTTACGCCGTGGTGACAATAATAGTTCAGTTTTATACTATAGGTAGTTATTGCGTAATGGTGCAATTTCAGTAACTAAATTATGAAGAATCTGATTTGCTTTTTACCGATAATAATGGTTGAAACTATTTGGAGGTAGTATACAAATAAAATTAATTTCAACAATATCAAGCAACTTTTTATTTCTCATAACCGGGTCTTTTAATGTAACTGATTATTAGATTAGGTGGTTTCAATTAATATTGTAGTATGCTGCTGAATTTCTGAATATATAACTAAATAATTTGCCAAAATCTGGCAACATCGCAATGTCTGAAAGTTATAATAAAATGCATTTATCTAAAATTACATTACGGTTAAAAATTATAGACACAGAAATCATTCTCCATTTCAGATATTTTGAAGTTTACTATAATATTGTACTTAATAATAGATACGACCTCCAAAAACTAAAAAGCCTTTTTACTAACCATAAATCATTTAAACGCACGAACTGCAGACCTGCTGATATTCTATTTAAATTTAGTGCACTTTCAATGAAATACGTGTTTGTAAACTAAATAGCTGTAATGTACACGGTGTAATTGCGCTGAAATTGTAACAAGATGTATCGTGTTATCTGTCGCAGAGCGTGGACATCAGTCAATACGGGCACATATTGTATTACAATACAACATAATGTACTGGAATGATGACTTTATTAACAAGCTGTTGTTTCGTTTATGCTTGACCACGTGTTGATAATCACTGGTATTAGAATATAAACGCGATCAGAACATGTAAGAGATCTGCTATCCTTGTAACTAGTATAATTATTTAGGATATGAATACCTCTGTTTTCACCGATGCTTCGACCGGCATAGCTCAGTATTGGTCGTAGATTGTATTATAACATCAGCTTGTTGTCTTCCACTGCGGAATGTAGATTGTATGTTGTACTACACAAATCACGATTGATAAAACTGTTAGACTTTGAATTTTTTTTAAATTCTATGTGAATGTTAAATAGATACAAATAAATGTGAATTTAAATTCAAAGTTGTCATCTAGCATTCAGGTCACAGAGTGTACCAACTTTACAAAGTTGACGAGTATTAATAATTGAATCCTTATCATCAAAAATGTCATAGAGACATGTCTATAAATTACTACCCCATGGGAACATATCCATATCAAAAATGTAATACCGGAGTCAAACGTTGTGCGTTATGTTTCTCATAATTAGTTCCGAATACCGCAGGGATAACGCTTTGTGATGTTGTTGATATTTAAAATAGCAAGATTGCATGGAAGTTTTTAAAATGTTTCTCGAAGAACGATATTTACAATATAACTGTATAATTGGCTAGTGCAATTGCTGCTCATATTCAGTGACGGTTTCGAATTCAGTGGATGTTTTGAAAACCTTATATCGCTTGTTTACCTTCTTGGCGGTGAAATATATAAATATCTGTCCTCAGTGCCAACTAACCATTTCATATGACTTAGGCACCTGCTTACGTTATAAAAGTATCTGACCTTATACATTTACTGTCTTACTAATAAAAAATATTACTCACACGTTTAACGTATGAATACTTACACAGCGTATAACGTCTGTATAGGAGTTATACAGGGTTTACACAACATCGCTACTAATAAACGCAAAGACAAGCTTGTGTAACTACTCACGCTGTGTACACACAGCTACACATTAACCTAAACAAGCCCAATATTAGGCGAACTTCCTTACTGTGACCAACCTGTTGTTGAGTAGTTCAGCTAATATTGGTTTTGTATAGGTTGATGTGTGGCTGTGTGTACGTCAAATATGCTGACAACCTTTTACGAAGTACGTTCAAAAACTTCTAATCGTAACTTCGTTTTAATAATTTAATTGTATTTTATAAATTATATAGAATTTTACTAGCTTAATTATATATTAAATGGGTTTTTTTCTTAAAAATATCCCTTATCTATTAATCTAATGTACAAAAACTAAATACTAATGGTTGTTTTTTTCTGAAGGATAAATATGTTTTGATTTGTACTCATAGCTTCCGAACGCCTCCACCGACAATAACATTCATTTCATAGATAAAAGAAATATAACCTTCGTAGTCCAACCTCTCTGTCACAGATTGCGCGCATAAACTAAGTAAAGTGACAACCTCAGCGTCCTCAGCTGGCCAAAGAGCCGCCATTTTGCTCTTAAGCACTCCTTATACAAGGGTGCAAGCGTGTGTTGAGCTTGTGTAAGTCTAAATTGATATTTTGATCTCTTATAACGCATGTATACACGCAAATTGTCAAAATATTTTTTATTAGTTGCGTTTTTGTTACGCAATGCTTATAGTACTTGTATACACTGTGTCGTAATTTTTATTAGTATGACAGTTAATGTTTTTAAAATCAGCAGTATGCGATGATATGTCAGTACCTGACAAAACCTGTAAAATTTAATTGTTCCTTACATACGCCAAACAGACGTATGAAATTGTGCTAAGACTAATATCAGAACTTTAGTTCTACAATTTCTTCCACGAAGTGATGACAATCTATAAGCATGTCAGCACCATTTGTAACAATTTGCCTCGCGTCCCCGTCGACTCATCGAACAAATAGCACACTTTGAAATTCAAGAGGTGCCGGCGTCTTGGTGATGGTAAAGGCGAGCTTCTGACGTTTCCTCGCGTGAAGGCGTAGCAATAAAGGTACTATTGATTTTTCATTTTACTGACGTAGAATTTTAGCATTCTTCCCCTGTACAAGGTATGCGTGTGAGAGATATGTAATGATATTTAGGTTGTGGGCTAAAGTTTAACTGTCATTCGATGCCAGTGTCATTTAACTGCTTGACAGTTTAACTGTCATACCATGTCAGTGTCATTTAACTGCCACTATCCTCTTACATATTATGTATAAATACTTAGATATCAGTAATTTTAGCCCACAGCCTAAATATCATTACATATCTCTCACGTGCGATCAAGGTAACAAGAATCGGTAAGTCGAAATGTTCTAGCACAAGTACTTAGTGTAGCAAATTATAAAAAACTATCTTGAGATGTATTAAGATTTGTAGTTCCGTTGGCAAAATATATATAGACTTCGTACGTCCGAAGTCATAGAAGAGAAGTAAGTCATGTCTTTTATCCTTTTCTTACCCACAATCTACAGAATAATTAGCGTTAGAAATGTTTAACTTCAAAGCAACTTTCCTATTATCTTGTTGATGTTAATACTTTTCCTGGGTATTTTCTTTTAACGGCCTAATTTAGTCTATAACCAGCAGGACTTTACCGACTAATGTCGATATTAGCGAAAATTGTTATATTAATTAATGTAGGTTTAATAAAGCAGACTTGTTATACTAGTGTTGGAATATTTGTTTACCTGCTTGCATAGTGAGATACTTATGAGCATTATATTTTGTGATACTAATTTTCTGTCTATTGGTTAATCAGTCTAAAGACTACACGTATTTAAGCGTTGGGTGGTCTCGAGATATTACTGTGTTGGTACTTACCCAGTATAGACTTAAAACAGTATGATAGCTCATCATTATCGCCAAAACTTTAGACTTGGTGCCTCAGACACGCTAGGATAGTGATAATCGAGGGTTAAGTTACTAATGTCAAGATATTTGAGGGCTCTGACTCCCCTTAAAAATACTGTCAATGTTCTACGTGACAGCTAGGACCGAGTTATTAGCATGAGCTGTAACTTCAGGTCATCGAGTAGGTACTTTAAAATTCTGAAAAATTTAAAAAGTCATCTAATTTCGTGTGATCATATTTTTGTTATCATTTATCAGGTCGGTACGAAAGTTCTCAGGGTTTGTCTTGTTACTGTTCTTGATAAAAAAACTCGGAATAAATATTCGAAGTATTTCGCGTTTTGACATCTTGTCTTGTAAAGAATTCTGGGTTCAGCCTGATGTGTAATTTGTTTTTGTCTAAGTTTAATATTTTGTGACTTTTGTGGGCTTAATTCAGCATGTCTAAGAAACAATTTTTATGCTAACTTCATATTGGGACAATTCACTGCCGATACAGCTCGCCAAATTAACCAAGTGTGGAGCCATAATAGCGTTAGAAAAACCACTGTGCAACAATGGTTTAAGAAATTTCGTTCCGGAGATATCAGCCTCTAAGATGCACATCGTAGTGGTTGACCTAGACTACTTAATGACGACGAATTGAGGACCCTGGTGGAAGCTGACCCATCGCAAACGGCTCGAGGGATTGCACAGGATTTAGGAATCACTCACCATGCAGTTTTAGATGGTTTAAAACGATTTGGAAAGGTGAAAAAACTTGAAATGTGGGTGGCCCACGATTTGAACGATCGACAGAAATTGTCACGTTTCGAGATGTGTTCTTGTTTGATTCTGCGAAATCAAAGCGGCTCTTTCTTAGATCGAATCGTAACGTGCGATGAAAAGAGGATTATTTACGATAACCAGAAAAGTTCAGAATAAAGAACACTTCACAGACACTTTCCAAAGGCGAAAATTCACCAAAAAGACTATGGTTACAGTATGGTGGTCTGCAGCTAGCGTGATCCACAATTTTTTTTGAAACCTGATCATACCATCACATCGAAGTCTTATCGTGAGAAAATCGTCGAAATGTAACGCAAATTGCATCAAAGCAGCCGGCACAGGTCAACAGAATAGGTCCGATCCTGCTTCACGACAACGCCCGTCCGCATACTTCAGAAGCGCTATACGAAAATTAAACGAATTGAGCGTCGAAATTTTGCCTCACTCAGCATACTCTTCAGATCTCTCGCTAACCGATTACCACCTTTTCAAGCACTTCAATTAATTTCTCATAGGTAGAATCTTCGCTAATCAGGACCAGGCAAAACGGGCATTTGTTAACGGGCGCTTATTTCGATTAAATCGAGTAATTATTACTGAAGTTATGCCTTTACCTATTGAAACCCTGAGAGCTTTTGTACCCACCTTGTATTTCACTGACGTTTTGAGGGATTAGAAGAAGCTAGCTTTACAAACAAAAATATTAATACTTTATCGCTATAGAGTCATAGCGAGACTTCGCTGGCCATTCGTAATAAGTCGGCAAAGTTAAGGAACCCTTGCACAAGTGAGCACATGGATGGATTACCACGTGTGGCATTTCCATCAGTGTGCTACGAGTGTTTCGGAGGGCCTATAAAGCTGTCTGTCCCAGTTCTTGTCTCAGGATAAAAATGATTACGCTATGTGGGAGCCTTTTGTGCGGTATTAAACTCCGACATCAGAATTGGCCACACAATTACACCAAAAACCAAAAAATATTACTCATATTTTGTCAGTTGAACTATCTGCGGTTAGCATACCGTACAATTTACCAGTGTGAGTAAAACCATATTGATATCACAGCTACTGCAGCACAATACGGCTGCATTAATAAATTTCACTGTTTCATCGTGTATTCGCGGCACGTTGCGCCCGGCATCTCCCCAAGGAGAACGAAACGAGATTCGTCCTCCGCAGCTGATGTATACACTCCCTAGCGAACGGCCGTATACATGTATCTGCAACATTGACTTTGGAATACAACAGCTAGTATCGGAAGAACATTATGGTCACTTAGTTTGCTGGAGCATAAACGTGAGCTTTATAGAAAGCGGGGAATTGGAATACGAAGTTGTAAATTTGAGGATTCTTTACAATGGAATTATTTTGCACCAACGTGCTAGTGCAAGTGACAAGGTCGGAGGTATTTGGGCGGTCTGAAAACTCCGACACCAGAGTTGGATTACAGGTTGGAGAAGTACATTCTTACAAACTCTTGCGATTTGTAGATACATAATAGCTACGTAGCAGTTCTCAATGGCGAAATAATTTTCGTCAAGCCTGCTATTTTTTCAAACACGGAAAAAATACCATAACATTGATCCGTGGCGACGTGAAAGAAAGAAAAACATAAGAACAAACAACAAACACACTTTTGCTTTTATAAAACTGTTTTTATAGACTCACGCCTGTATCCCCGAAGGGGTTGGCAGAGGTGTAGTATTACACCCACATTGCGCCATGACTTTTTAAGTCCCACGTTATAGGGGGTGAGCCTATTGCCGTTACCGGGCACATCACCAGACTCCGTGCTGCTACTGAGAATTTTAGAAAAATCCACATAAACTTTGCCCGACCCGGGAATCGAACCTGGGACCTCCGATCAGCAGTCGCATACGCTATCAACTGAACCACTGAGATAGTTTATTTATAATACAAGTAAATATAAAGGTTGTAAATATAATGGTTGACGGCATAGAATATAAGTGTCACCACCCCCTATCTTCTCGTGGGTGTCGTAAGAGGCGACTAAGGGATAATACGATGGAAATACCATCTTTGCGTAGAGACGGAAAACTCGACATCAAACCCTATACGACTGCCTCGTTGGTCTCGCGGCATAAATGTGCGCGTGGGATCGGGAGGTCCCGGGTTCGATTCCTGGGTCGGGCAGTGTTATTGGGTTTTTCTGTCACGAAATTCTCAGTAGCAGCACGGAGTCTGGAAATGTGCCCGGTACGGCAATAATCTCGCCCCTTATTACGTGGGACTAAAGTATATCTGGCGAAAAGTGGGTGTAGAAATACACCTCTGCCTACCCCTTCGGGGATAAAAGGCGTGACGATATGTATGTATGTATGTATGTATATAAAGGCAAAATATCTCCTACCCGATGTTTCTGCATAGGTTATATCAGCTGTTTTGACGGATAACCCATTTCTATATTTTTCTGAATCTTTTTACAGTCATCATAAAGAAAATGGAGTTCAACGGAATGTGTCACATGAGCTTTTATGTGTCTAGTTTTAGAGTAGAGTGAACAGGTATCAGATACATGCGGTAAGAGCATCAGTCTGTCAATTAGTGACTAAAATATTGTATTGTTCTTATTCTGAAATTAGATAAATGTGTGACGTCCATTCCAAGTGGAGTTGCGTGTGCGTTCAGCCAAACCAAGTTCGTCAGCTGTGGTTTGACGTCGCTGTTTCTAGTGCAGTACTTTTTTTTTTTCTTTTTTTTTTTTTTTTTTACGAGGTGGAAAATCCCTTCGGATCTCCGACTCTTGGGGGAAATAAGAGCCGGAGTATGTGGTGTTTCCACTAAAAACCACCTCGACTTCCGCCGTGTACCCGTGTGTCGGAGGGTGGGGCATCACCAAAGCACTCGTCGTCACCCTCCGACGGGTATTGGCCCGCCAGATGGTCAGGCGAGCCCCGAACAAAACCCCCTTGGCGACGGATTAAGGTGTTGGACTCCGCCGCCAAAACGCCCAGCGGCCGCAGAGGATAGGGAGGACGGCAACGCAACACCGCATCTCCTCTTCCTCGGCGGCCCCACCGCGACGCATCGAATGGTGCGCCCCCATTTGGTCGCGGGAGATAGGGCGCGCGGCAACGCAACACCGACACGCCTCCTCTCCCGCGACCGCACCCGACTGCGAGGAACAGACAGAACCGTCCCCCGCACCCGCACCGTTGGACGCATCCTGCGCAGGCCCCTCCAAGCCCACGCGGAGCGTCCCCTCCTGGATCCCTCCTAGCTTCACCGCGGGTGACCCATCCACGGTTACCCCCCACCACGACAAGGTGGAGATCCCACGGGGGGGTTCTAGTGCAGTACTGTGCAATTTTTTCCGACCTATAAACAACTGTCTGCCATCTTGACCTAGTTCTATTTGAAGCCTTACTGACCATTCGCTCACTGAAGTTGTTTACTAAGTTAAAATTTAGAATAAATAATAAATTGACAAATGAGGAAAGTAAGCATTTACAATCAGTCATATTATGATAAAAACTTCGTGGAAAAGGGTGTCGAGAGACTTAAATAAAAATAAATATTTACTAGCTAAAGCAGACTTTATAATGGGGCTATTATTCCACGCGGGTAACTGCATCTCCAAAGTGTTAATTAAAAAAGATATAGTCTTTGTTCATCCTTGGGCTTTCCGCTTATTTAGTAGTATCACATTTCGTTGAAAAACTCTCTCGTGGTTTTATTACCAACAAGACACCAAAATATAATATTTTAGCATTTAAGTACTTTCGCAGATACTTTTAGCGAATAACTTGTTCTGGCTGTATAAATAAAGAACTCATATATGTATAACTAATTAATTAATCTTTAATAGAAACGAATAAAAGAACAGAAAACAAAACTAAAAGAAGAAAAAATATAAGATCTCTCCACCGTGTTATAAAAATCCGCATCGCATTGCTTTTCCCGCGAGGACTGCGAAATGAGATTCGGTCCCCATACCTCACAGATGCACGGCCTTTCAGCCACCTCCCCACTATCCCACATTGATTAGTTTTGAATTATAATAGCAAGATAAGTAGGGCAATATATTTTCCCTCTAATCCCAACTCTCATTAATGCAGACTATTTCGTTAGCTAGCCAGGATGATTATATTTTGTATTAACTATTCACAATATGATCCGCCTTCAATAGCTTCTGTATAGTGCAACTAATATGTACCGGTACAATACTGTACCTTTTAATAAGTTTACCATGCGAGGTAAACTTATTAAAATTTTAGGTTTTCCACAATTCTTCATCATACTATTTCGATTACTTCCTTAAACCACACGATGTGTTAGCACTTAAATATTACGTTACGTCACGTCACTTCATGAATAAAACATCGCAACCCGGTAAGTAAAGGTCGTGAGTGACGGGACGTTTTCGTTCTATTTGAAGATTCGAACGTATTCCATCATAGTGTAACATCAAAACAAACGCGGTCGGTTGACAAGAGTGAGATTGAGCGGTCCACAAATTAAGTACAAAGGCTGTCACCGGTACGCCCGGTGATCAGGGCCGCTCCTTCATGAAATATTCATGGACACGGATGCGGCCGAATGTACCGCTGCGATATATTACCGCTGACCACAACCGACGCCGACATAATAACTAACAAGGATATTATGGATGGCATGCGTTGTTATGGAGGAATGTATGCTACTTCATAATTAATTAGTATGGCGACCTCCATCGGGCCGAAGTAGTCGACCCCGCAGTGTACAAAGGCCCGGCGAGTAATCTCGAGCGGAGCCGCGGGTAGGTCACCCATCTTGGGCACCCTGGATTTGCTTCTCTCGATGCGGCACCTTTGACAGTACGGCGTCATTGCCTTCACTGACGACCTCAGGTCAGTCACCCAATAGGCTTCACGTAGGCGATTCACGACCGCCTCCTGATTAGCGTGCAGGGCGGCCTCGTGATGATGTTGAATTAACCTGCGGGAGAGATCGTGTTTCCCATTTAATATTATCGGGTGTCGTTCACCAAAACTGAGCTCACCACAGGCTCGTAGTCTGACCCGTACTCTCAGCAGCCCGTCTAACATAAAAAACTTCTTTCTAAGTCTATACATTATGAGTATAACATCTACCTAACACTTTTTAATATTATTTATCTTACGCTCTATGTCCTATAACTAAAATATATACATAGGCAGGTGTCGTAGGTAGCTGTGCTCCCTAACACACATGTCATTGAACTTTGGTATGACAATATGTTTCAAATTAAGTAGGTCAACCAATACATAACAGTTACAACAATATTAACAAAGTGATAGCAATGCCTAGCTCCCAATCGGATACAATATTACAATATTGATTTGAGATTACAATACTAATCTGAGGTTAGGCATACTCAACTGCGCTTGCTACCAAAAGATATGTTCAGAGCATGCCTAGACAGACTGGGCATTGTTTGCAGAGGGCAATGGAAGCTTGATTAGATTCATCCAGTTGTTCTAAGCAAGACAAGAGTGTCTGACACATGAGGCCGAGTTTCTTGGCGCTAAGAATGAAAATACAATGTACAGTTACCTGAGATCTTTTGGTGTCGGTCCTGTAACTAAGCTAGGGAAACACAAACAAAACTAAAGTGGCCACGATAGATTGAATGAATTATCCACTTAGCTGTTCCTCCAAACTTGATGTCTTCAGGACACGAGGGCACGAGGCACGTTCACAGGATTCACAACTACAGTTTTAATGTCACTGTTCAACTCAACTTTTGCCGGGCAAATCAAAGGCGGCAGTTTCAACGTTCTCCTCAAGTTAATTTAATTATACAACTAAATTCGCGAAGCCAGTGCTACGACGTAAAGTAACAGTACCTAAACTGTTGCGTTTCGTTCGGTGAGTGAGAGTGCCAGACGCCCCATCCCCTTTCCTTCTTCCTCATCCCACTCCTCATCCTATCCATTTTCCCAACACCAGGGGGCGGCAACGAACTTGCGACTCCTGTGGTGTTGCTTGTGTCCATAGGCGGCGGTAATTGCTTACCATCAGGTGATCCGTTTGCTCGTTTGCCGCCTATAACTATATGAAAAAGAGCCTTAAATTAGACAGTGAAGCTATTGCCATGTACCTACCGTTAAAACGATTGCTTGCGTGGTCTATGTACATTGTATAAGGAGCCTAATTATAAAATATTAGATTTAAGTAGGTATATTCATACTATTACCAGAATTCAGCAAATCAATAGACAAATCAAAAAGCCTCTGACATGGCACTGGAATTTAAGTCGCCTCATTTTCCTAACTGTACACCCGACGGAAAACTATCCATCAGCTGACTTTAAAAGTAATCGGAGGTGGACAGGAACGTGAAGCTAATTGGAGGCAAATTGTCTCCGTCGAGCCGGCGACAGAAAACACTTGGTCAATCCGTGACGAATTGGAGCGACAGCAAGTGCTTACATTTGGCTTCGCTATGCCGCGTGTGTTGTTAAAGTTATGTGCTGTTAAAAGCTTCATGTAACTTTATTTTACTTTAAGATAATTTAAAATTAGTTTGAACCATGTTATGGAAAGTGTTTTGAACTAACAATATATCTAAATATTTCAATTTGATTCTTTCTCGTGTTTCTGAGAAAAAACTCTAGAACTCAAGACAGCTAATCAAATATACAAAAGACAAATATACGGACAAGAAAGTGGTTTGAGGGTTCCAACTAACATTTTGATGAAAATTACGAAAATCAGTACCTAGTGAACTTTGAAAATTGGCCTTGATAGCCATTATTGTCATATTGAACTGTGCCCAAAATTGACATACTTAGAAGGCATTGGTGTTATTACTGATATTAAGGATAATCAGCTGTACCATACATATATTATTCTTATTATTGAGAAAAAGCTTTGGGACCTCCTAATTGTTTTGTTACGAGATTTAAGTATTATTTCTAAAGTTAAAAGGTCGGGCAAAAGTGTTACTAGGTTTTTCCAAATTCTCAGAAGCATTACGGAGTCTGGTGATGTGCCCGGTAACGGCAATAGGCTCACCCCCTATTACGTGCGACTACGTAAAAATTCATGGCGAAATGTGGGTGTAATATTACACCTCTGCCTAACCCTTCGAGGATACAGGCGTGAGTCTATAAAAAAAACATAAAAATACCATAAAAAAGATCTCATATAAAATTCTTATATTAATGACTTACTGACATACAACGCACAGCCAAAACTATTGCGTGCAAGAAGCTTAAATTTGGCATGTGTCTTCCTTGTACGGTACCTAAGGGTGGCAGTTCTTGAGACAGGATTGCCCAAAATTCTCAGGGGATCGGGAAGAAACAGTTAAATTAAAGATAAGCGGGAAGCTGAGCCTCTAGTTCTCTTTATAAATATTTAAAAAAGCTTTCTTTGTTATCTGTTAATATTCTGTCTGCACGCTATTTTGCTTATCTTTTTCGAGAATTACGTTCATTCTTTGTTTCGGGGTAAAAGCTCTGGCACTAGTTAGGCCGCATACCCGTAGTTTTAGTGTATTTAGAATCATGTCAACTCCAGGAACTACTGGTTATTTAAAAGTATGGATGGTTTTCCAAGCATAGACTCATATGGATCGTAGAAACTATTTGGGTGTCTAGCAGTAGCATATAGTATGCATTTTATTTGTTTGATATACTGCGTACCTC
The DNA here is from genome assembly GCA_944739405.2 of Euclidia mi. Lineage (NCBI taxonomy): Eukaryota > Metazoa > Arthropoda > Insecta > Lepidoptera > Erebidae > Euclidia > Euclidia mi. The sequence continues at coordinate 45,266,486 of OX123186.2, read as the reverse complement.
ATGTGTATTTTCTGAAATATAACTATCCCCTTCGATTTCGGATGAACCGATACATTCACGTCCTATTTTATAATACGCCATACCTTCCTTTTACTACAAGGAAGCGAAAATATACATGTATAAATGCCATGTCTCTACTAATACTCCTTTACAGCTAAGGATATAAGTATAATAATGTCCGAGAATTTGAATTTCAGCATAAGCTGGTACATATAAATTGATTACATCATGAAAGCTTCTTACATAGGCACCGCAATTTAGGTAAATATTTAGGCTCCAGAGTACTGATTACATTATTCTCTAGGGCAAATGTAATGTTAAGGGCTAGCGATGATAAATAAATCATATTACTCATTACACAGTCTGTTGATTATGTGCTTAGTCATAATTTACTTCAAGTCTCTTTGTACGCGAGCCTTCATGAGTATGGTTTATGCACAGTACTATATATGTAGAAACTCAATTATATAGATTAGATAGGTACGTAGCAATTGCCTAATGGAGCGATAAACAGACTGCTGTGTGGAGGGTGCCGTTTTGGTGAAGGAAAACATTATGAGTTCTCTATAATGTTTTCAAAAGATATGTGAAATTGGCCAACTTGCACATGGCCAGTGCGAGTATGGCGGACTTTTGACTAAACTGCCATAATATGAGAAACAGAATTTGCTTAGCAAAGGGCCAGATTATAAAAATAAAACTGAAAATAGAAGTACCTACTTCTATTGTCAGTTTTATTTTTACGAGTTGGTAGATGTGTAACCTACACATCTAAGCGTTGCGTAATTGTCGTGAAGATGTTAAAGGTTAATAAATCCTGGGGTCAGTGAGCTAAGTACTTCGTCTTTAGTAGCTCCTGATTAAAGATGGCAGGTGACCACACTTGGTTTGCATAAACTTAAATAAATACAATGAAACGTCTCTCGACAACTACTAAGGTTATGAAAACTTTTTCGGAAGAAGTTGTTTTATTTTCAGAGGCAGTTCTTAGGCTACGCTTTTAGGGCTTTGCGACATTTCAGCACTACTATATGCCCCAGCATAATCCAGCCTATATTACCACACTTAATTATCAACCTTCGGGTACTATTTTTACATTAGCAATAAGTCTGCCAGTCATAAAGTAAAGTAATACTACGCTGCCAGTATCCTACTCATCGTGTACAAATGATATTACACGTTACCTACGTAGTAATCAATCCGTAGGTACGGTACACTAACGCACACATCAATAACTCCATATTTTATTTTAATTTCGGTTGACAAGATGTGTCAGTTTCACTTTGACGCCGGCTCGCTACGTCACACACACATATGTCAGACTGCCCAACTGGCTTATGTTTAGCGTCCTGCTTTTGGTACGCCTATAACATATCTACTTCTTTTAACTTTTGTAACATCATTGTCGCGTACACGATCGCTATCAACGTCTACACGTTGAAGCGTTGAGATTACTGCGCCGCCTATAAGTCGAATCTTCTTAAGTTCCTTAAAAACCTAAGAACTGGAGGAGACAGCATACAATCATACAGTCCCCATGTACTTATAATATTCGTCCTCATTTCCAACAACTGTGTTTACCTATTTATTTTTAGAAAACGTAGGCTGCAGAACGGACATTGTTCCTGCAACAGATTCGCAATTTAATTATTTCTTCTAAGAATTTAACATTTCTTATTGTTATATTAAAAACGTGACTGTAATACTGAAATTTCTACTTAAAAATAGCTGTACTGTTTTTGAAAATAATAAAAGAGGCTAAGTATGCTAAGACGTATCGTACTACGTATTTAATCATTGTGGACTCATAAAAAGTCAAGGTTAAATTACTTTTAAAGTGCGTAACCGAAAATACAAAAAAAAAAAAAAAAACTAACTCGGCAACTAACTAAATCATAAATAGATTTTTTTTAGATAATTTTTTTCAGATAAGCTGTTTTGACTCCTCACCATGCGTTTGTGACGTGCCACATGGACGTAAAGCTTGCAGTCTGCCTCGAACATAATATTTCTTATATCTCTTTTGGACGAACTGGTACTTGTAAGTTCCACAACATCTGTGTTTTAGTGGTATTCGTAAGGATAACTTGGCGAATCCTTAAATCAATATGAGTGGTATTTCTCTGACATCCATTTATAGCATAAAATTCTGATCCAAATCAAAGAAAATATAATAATTTAGCGCGCCTACTTCTTTTGGAAGCGAAGAAGCTATGGTGTATTTACTGACGTTGTTTTAACAAATTAAGAACAAAATCATAGCTGTTTCCATGAATAGTGATACCTGTTAATAGAGGGTTTGCAAGCTCATCTGCCATTAAGGATATAAAGGTCTGGTTCGTATTTACGAGCCTATGTAGGGTAGCGTGAAAGTAAACGCAAAAGTTTGATGTAAGTGTGCGTGAATACGATTTCTAAGAATGAATTCGTGGGAAACAATTGAGTGTCTGATATATAATTATAGAAAATTTTAAATGTGAAACAAAAGATTTTTTAAATGCGTGAACTGAAATCATACTCCTGGCTTCTCAAAGAAAATATTTTAAAGTCGATGTGCGTGCAGTAAATTTAAAATAGCAGTTCAATGATATTCCGCCAAGGGTATCGTTGCTTTAAGAAAATCGACTTAATTGTAGAATGAACTTGAATATTAAAATTTCTACGACAAACTGAACCCTGGCAGGCTTGCACAAAAGTTTCGAACTTTCATTTAAAGATAGCAACTGCCTGACGTTTAATATTATAATTTTAACCAAGCACGCTTTCCCGTTTAAGTAACTTTCCGCAGTGTGAGTAAAACTTTTTTAGTTTTTTACAGTAAATGCTCTAAAATAATTTCTAAATACAACTATAGAGTAATTACGAAAATAATGGCTATAGGTTTTGCAGATAAGATTCTTATTACATTCTATCTAGAGAAGACACTCTGCGTAAAAAGCGTCATATGCAGGGTTCTTTATTAAATTAGAAATGCAGTGGTTTTAAAAAGGTCGGGATATCTGATAGTTCCTTTTTACAGAGAGGTGATATTTTTATTTTTTCCACTTTAGATGGGATAACATAAATGTATTTGCATCAAACTGAGCAAAACTGGTCGGGCGAAAACAGGTTTAAATTTAATAATAATATTTCAATAATTTTATAAAATAATAATTAGTTTAAAATTCCCGGAAAATTTGTTGGTTCGAACCATGTTGTTTCAAAACAGTTGTTTTATTGTCTCGTTTAGACATTATGATGTTCATAGTTTCGCCGGCTACGAAAACAAAGCTTTTAAACATACGCGTCCTTATAACTTTATTTTATTTATTCAATTTCTAAACCAGCATCGCAATTCGGCAATTTACCTCCTCTTGAAGAACGACAAATATGATTCACATTCGTGGGTTCAAATTTGGAACATTTGAAGCGAGCACTGAAGTAAAAATCACGTGCGTGTAACGCAATTTCACTTTGAAAGATGTTTTCAAATATATTAGAGAGTTAAAGACTTACAAAGAAAATAATTTCCCTTACAAAAATCGAAGGTACCTACACAATTTCCCGTACGTCTTTTGAAGACGATATTTCAAAAGCGTGTCAATACGACGATTTTGGTGGGTAAAGATAAATATGAGTGTGGGTGTTGTTTTGGCTTTTATATCCCTCAAACAGTTACAAATAGTTCAACAGATTTATCAGAGCTTGACTTTATAACAAACTACCTGTCCTCCGTGGCCGTTGCCTGTCGCAAATTTTCAACGTTTATTTGCTCCAGCGCCTATGTTATAAGAGAAAACCGCTGTCTGAATTTCATGTTTCCAATTCAGTAGATAGAGCTATGCGATTGTATCTCAGTTAATTTTCACGATAACGAGATATTTGTTGGATTGAAATTAACCTTTCAAGTACCGCGCCCTCTAAAACGTCAATTTGGCTATACGACCGCGCCGTACGACATCATCGCGCGCGCGGTACTAGACATTGAATGTTATCGCTCTGAGAGGTCTTTGTTTATGTTTTCAAGAGTTCAAGTTATAATTTCTTGAAACCCACTTATATAACCGATAATAAAAAATATAATAATAACATTTGAGTGTATATTTAGTTTTGTGTAGCTCTCTGTTTTTAATGGATCGTAGAATACCGGTGTTATCGACAATTATAGCGTATTATAATTGAAAATAAAATTATTTTTTGTTTATTTTTATATTTTTATATTCTGTATAATATGGGTTTCCAATAAAAACAAAAAATATGCATGTATCCATTATAATAATTCCCCCTTTTCAATAGCAAACATTTGCTAAAATTCTCAGTTTCGCGCGCATTGAAATGAAATGTCCTTTTACTTTTTAATTTGACATCAAATTGGATCAGAAGAAGGTTTCAGAGCTGTCTGTGATTCGTAAAAATACAATGCTGTTGGAAATAATGGATAAAATGTACTAGATCAGTGTAAAAAACGTCATAGATTGAAGGACGGAATCTGGACATGAATTCATGTCGTCGGTAAACAAGGGGACTTTTTTGTAGGACATGAATTCATGTCCTCGGTCGTCGAAAGGTTAAGGGACTAATTTACTTGCAATCAAGCTAGAACTTCATACTATAATTATTTAGTGCATATTTTGTCTCATCTCATTCCAGCTTAGACACTTCCACTGCAGGACATAAGCCTGCGCCTAGGTTCTCCATATAGACCGAACTCGACCTGCCCGCTCGACTTATACGTGTTCAATTATAAAATCATCATCAAAATCGTTTGCAATATACCCGTAATCCACTAAAAAGATTAGTTTATTTTCTTTAAAATAAAGCACATTTAATTAAAAACATTGTACCTAAATATGAATCAAGAACTAAAACTGCTGCCTTAAATCCGTAAAACGGGCCTGAATTAAGTTTACCGCCCATCATCATTATCCGTTTCTAAGAAAATTGTAAACGCACCCTTTTACGAGTTTAGATGGCCTCTCCGCCTTGTTCTTGTCTCGCTTGTTGTAATAAAAGTATTAACCCTGTCCATCTGGACAAGGTAGGGCGTATCTACAGGTATCTACCTGAGATATAACATAACTTCACGCCTTTTTCTCCGGAGGGGTAGGCAGAGGTATATTACACACTCACACTTCGCCAGTTAGGTATAAAACAACATTTAAAAACGAATGTGCAATTTTAAAAAACTTGTCACAGTTTTAGTATGTCGTATAACTCGTATAACTGAAAGTATATGATATAATTATTGTAACCGTTATTATTGATTATATCGATTTGTAACCTGACCAATACTTTCATTATCCTGTCAGGAAAAACTGCACATGTGATTGACTGACTGCAGATATTTGTAGCACGTACAGATTCATAATTTTTAATAAAGAAACCGCCTGCATGAATAGATCATTGAGGTAAATACATATTATTCAAAGGATAAAATAGTAGACGACGGGTACCAAACTAATATATAATATAATATATAATATAACTTTATTGTTTCTCTCTCACATAGTTACAAAATACATAATTGCACAATATAAGCTTATTCTATATATGCCACTATGTGAGAGACTGGTATCTGTACTAGGAGATCTGTATGACAGATTACCAGCCTCTCCAAGCACTGGATACGTGCAGCAGTAGTCATGCATTACTTATGAATGAGAGTGTGTGCGTGTGCGTGTGTGCGTGTGGTGTGTGTGTTGGTGTGTGTTTGTGTACGTGCGTGCGTGCGTGTGTGTGTGTGTTGGTGTACGTGCGTGCGTGCGGGTGTGTGTGTGTGTTGGTGTGTGTTTGTGTACGTGCGTGCGTGTGTGTGTGTGTGTGTGTATGCGCGCATGGTGTGGGTGCAGTCGGTTTAGGAAATAATGTGTACAAGGTTTTCTGTCTCGCGTAACTAAGAGATTTCAACCAGGCTGCGACCACCTTTTTGCATTTGTAACGAGTAAGTGAGTAAATGCTGAGCTCTTTGTTAATTTTCTTATATAAGTAACCTCCTAAGAATCCAAAAAATCTCGATGAGAACGCTGTGTTCCACCGGACATTCAAGGTGTCACAAGTGTGATAATTTCTGCGTTTACCTTTCAGTTTAGTATGATCAAAAGTAAGTTTGGCATGTTGTTTGAGAACGATCTCTAAAACAAACAATTGCCTCACAGTCAGGACGTCAGTTAACTGATACAGGTCCTTGGTAGAAAAGAGGAATGGCAAGGACCGACTTACTTTAAGGACTGCTCTTTGCGCTCTCTCGACTTTGATCATGCTATTTTTATATGCTCCTCCCCAAACAGTCATACAATAGCTTATAATGGATTGACATAGGGCAAGATAAATGCTTTTGACGACCTGAGTGTCCGCTATGTGCCGTAAGTTCTTAAAGATCGGCATTAGTTGCCGCGTTCTGGAGGATAATAAGTCCATATGGTGACAGAAGTTCAGTGAATTGTCTATTATGACTCCCAGATACTTAACCTTGGAGGCTACGGTAAGTTGAGTGCAAGTGCAGGGATGGTTAAGTTGACATGTATGATATATTATACCATGGCTGTCAGTTGTTGATGATGAACTGCTCTTGATAGTGTATGGCATATAATGCGTCTTTTAAACGTTGAGAGTGAGTCCATTTCCTTTGAGCCATATGGTCACCTTATTAAAACCTAACTGTGCAGACACAAAAGCATCATCCCAGGAATCACCATGAAAGATTAGGGCGGTGTCGTCAGCATACGTGACTATCTTTCCGTTCCTGAGAGGAAGGTTGCATAGGTCATTTATAAAAGTAAGAAAGAGCGTAGGTCCCAGAACACTACCTTGGGGCACACCGCAGACAACGGACTGGTCATCGCTGACGACATCACCAACCCTGACCCTCTGCATTCGATCAACCAAATAATCTACATACAGTCGAAGCTGATTGTCCCGGATTCCTAGTTTTTCGAGTTTTTATAGTAAGAGCGGAACATGGACCGTGTCAAAAGCCTTTGCAAGTGTAAAAACACTGCCACTACCTTCTTCTTTTGGTCAAGTTTGCGAACTGTGTGATCCACAAGTTTATGTACAGCATCATGTGTTGACATGCCTGCCCTAAACACAAATTGAGAACTCGACAGAAGATGCTTTGATTCTAAGTACTTTAGAAGACGTTTATTTAGGAGCTTTTCGACGATTTGAAATGGCAGTAAGAAAAGAAATAGGTCTGTAGTTGTTGACACAGCCCATGTCGCCACTTTTGTAGATTGGGATAACCTCGGCTAATTTAAACTCTTTCGGGAAGATTCCAGAACTAAACATTAAATTAAAAATGTGTGTGAGTGGTGGGGCTAGAGTTTGGTGATACCGTTTCAGAAATGTACCAGATATATTATCACGGCCTACGGTATTGCTCTTTTTTAAGTTAGCTATTGTATTTTGGACTTCAACTTCGTCTTTGGGTACCAAGGCAAAAGAAAATGGCTGCGAGACAACATCTGAGAGACCATTCCAACAGTCAGGGTCGAGAGCTTTATCAGATAGGTTCTTACCGATGGATTCGAAAAATGTATTTATCTTATTAGCCGATACTGATGGGTTAGAGGAAGTGAGAAGGCCTGTAGCGGGTATATGCTTTTTGGTCGTGTGTGTAATTTGTTTTATGGCGTCCCATAAAGTCTTAGTGTCAGCCGCATTATTTATTAGTTTTGTTTCGTATTCTCGTTTTAGGCGTTTTAGTAGCGAGTTACAGAAATTTCTGTACCGAGTATACGTAACCTTTATAACCTCGTTGGTCGGGTTTTTCTTTGCTTTTATGTGAAGCTTGTCACGGTTCTTCATACATCTCAATAAACCAGGCGTTATCCAAGGCTTCTTGATCCGTTTTCGATTTGGAATTCGGTGTAAGTGAGTGTTAGAGTTAATTATATAATTCAGTTTAGTAACAAGGCGAGAGGTGGCTACACTAGCGTCAGAAGTTTCGAAGATAGAGTGAAAGCAAAGATTATTCATGTCACTGTCCAAATTATCATAATTAATTTTCTTAATTACGGTAGAGTTCGAGGAACGATCCTGGTGTTGCAATATGAAAATAACGCAGTCATGATCAGTTATCGCTGTTTCAGCCACGTAGCAGAAAGCCGGCAGTTTGGTTTTGAGCATGAGGTGGTCCAGACAGGTTTTGCTGTGCGTAGGCAACTGATGGGCCGGTAAGATACCATGAGAAGCTAGTAAGTTTAGATAGACAGCTGAGTTGGGATCTTTAGTACCGGTCGAAATATCTATGTTAATATCCCCGATAAGAATGACATTAGAGTGATTAGAGTTGCAAAGAAGTTCGTTGAGTGACTCGATAAAAGGATCGATGTTCTTATAGCCAGGGGGTCTGTAAATTGCTATTACAATCGTGTTATTATTAATTTTTATTGTTAGACAGTTAGCCTCCCGTAAGCTAGGCTCAAAAATTGATAAGCGCATATTCTTTTTGTGGTATACAATTACTCCTTCGTTTTGTGTAACGTTATTTTCATTTTTAGTATAGCTGTAGCCGTCTAATAAAGGAACGTGGGATTAGTGTCGTAGCCAACACTCCGTAAGAATAACAAGATCCCAAATAGTTGCAGAGCGATCCAGAAGTGTTAAGAGACTTGAGAAATTACGAGTAAGGCTACGAATATTTTGGTGAATGATTTTCAAGCTGGTGCGTGGTTTATTTATTAATTTCGGGCAGTCCTCGATCTCGCAAGTGGAAAACAATGCAATATCAAAGCTATCAAGTTCGCTATTTATTGTATTAATATTATCGAATTATGAAATCAGAAGTACAAGTAGGTGAAACCATGTATGATAATTTTTTGGTGGGACATATTTTGTACATAATTTGTTTTACAGTAGGTACGCTAATAGCTTGTAGTAGATTTAAAGGTATTGCTAGAGTGGAGAAATTGTTACGTGTGTCGGCTAAAAATTATGTATGATACTATTGTTTATATAGGTGAAATGTAAAACGTAAGGTGTGTTTCGATATATTAGAGAGTGTGCCAGCAGAGGTAATTAAAAGGCGTGTATTTGAAGTGTGTGTGTGCGAGTTAGTAGTACAAAAGCGTGTGTAAAGAGATAAAATGTTGTGTGTTATTGAGAGTAAATGTTTGTATGGAATGCGTGAATAAGGTGTTTAGTGTTATTAAAACATAAGATAAACAAAACAAATAATAAAAAGTAACAACTAGGTAATAAAATAGAAGGAACTAGTACTAGTCATTTAGAAATAAGTTTTTGGAAGTCCTGTTCAGAATCCATCCGTAGCGCCATTGAGTCAGGGCTCTTCTTAATAAAGACTTTACCGTAGACGGTCCATGTGCTATGAAAATTGTGCTCCTTAACTGCTTGTCTAGCCAGGTACTTCTTCTCCCCAGGCTTGTAAGACATTCACCAATAAAAACAGGCTTCGACGGGCCCGATAACTGTAGACTTGAGGTGCTTAATTTGTCATCTCTCCTAGTCTTATTGTATACCCTGCACTGTTTGATGAAACTTTCCTTACAGGTGGTAGTTGTAAAGTTCACTATTACATGATTGTTGGCATCAGACTTTGTTTTTATACGGTAAATATCTTGGATGTCAGAGTTGGACACTGGTTGTTCTATGAGCTCGCCCGCCTTCATCACTATTGATCGTAGGGTGGACTTGTCCTCAGATGGTTGTTTAGGAATGTTCCTAATTTCTATAGCGGAAGCACGAGAATTACGCTCAAACTGCTCAATTTTGCTCTCTAGGGACAATATTTTGCGTTCATAGTTTAAGTTTTGCTGTTTCAGTTTAGCTATCTTGCCAAGAAATTCGTCATATTTTGATGACAAAAAGTCTACACATTTTTGGAACTCATTGTTCTGGTCCTTAATTACGTTTACGGACTCAATGAGTTTTTCAAAACGCAAGTTTTGCTTAGTTTCGAATGCAGTAAACATATCTCTCATTTAATTAAGTAGCGTCGTGTTTTCGGGCGAATTCGCGCCAGAGTGCTTTCGTTTTATTCTGCGTGTAACGAAATCCCTATGGATAGTTCCAGTTTTATTGGGTGACACGTATAATTGTGTATCTGACCCGTAGCTCGTTACGGGAGTATTATCTATAATCACATTTGTTGACATTGGCGGAGTATGTTGGACTGACATTTTAGCGATGACAACAGTAAGTAGGTAGATATAAATTATTGTACCTGTTGTGTAGTGTTGTAATGTGGCAGCGTTAGTTGTACAGCATTGCAAGAGCTTCGATCTGAATGGGCGAGGAGGCGTGGCTGGATGCGCAGGCGCCGTAAGCAGCGTACTCAGGTGTGGCGCGGTGATATAGTTGTCTCGCTCTTCCGCACTGCTGGCAGAGAGGGCGGGGCCGGCGTGCTTGTGGTAGTCGGAAGCGCAGCTGATAGATGTGTTGTCGTCCTTGGCAAGTCCTTGTATGACCTGCTCTAGTAACGCGAGGGAAGCGGGACTTGACTGACCTCTTCGTAGCTTCTGCGCTCCTAATAGTTGTTGTTGATTTTTGATAATCAAATTTATAAATAAAATTTTATAAATAAATTATGTGGCGCTGTTTATTGATCACGTCCGTACTCCACGGAATCCAGGGGGGAGAGGAAACTAACTAACATGGTATTCAAGTTTACTCTTATGTATCCAATGGTAATGCATGACTAAAATTATACAAATTATGGGTCGTAGCACACATATCACCTCGAAAAAGGATCGTCACCGTATCGCCTTTCGCCTCGCCTTCAAACAGGCGTCAACCTGATGTAACCACGTAACGGAAGCGGATCAGAAGCTCCGGCACGTCGACTCGGCTACAGCTAGGCGACGCCGTGCTTAGGGCTCGCCGACCGCTGGTTGACGGCTAGGCGGCACTACTTCAATCATTTTGAATCCGAGCGCAGATCGCGGGAGAGGCGTGGACGAAGAGACGTAAGCTAGGCTACGGAGAACCGTAAGCTAGTGTACGGAGAGCCGTAAGCTAGCTTACGGAGAGCCGTAAGCGCGGGAACTGCAAGTCGACCACGCACCGCACCGCGGTTCGTAAGCTTGTCCCGAGGCGAGGCGATTACGTTACGATTCCGATTAGTGTGCGTTGCAGTAGGGAGTTCCATACAAATAATACTGAACAGGTCCAGTTGATACGGTGCCGATCCCTTTCCGAGTTGATACGTGTGCTACGACCCGATATGTAAACCATATATTACGCCATATAATAACGTCAAAAAATAACTTCTTCTTATTCATTCTCCTCAACGATTATTACATTTGTCTGATGTCTTATGACTGACATCAATTAGGGTATTTTGAACGAATAAATGTTTAATTCAGTTATTCAAACCCCTATTCAACTTTTACGACAGGAGCTTGGTTAAAAATTCAAAGCTTCTGATATCAGAAAATCTCTTGCATTATAAAGGAGCACTCAATGTAAAGCGGCAGGAAAATTTGTTGAAGAGATATGACTGCTAGCCTAAGTGTTTCTGAGAAACTTGAGTGTTGACAAAGTGTTGTGAGGTCTGGCGATAGTTCAAAAAATTAAGTGTACCTATTTCAATTTTTTAGAATATCTATTTAATATAAATTATTTGCGTATTTTTTATTAATAGACCCCAGACATCTATTTTAACATAATCACCTAACGCAAACTGTTTTATTAGTCTCATATCTCAAGCAGATAACTTTATGTCTACTAAAAAGTTATACACCATTTTAAGCTCAAAGATTCACGCTAACGTTCATAATGTACTATAATAAGATACTGATAGTAAGTAGCATTGTTGCTATGTGCGTAATTTCATTTGTTTGGAAAATTTTCTTCCCCTAGCGTCATCTGTTTTCATTACTGGGCCGTCCACCGAGCTCATTATTACTCCCAATATTGCTGTTTAACCTAAAGACCATTATTTATCATAATAACTACGTAAAATGTCTGCTTTTGCGCGGTGAATATTTTCATATTATAAAGTGAAGTTTACAGAATTAAGTAGGATATTTTTTACTCTGGGTATCAGAGTATAACAAAATTCACGGTTATCAACCGTGGATTTTCCTGGAAAATATTTACAAGTTTTAATAAAGTCATGCGTAGGCACCTTCTTAGAAATCATCAAGTGACATTACGTCGTCAAATGTAAAATTGTAGGTTCTAGAGGCTTGTTTAGTATTATCTTAATATATAAAATCCTTGCGTTACTGACTGACTGACAGACACGCTACAGCCGAAACTATTGGGCGCAGGAAGCTGAAATTAGGCATGTATGTTCCTTGGGTACCGTAGAGGTGCACTAAGAAGGGATTTCCCGAAATTCCCACGGGATCGGGAGAAACGGGAAATTCGAAAATATGTGCGTGCGAAGCCGCTGGCGTCGACTAGTAAAATTATAACACAGTACTGAGCCTGTTATATGGACGCGTCGATGACACCACTGCAGCATCGTTCAAATAAGACCACACGGGAGGTGACGGCGATTTCTGAAGATTTGCACTAACTACGTACAGGGTAAGCTAATGTCTTACTTATTTCAAAGTATTTTTCAAGCATTATTAACAAAAATAACAGTGAATGTGCCATTTCATTCAACCTCTTTCCTGTGAATATTGTGCCACTTCGTGTAAAAGTGACGGAAACTTAAGATTCAAGTAGTTATTTTCTTGCAGTGACCTGAAAACGACGTTTTTTGCCGCTCACTTCACAGTTTTCCAGCGTTCACTTAGGACGAGGGCTTAAAATTAACATCTTGGTAAGCTTAGAGTATCGTCGACCCGCCTTAAAATATCACAGCTGAGAAAGATGAGAGCTGAGGACGGTCAATTTTATCTGTTAAGAAATAACAATTTATTAAATTTGAATAATTACTTCTTTAATTCTCGTAAAATACAGTGTTTTTAAATTATTACGTGTGTGATAGCCGCGATCGGTAGTTGCGGAGTGAGTTGACATCTGTCAACTCCAGCTGTCATTCGTCTCGCGCTAGTGATGGGCGCGAACATCCTCCGGGGCGTTGAAAGGACTGCTTTCAACTTGCTTCCATTGCCATCGCCTTGTGACCTCAGCCACACGGTTACTCCGTCGGTCCCTGGATACAACGACTGATTCTGGCCAGTCGCCATATAAGTGCGCTGGTGAAGTTCAGCCACGTACTCCCGGCGCCACCTCTCCAAGAAGTTCTGACGTAACCTTTCTATATAAGTTGGTATCCGTTGGCACGCTTGCAACATTTGATTGTGACGGCATCGACATCAGAGGCCGCCCAATAAGAGTGCCCTGGGGTAAGCGGAGAAGGATTAGTTGGGTGCGAGGAGTGAGGACGTTAAAGGACGAGAGTTTAAAATCGCTTCAGTTTGTGCAAAGGCATAGCGACCCCCTCAAATGTCAGGGAAGAAATCCCTACTTCACGTTTTATGTGATACTAAGCATATTTGACCGAAGCCTCTAACCTGAAGCCTAATACCTCCAACATGAAGCGAAATACGAACTTAATGCCTACATTATTGGCAGAATTTATAACTGGCTCACGACTGGATCTGAGCATTCTATTTACTTCATTGTTTGCGCCTTTGTAGTTACCACCATTATCGCAACAAACAGGATAAGGGTCTCCTAGAAACAAGCCTTCTTAAAGATAAATAAATGCGTCAGTGCTCAGATCCTAACCCTCTCCAAATGAATTGCTTGTAAGAAAGGCAAACAAATAAAAATAAATAATCTTAATTGGAACTAAATATATAAGTTCATATATCACTGTTAATGATAAATAAATGTTAATTCTAATTAAATTATAATACCTAATAAATTAAATATAAAGTTAAAATAAGCTGCTAACTTAATTGGGTCATTCTTCGAGACACGATTTTTAAGCGGCATCACTTTAAAAAAATAGAAATCGAAAAGTTAGCAAGCCACTTTTTTTTCGGGCAAACCTTTAATCCTCTTTAATTGGGTTATTGATTATTATTCAATTATCTATATATTTAATATCATTAAAAAATAAAACATCCTCATTCTTTGATTTTCGTGGAGTGTCCCAAACCCCGATCTGGTCACTTAGTAAATTATATATTTTAAACTAAACGGTACATGCTTACCAAAAAAAAAAATTTAAGTCCTAAGAAGTTGACAATGCTATGAAAAATTAGATCATAGTTCTAAATGAATTACATTATCTAAAAAAAAAAAAATGTCACTGTCCCGGGGTAGTTACTGATTTGCGTGGATCATTGTAAATTCACTTGCACATCCTTAACTTCGCGGCCCAATGTTGTGTCATCCTAATTCACGTTACAACTAGTCGCACTCCGACAGCCGGGCAGAGTGCTTTTGTGATGACGCGGCTGGTTTCCGAAAAAATAATGTAAGAACTTCGTTTCGTGGGTATGGTTTCTCAAAAGTTTGATTTGCATGGTTCAATTTTCTCCAGTGTCTGTGAGTTTGTTTATTGAAGAAAATATTGTAGCGGACAAATATAAGATAACGCAACTCTATATTCAAAACACAGTATATTTGCTTAAAAGGTTTTTATATATTTTTAGAATAAAGGATTTATTTTGATTTACGTGGTCGTGATTTGCGTGGTGTACGTGGTAGTTTTGACCCACGCAAATCAATTATTGGCCATGCAAATGAATAACTTTGAGTTTTGTAAAAGTATGGTATGATAATATTTTTTATTACTTTCGTTAAATGTAAATTCGTTTAAATCAAACTTAAAATGATTTTATAAGTACCTAATAATAATAAAAATTGTGTCAGATTAGCTAAAATTGTAATGAATTATTTTTTAGACCTAAATGCCACTAACAAGAGAGGAAAACTTATAAAGAAAGAAGTTATCTGAAAAAAGAAGAAGAGAGAGGCTTAAAAATCATAAAGAATTCAAGGCCAAAAACCGAGCAAGATAATATAAAAGAAAAGCTGATGGAAAAATACTTAGCAATTATGACTTAAACCGCCGCGAACAAAAACCTAGAGGAGAGAAAAGTCTAATAAGTTCCCAGAAATATAACTTGAAGAAAAAAAAACAAGCTCAACGTTGTCTTCATGAAAAACTTATACAAGAACCGAAAATTCAAAATAAATAATGTTGACTGATACTATAAACAAAAAAAAAACATACATAGACTCACGCCTGTTTCCCAGAGGGGTAGGCAAAGACAACGGAACGCCATTTGCAACGATTCTGACATACCTCTCTTGCTTCTATCAGTCCCAAGTTCTTCATTCTTATAATCTCTTGTAAGCAACGTACCTAAGTATCCAAACTCATTCACTTGCTCCACTCCGCTCTCCGCTCCGCTCCACGTTGTCCATCGATCAAAACATTACAAGCCGTAACGCATTCCTCCTTTTCAAATACCATAGCTAACGTTTTACTTACATTCACTTTCATTCCTTTCCTCTTTAACGCACCATGCATGATTGTTACCATCTCCTGCAACTCCTCCGCTGAAGACGCAAGTGTTACCTGATCATCAGCATAAAGGAGGCATTTGAAAAGTAACCCATTCATCCTTAATCCATAGTCACTATGTTTTAGATCTTGCAAACAACTGTCCATGAAGAGGTTAAACAGCCATGACGACGCTACACATCCTTGTCTAAAACCTGTTTCGATGGTAAACCAGTCAGTGTATGCCCCGTTTATCCTCACACAAGCTCTAGAATCCTCACAAAGGGATTTCAGAGCTCGAATGAGGCTGCTGTCCACTCTCTTCATTGACAGCACCGACCACATTTCATTCCTCACCACTTTATCGTAAGCCTTTTCCAAATCCACGAATGCGCAATAGACCTTTTGACCTTTGGCCAAAGACTTTCGACTAAGTTTCGCAGGGAAAAACCCTGATCCGAACATCCCATACCCTTTCGGAATCCCGCTTGCACATCCCATATTTTCTCGTCGGCTACTTTCATAACTCTTTCAATCAGTACCTTTGCATACAATTTGCCAACAATGCTGAGAAGGCTAATGCCTCTATAGCTAGTCTTGTTGCGAGCCTTTTCTTCTTTATAAATAAAAGATTAAAAAAAAACTATTTCTGTGTAAGTTACTTTCTTATTCTTTTACGAAAATGATTTTTTTAAATTTAACTTTCTCAAATAACTCAATAAGTTATTTGAGAAAGTTTAATTAAAAAATATCATTTTCGTGGGGTGTTTCGTGATTTGCGTGGCCTCCAAATTTTTTAAACTCGATTATCTCTGTAAGTATATCGCTCTCTGAGGTGCCTCTTCTATAAAAAATATTACTTTTACCTATATTTTAAGAAACACATGTCGATTAAAAAAAAATATTAGATTTAAAAATTGCCAAGCAAATCACCAAATAATGCCTTGCTCGAAGAATCACCCAATTATCCACAACACATGAATAGAAAGGTAACATAGCACAACTTGCTGCCTGATAAATTACCCATTATGGGTTGCAATGATTTCCTCTTATTCTTAAAATACCATTCCTATCAATAAATGGATTGAGAGGCAATAACATTGATTTAATTTAAAGTCTTATTCTTCTTAAGTAGCTTTTTTCTTGTGAATACCTATCCAATTTGCTAAACTTAACCAATAATTAGAGAGAATCATCTAATTTTCCTTAATATAATTGCTCTTGCAATATAGAATTTTTATTTTTACAGTTAAATATGAAACACAACACATAGGACACAACATATGTTCTCTTCTAATAAATTGAAGAATTAGAATAGTTATCTAATTCAATTATATTTGCAACAGCAAGATAGCAATAAAATTAAATTAAATCAAATACATAACTCCTTAACATCAGGTAATATATTAGGGATCTATTATCTTCTAGACCAAAACAAGATTCTTTAGTGAGAAACGAAGACCCTTACCACCACAGGGGAGACAAGTTAGGGCTTTCACATATAGAAGTGATATCAGCTGGGTTTTCAAAACATTTCTTTGCTATATTGTAACGTAAAAAGGACCTTTCAGGTGTCCACTGTTATGTTATCCCTACTAGGGCGTGTTTAAATGAGAAACGTGGTTAAATGTTACAATAAAAATTGATTTAATTCTCAATTAATTTTAGACATCATTTAGCAAGCGAAAAAATTACTAGTAAAGTGTTATTAAAAATAATATACACAGGGTCGCGTGATTCGGCGATGGGAGAGGTTGATGTTGAGAATCCCGCTGTCGATGGTCGCTCAGGAGTCGCAGTTGATGTACTTAGCTTTTCACTCGTGGCGACGTCGTCGAATGCAGCCCAAAAAAGAAAGCCCGCAGCTAGCGCGTCCGCTTTTAAAGAAGCTCGCGGTGCGGTGGGGGGTGGAACATGCAGGCAGCCAGGAGGCGGTGTCGTCTCGACGTTCCAGCGACGTCACACACTCCCCCCCATTAGGCCAGAATTTTCCCAGAGGGAAAATTCTGTGGCTGGTAGGCGGCAACTGCATTCGGGAACCTGAAACAGATGAGTGGTGGTTTCAGTAAGCTAAGCACAAGCAACTACTAACCCTGGAAGAAAAGAAAAACCCAAGTATAACCCTCGGCCATTCATACGTCACCAAGCATTGAACGTTCCTATAACCTGACATTCATCACATTCAAAAAGCCTACACACAATCATACGCATGTACAAGCCAACATTCATTCACGATGCGAGTCGCATTTATTATAATACACGACGCGCGAAGAGGTATTATACGTGATACGGGCTTTATAAATGAAGTTAATTGAAAATGTATAAGTCGTAAACCAATATTACGATCTTACTATATTACGATACTACAATCATACGATTAGTTGGCGATATCACAAACAAGTTGCTCATTAACAAGGTAGATGCAATATTGCAAGGACAATTTGTATTCATTTAAAATGGAATAACAATGAAGGTTTGAACCGGTGAACACGTGAGTCATCACTGCGCGCTTGGCGCTTACCGCATTCCATTGATGCGAGTCATTATCTAGTTTCTGTACACGATACAATTAATTAATGACAATTGCACAATTATTGGTAAAATGTAATGAATATTACACCATTGAAGGAGAACGTCAATGGTATAGTACACACTACCATAGTTAAAAACACAAAAAAATATTTGCGGCAAGATGTAATGTATAGTATATCGTCGAAGGAGACTGTCGACGACATAGTACACTCTACTATAGTTAAAAACACAAAAAAAAATTCGCTGCAAGATGTAATGTATAGTACATCGTCGAAGGAGACTGTCGACGACATAGTATACACTACCATAGTTAAAAAACACAAAAAAAAAATAAACACAATTGAGAATCGAACCACAGACCGATCCGACAACAACCTTTCAGCCACTGAGCTATAAGGAAAAAAAAATTATTATATTACGATCAGTCATTACCAAAGCTATAAGTAACAAGATATATGGGTACATGATTTAGCTGTAATTAGGAGTTAAAGATTTTTATATTTTATGTAACGAAGTGTTAAGTTATTTTAGTGATTAGTTCATTAGTGATGTGCATTAATCATTACATTCTTAAACTTTGTAGTGAGTTAATTTAAGATCTTTTTATATGGCAATCACCAAGCGGTTTTCCAAACATATCCGATAGTTTAAACACAAGGGGAGATTTTTTTGCCACTATTTTACATTTAATAAATTTCGGTGCTAATTTTTTGCTGAAATACTTATCCTTGTCGCTCAAATAGAAAGTTCTTTTCCAAACCACATCGCCAACAGTGAAATCAGCCGATATTCGGCGAATATTATAAGAATGACTATTCCTCTGATGAGCATTGTGCAATTCTGCATGCACCTTGTCAAATATGGTGGACAGATGGCCAAGCGTTTGGGCATATTCATCACGCGGCTCAAATGCAATATTATCCGATTCGTGATTAATATAATGAGAACCACAAGTAACCAATTCGCGGCCATAAACCAAGAATGATGGGGTAAAACCGGTAGATTCATTCACCGCACAGTTGAGTGCAAATTGTATCTTTGCTAAGTTCAAATCCCATACGCGGTGATCGCGGTCTATAAAAGTTGAAACAGCTGTCATAATAGTTTTGTTATATCTTTCGACCGGATTAACGTGTGGGGTATACAGCGGTGTGTAATGCAAGTTAGGTACCTTGTATTTGGATAATAAATTTTTAAAGGTGGAGCTGATAAATTGCTTACCGTTATCTAAGACAATGGTAGACGGAATACCAAGAACAAGGAAAACATTTTCCTCTAGAACTTTGGTTATAATTTCGGCAGAGGCACGCTTAATTGGAAAAAGCAAACAATATTTAGAAAAGCAACAAGATACCACGAAAACATACGTATTCTGTTTCCTCGAGGGGGGTAAGGGTCCGACGAGGTCTATGCTCAACATCTGAAATGGTCTATGACACGACTTAGGTTGACCCATGTGGCCGAGAGTGGAGTGATTTTGGTGCTTGTGGGCCGTACAAGTATCGCACGCACGGATGGCTTTAACGACATCGCTATACATACCTGGCCAGTAATAGGCCAGCGATAAACGCTTGTATGTTTTAAAAATGCCGAGATGGCCAGCAGTGGGCAAGGAGTGATTGTCGGATATGATGTTTGGTCTCATTTCCAACGGTATTACCTCCTTCCACTGAAACTCCCTGGTAAGTGGGTTTAAAGACTTTTTAAGTCTATACAATTTATTATTAATTATTTGATAGTCAACAAAAGACGATGGCCTCTTTAAGCAACCGTTAAATACGTTTAGATACCAAGGATCATTAGTAGAAACTGGCACAACTGTATTTGAATTATTACTATTATCCTGCGAACCATTGATAATAGCTGAGACAGGTACAGAGCGAGACAGAAAATCAGGCAAAACATTATCCGAACCACGACGATGTCTAATTTCAAAATTATAACAAGAGAGACGAACACCCCATCTGGCCAAACGGCCTGTGGGATTATTTAATTTTAAAAACCACTGCAATGCGGCGAGATCAGTATAGACAACAAACTTCCTACCATTCTCGATATAACAGCGCCAATGCTCAATAGCTGATAAGACTGCTAAGGCTTCGCGCTCAGTGGCACTATAATTCTTTTCCTGGCTGGATAATGACTTGCTGTAATAAGCTATTATCCTTTCTTCCCCCTTTAACACTTGACAGAGAACGGCTCCTATACCATAATCGCTAGCGTCCGTGTGAATCTCGAAAGGTTCGAAAAAATCGGGACAGGACAAAATAGCTGGGGAGGCCAAGCTTTCTTTTAATTTTTTAAATGCTTGTTCAGCCTCAATCGTCCAACAGAAGGGCGGAGCCTTTTTGCCTTGAGAAGTTAGTTTGTTCAAGGGTGTTGCAATAGTGCTGAAATTGGGTATGAAGCGCCTATACCACGAGGCCGCGCCCAAGAAACGACGAACCTCCTTTCTGGTACTAGGAGTCGGGAACTCTTTCATGGAAGCAATCTTATCGGGGTCGGCATGAAGACCCTTAGCATCGACAACATAGCCGAGATACTTTAATTTATCTCTAAAAAAACTGCATTTATCAAAGTTAATGGTCAAGTTAGCAGATTTCAATTTTTGTAAAACGCGTAGTAAGAGCGAAATGTGTTCAGAAAAATCTGAACTAATACAAATTATATCGTCGACAAAACAGAACACCCTGTTCTCAAATTCGGGCCCATAGAACAAAAAATCAGCCAATCTTTGCTGAGTTGCAGGGGCATTAGTCAGCCCAAAAGGCATTTTTTTAAATTGAAATATTCCGCGAGATGGAACGTAAAAGGCTGTTTTACAACGATCCTCCTTTTTGATTAATGTCTGCCAGAAACATTTAGAAATGTCAATACTAGATAAATATTTAGCATTATTAAGGTTATCAAGGATCTCAGAAATATAAGGCAAATTATAAGCGTCTTTCCTCGTCACCGAATTTAATTTCCTACTATCCAAGCAAAAACGTAGTTCACCATTTTTTTTCGGAACCAAAATTACGGGGTTGGACCAAGGACTCTCCGCCGGTTCGACGACATCCTCCTGAAGCATCTCGTCTAGTTGTTTAATTAATATACGTTGTTTATCGGAAGACATACGATAATAACGCTGACGAATAGGGGGACTGTCACCCGTATCGATCGAATGGGTAATTAAATGAGTACAACCTAAACCCCTAATTTGGTAGGATATATTTTTGAATTTTGAAACAACCTTATCGGCGATACGTCTTTGTTCTAAGGTTAAATTATCGTAGGGGATAATATGACTAGAACATGTAGTGGTGTTTAACTCGGCAACCTCAGCGTCAGACTTATTTAAAAGTAAGACGGATTCCAAATGATTTGGGAACAAACCGAAAGCTCTCCAGAAATCCATACCCAGGATTAACGAGTTCTTGATGCCAGGGACTATATAAACTATTAGGGGAACTACTTTATTTTGAAATTCAAAAGTAAGGGGAACCGATCCGGCAGAAAACAACCTTTCACCGCCTGCGGTAATAAGTTTCAACGGTTGAGAATCCATCAACTGGCAACCATTGTCAAGTAAGAATTTGTGCGAATTGTTACCTAGAATAGTGACGCACGAGCCAGAATCGAGCAAGCCCACAGCACGCTTACCATTGATATTAACTGCGATGTAAGGACTATATTCAACATTAATTTTTCGGATTGAAGACAAATGATAACAATTCAAGAATTTAGCAATATAATTCAACCAGTTATACCAATCGCGTTTATCAAAATTAGATTTTTTATTTTTATTACTCCAATCCGATTTAATTAGTTTTTTGGACTATTATTTTTATTGTTGCTAGGAGTTTTACAATTGGGGCAATTAGTAACACGATAACCCTTCAAACCACACTTAAAACAAATCAACGTCTTGGGTTTATTACAAGTATTCAAGGAGTGCGAAGATGTTCTACAACGAGGGCAAAATTGATTACCAGAATTAGGGGATTTACTTACAGCATTAATAATCGGTTTTTCTTTGTAATTATTTTGATAGGAATTATTATTTCTGTTTTTAAAATGATAATAATTTTGATATGAATTTTTATTAAAATTGGGGACAGAACGACTAGGGGAGGTATGATTATCCAGAAACTCAGGAGGTAAATAGTAAGAAGAAGAAGAGGAAGGACCACGATCCCTACTACGGCTGTCCAGCTTCTCAAATTCCTGGCACACAGCAACCAAACTAGGAATATCGACCACTTTAGTAGTAAGCAAACAGTTTGTGTAACAAGGTTTAATATTATTTAAAATTATGTCCAATTTCTGCGCCTCGCTAATGGGGTCGTCTAAACGAGAGAATAAACCCTTCATTTTTGCAATGTATAAGGTAATATTTTCATTCTCGCCTTGGTGACGAAGTCTAATCGCCGACATAAGTTTGTAGTCGTGGTTGCGAGGGCTAAAGTCTCTTTTCAAATACAAACACAACTGGTTCCAAGAATTGACACTATCCTTAACGCTGCGGTACCAAGTAAGTGCGTCGCCAGTAAAAATTTCAAATGAGAATGCGAGAATCTTTTCGTCGGGAACCGACCTACGAACCATAAACTCGCTGACCTTTTCTATAAAGGCTCGGACACACGATTTGCCATTATATTTGAATTTAGACAACTCAGAAAACCCCACTGCCACTTCAGCTTGGCTATCCGGAGAGCTATGTCGGCGACTTTGGTTCTACTGCGTCCTTAACCATACGCCACCAAAAATAATTTTGAAGATTGTATATAAGTCATGAAAGTTTAAAATCGATTTACGGCCATTTTTAATATTCGAACTATAGATAGATCTGTAGATTTTAGATTCGTGTTTGACATATTTATTATAAAGCTTATGTCAAAAGCTGTCAAAAACGAATCTAAAATCTACAGATACATAGATAGATAGATAGATATACGCTTTATTGTACACCAACATAGCATTAAACAGTACATATTTTATAAAGAGACTTAAAACTACGATAATGTACAATCGGCGGCCTTATCGCCTAGGGCGATCACTTCCAGGCAACCTTGAGGTGGACAGGAATGATATGAGCAAAAATGTGGAGCGGTGGTGTAGTTGCTAAAAATAATACGAAAATCTTAGATACTATATACATACATATATATACATTATAATTCGATTAATATACGTACATAAATAAAATACAACTAAGTATTAAATATTACATAAAATAAAATACAAATATAAAATATACCTACTTACATACATTATAGGAATATAAGAGACAGTCAAGACAGACAATACAGATGGAGTAAATAAGGCTTATGTAACAAGAAAGTCATCAAATTAAATCAGATAGTGATTTTTGATCAAAGTTATACAGATCTATCTATATTTCGAATATTGAATTCCGTAGTTAATTGGTAGTGTCTTTGTCATGGTGTTTCATCTTTCTTGTAACGTTTTAACTTATATTGCTGAATACACTCCTTATTCCTTTTAATATGTGTATAAATTATAGGTTATAATATACTTACCAATATTAATTTTCATCTCAATTTTTATATGAAATTGGAAGTATATAATGTAAATAATTTAATTCGTAAATATAAAACCAATTCAGTAACTGCCCAAACATCACCGCTTAGGCTTTTATGATGACTTTTGAACGAATTCGGACACCTGAATCTACTCCAGACTTCTCTTATATAACCTGCCTTATCCTTTTTAGGTGTACCCTACTAGGCTTACATAGCATGCCTATTTTGTACTTCATTATACAAGTTAATTAATTTTATTGAAGAGTCCTAGCGATTTGCGGCGTTCAACAGAAAATTAGGCCTTCGGTATTGATTTAGACGGGTTTAATTTTCGGAACAGGCTGATTTAAATCAAGATCGATGTTTGTGAACTAAACTATTAACATACATTTGAGTTTTGGTAAAAAATTACTTCATCTTTATTAAAATATTGCTTTCGTAAAAAATATTATCATTACCAAATGATGATAATTTATTACAAAATACACTTTATATTTCAGGTGGCATCTGAGAGTTGTTTTACATAGAATTTTGAAAAACACTTGCTAAACACTGCGACGACATTTAAAGACAATAATAAAACTGGTAAGAGTAACAATAATTTTATTACTCTTATTTTTATCACAGAACATTGACTTAAAGTAACCAGTATCCTTACATTTAGGTTAAATTCGCAAAGAAAGAACTTATCTCATTATACCATCGGCATTATCTTTCTCTATCGTCACCCTACATCGCACCCTACATAACTCCGTAGCTTATGTTGCTTTAAAAATATCTGTGTCAATGGATCAGGAATATTCTAAGAAATAAAAACAAGACCGCATGTATAGCCTGTATAATATATTATGATGTGTTTATGTGATTAACATTTTAATAGGTACCACTACCATATTCGAAAGCGAGCACTAATATTTATTCAAAACCATCGCATACCTACCTACATGACCAAAGTAAATAGCCACTTCACGTCACGGCAAAAATCAAAATGCGATAATAAAACATGGATTACCGTGAAATGTGAAAAGAACAGCATTATATATGTCATGCAAGCGAGGTAAAGCCGGGTATCAAAATAAGCCATGTTTTTTTTTTTATTTAACCTCATAAATAACATGACATTCATCTTCTCGACACATGAATAACGCCGGCCCCTCGCCCATTAGCCTTTCACGAACAATGGCTATAGGCGAAGAGGACTTTATATCTGTATGTCCAATATGTAAAGTTCACAGCAATGATGATCAGACTGGCGACCTAGTTTTTGGATGAGGTCGCTTGGAACTGGTCGTGTAAATTAATTTGCATCATATTACATAGGGTGCATAGGGTTCCAACCAAGAACTTAGGGTCCCAAGCCAACCTCACCTGCAAGTGGTGCACCTGCCGATCAACGGACGAGGCTCTGGCAAACAAAATATCCCGATAGGCGGCAATAGGCTCGCCACCTATTACGTGGGATCAAAATACTGGCAAAAAGTGGGCGTTTAATATGCCTCTACCTACCCCTTCGGGGAAACAGGCATGAGTCTATGTATGTATGTATGTACATACGGCCATGATTCTGTGTGCCTTGTAGCAATCTGTTTGCAGCCAACTGTGAATGGTAGTGCGTGAAAGGCGAAATTACTCCTCAAAGTTTGTTTTGGGAGTTGCCTGTAGAAGTATTTCAATTTATATAAAATGAGAGGGAAATTTGCTTGAAAGGAGTAGGAGAGTTGCTAGGAAATCTAAAAAAGCACTGACATCTATGCATTTTGCGATGCCAAGTGATTTTAGTGAATTCAATGGATAACAATTCATGATTTAAGACTGTAGCCTATGGTGATTGTTTACCACAAATCTTCAGTATTAATTAGTGAGAATAATTACGATATTAAGATACGTTATACTTATATTCGTATTTATGTATACAAATCGCGATAGTTCAAAAGTATTAATAAGTTCATGTCTTATATAATTTTATTTTATTACTAACTAGAGGATACTAGCAGCTACACCCGCATATATTCTGAATTTACCCGTTTTGCCCAATCCCGTGAGAATTTCGGGGAATCCCTTCTTAGTGCACCTCTACGGTCTTCGAAAAATATACATGCCAAATTTCAGCTTCTTTCGCCCAGTAGTTTTGGCTGTAGCTTGTCTGTCAGTCAGTCAGTAACGCAAGGATTTTATATATACAGATTATGAATTCTGCTTGAATGTTTATGGGCACGTATACTTTGTTATAGGTAGACTTAGAGAACATGACATAGGTGTAGCTATATCGAAACTACTTTATTTGACCAATTAAACTAGCGAAATATATATATATCGTAATTATTTAAAAATAAAAATGGAATACCTATTGTCTGGCACCTCATTTGTCCCGTAACCAAGCTGTTATAAAGCATACCAAACCGCAGAGGAAAATAAAAAGTATAAACATGCAAAACAAACTACTACTCTAGCGTGACAACTTTCAAATGTTTAAAAGGTAAATTATAAAAAAATATTTCAGTTCTGTTCCCTTTTCGTGGGCAGTATTCCAAGTTTTAGTAACAACAAATGAAACGCCACAAACTGGTTTCAAACAACAAAAGGCAATAATACTCAAGGCTTAAATATTGTGTGTATGAGAAAAAGCAGCTTTAGAATGTTACCTGTTTTATATGTTTTGGCTACAACATCTTTAAAAAGAGAGTTGACAAAGTTGGACTTTTATGGGAACCAAAGGTATTGGAATACATGTAGTAAGTTAAGTGATCTGAGATGTGAGTCAGTAAAAAGAGGTAATGAGAGGTGTGTATCTACTATGCCCTTAAAATCAGTGATACCTACGTAAATTGTTAGGTAACAAATATTTGCCAGTTCTGTTTGACAAATCATATTTTATGTAATTATTTATTAAATATGTGCCTGAAACGCCAGTACATAATAACGTATATAATCCCTAAAAGAACGACCAAGTACTTATTCCGGAAACCTGGAAGTATCTGTTACCGGGATCGAATGCCCGATCGTGTACTCATTTTCAATGTTATAGCAATTAGTAAATTATAAATTTATTACATAGAATAAACGAGTTACTGCATTAATTATCATTTATCTTGTTATACATACACATTTGACGTCAAAAGGGGGGCGGATAGCAAGACCAAACCAAGTCTACCTATAGCAAATTATATGATCTTAACAGAAGCTACCTTATCCAAATAATAAAAATGTTCCAGAAGGCTATGGAAGTGTCGAATACCGTCCAATCGTAAATTTAAACCGTCCAGTAGGTATTACATTATTAATAGTCAAATATACAAAGGATAGCTGATCAAAATCAGTTCAGCCATTTGAGAAAACTTCAGTAACATCTATACTCAGTTTCACAGGTATAAGATTCGTGGATGTTGTAAATATTTTGACTTTAGCTTTTTTTAGCTTTGCAAAGTTAGGCAATATGAATGATATACACACTAGCTGTGATTTTTTATTTGACTAATACGACAAGCCCTATTGCTAGGATTTATCTATTTATTTTCAAGATCGCGAATGTTTGAGATCGATTTCGAATCAAGCTGTTGAAACCGCACTTTGCAAAGCTGCCCATCCACCAAAGCGTTGAAGAGTAAAGCTGTCCTAATACAGAAGACAGAGGAAATTGTAATTCTATGGAACAGGCAGTCAAAAGTCTGACTCAATGTCATATAATTAGACAGATCTGATCGACTTTACATAATAATTTCAAACGTTACTCGTGTAATTGCTCCTAAAAGCTCTTTACATAATCTTAATAAGTGACCTTTGGCCTAATGGTCAAAACGAGGACTCTAAAAATTAAGTGAAATGAGGCATACATTTGGGTAAATTTGTTCTGAAATACTGATATCATTACGTATCTTTTCCCAAGTACATTTTTGTATATTTTATTTAACAGCTGAAGCAGAAACATCCAAATACAATAACAAACGTTAACGTGAAAAATATCGTCAATTTAAAAATGTCTACAAAAAATATCTTAGAGTGAATTATCCAAATTTTATTTTCGTTTGAACGACAAAACCATTTGATACATTCAACCTTTTTTTTCTTTTTCTTTTGGTGTCGGGTTGGAAAATCTTCATGGAGTCCCTCCGCCCTGGGGGGGAAAGGCCAAAGGGGACTGTCAGACTCTTACTGACTAAAAACCAACCCATGCTCCTCATGTTCCTATGTGTCGGAGGGTAGGGTTTCACCGAAGCATTCCTCGCTACCCCCCGACGGGTATTGGCCCGCCAGATGGTCAGGCGGGCCCCGAACGAAACCCCCTTGGCGGCGGATGAAGGTGTTGGGCTCAGCCGCCAAAACATCCAGCAACCGCAGAGGATAGGGAGGACGGCAACGCAACACCGCATTTCCTCTTCCTCTGCGGCCCCACCAAGACGCAACGATGGTGCGCCCCCAATTGGTCGAGGGAGATAGGGCGCGCGGCAATGCAACACCGACACGCTTCTCCTCCCGCGACCGCACCCGAATGCGAGGGACAAACAGAACTGCCCCCGCACCCGCACCTTGGGACGCATCCTACGCAGGCCTCACGCAAGCCCACGTGGAGCGTCCCCTCCCGGGTTCCCGCTTAGCTTCACCGTGGGTGTCGTACCTCAAACCCATGCTTATTGAGCCCTCCCACCACGACAACGTGGAGATCCCATGAGGGGTGATACATTCAACCTAAGCCTTTTTTTATTTCTCCCAATTTATCATAACAAACCTTTCCAAGGGTCTTTCTTTTATGCCATAATTT
The DNA here is from genome assembly GCA_944739405.2 of Euclidia mi. NCBI lineage: Eukaryota > Metazoa > Arthropoda > Insecta > Lepidoptera > Erebidae > Euclidia > Euclidia mi. Next base: position 45,238,309 of record OX123186.2, on the reverse strand, counting down.
CAATATTTTTGGAAAAAATCGACGTTTACCTAATATACCTGGGCTACGCACTTTCTTCGAATAAAATGTACTTTGTCTTCTAAAGGAGCGCTGGGATAATTTTTATAATGGACTAGCTGACCCGGCGAACTTCGTACCGCCATATATTTAATTTTATATTCGCAATTTTTTGTGAATCTAAACCATTCTCACGTCCCCTTGAACAAACACAAAAAACTTCATCAAATCGGTCCAGTCGCTTAGGAGCAGTTCAGTGACAAACACACGCACACAATAAATATATATGTGTACAAAGACTAGAGCTATATTGCGGCAATCATCTGCATGGTTTTATGTCCTTTGGGATTTTGTGCACCATTGTAATACGTGCCGTGTGTTCCTTTTTGGGGTTCCGTACCTCGAAAGGAATAAAACGGAACCCTTATAGGATCACTTTGTTGTCCGTCTGTCCGTCTGTCAAGACCGCTTTTCTGAGAAACGCGTGGAGGTATCAAATTGAAATTTATATCAAACAGTCAAATCTACTGTCCCTTGAATCAGCGAAAAAATCAAATTTCTAAACTATCAAAAGATACAGCCGTTTATGCTGCTAATTTCCGCAAATTTTTGAAACTCGCAAGGGTATCAAAACCTACAGGGTACTTCCCGTGAACGCAGAATCTTGAAATTTGGTACGAAGCAATGTCTTATAGCACAGATAAAAGAAAATTGCGAAAACCGTAAATTTATTGTTACATCATATAGTATTTTTTTTAATAATTTTAAAGTTATTACCATTTTCTCATGAACGCATAGAGGTATTTCTATGTCAATGCAATAAAAAGAAACAGCAATTTAAGCCACATATTTTCTCGCAACTTCTCGCAAGGGATTGAAATTAAACTACAGTTTACGGATTTTATTGCGATATATTGGATTCACTAAGTTATTACATTTAAACCGATTGATCTAGAAACTACATTTTGAATTTATTACTAGCCGACGCGACGTTTCTAATTCCATACAGGATTCATGTTCACGGCAGACTGAGGTGATATTTGTCTTTTTCTTGAAGGTATAAAGTTTAGAAAAGGGAAATTAAACTGTAGTTTAATTTCAATGTGTAACATTCGCGTAAACCCAAAAAGATACTATACTCGCAAGGGAATCAAAACCTACAGGGTACTGACCGTGAACTCAGAATCTTGAAATTTGTTACGAAGCAATGTCTTATAGCACAAATTTAATAGTAAATTTTTGTTACATCATAAAATAAAAAAAAGTAAAAAATTCTAGTCTCTTCTTTATGAACGGGTTGAGATATGAAATTGAAATTCATATCAAATACTCAAGTCTATAAGTCGCGCAGTCGCGCGCGCGCATCCATACCGATAGTGCGTGTTACTCGGTTACGAGTTTTAAAAACGATTTAAAATGACGTCTGTGTTAAAATGTAACAGTTGTAACATAGTTATTAACGAATTGTTGTGTTATGTGCAGAACAAAATATCTGTGATTGATGAGGAGAGTTTAATCAGAGTGTGTGTGTCGGCTTTTCAAAGTAACGAAATTGAAAAAGCGAAACAGCTGTTACTTGAATCTCTGCCGAATCAAACCATACCTCTACGGAAAGGAAAGGGTAAAGAAAATCGAGGACTAATTGATATAATTAGAGTGTTCAAAGTTACTGATCCAGAGGATATACCAGTGTTTGTGGCCCGTAGCCTGGATAAACTACCGCCCATAACATTTGATCATCTCGATGTCTCGGATTTACTCAAAAAACTCACATTATTGCAAGCTGATGTGAAAAATATCAAGGAATCTTACGCCTCAACATCACAGTTAGAGGTTTTACGGACGGAGATCGAGTGTTTAAAAACCATAAAGACAGCGAAAAATGTCAACAATAATGTTAACATACGACGAGGTGCCGATCGTGGCGATACAAACGTGAGTGTATGTTCACTTAGTGACTCACCACCTTTTAAGTCCTTCGACTTCGCTAGTTCCTCATCATCACCTAAAATTGGTGATAAGAGGAGTAATTCAAAATATATTGATGATAAATCAGTGGAGGGTAGTACTACAACGAACGGTCAAGATATTATATTGAGCGCGTCGTTCGCGGCGCCGTCTTGTCTGGCGAGTGAAACGTTGCGCGGTGGGGATAACTGTACCGGGCCAGTGGAAACGCCGTTGCTACCTGACCTTAATAACAGTGTTAATCAGCTGTGCGCTGAGTCCCATGAATGTAAACAAACCTTGGCCAATATTGTTGACAACGCTAAATACAAACATTCTGACAATGGGTGGACAGCTGTGAAACGTAAACGTTCCAATAAAAATAATAAATTAATTGGTAAAATGGGTGTGGCTATTGAGAACGAAATAAAATTTAGAGCCGCAGATAGGAAAATACCCATTTTTATTACGAACGTACACAAGGAGACGAGTGAAGTAGATATCACTGACTATATCACAAGAAAAACACAAGTTGTAATACAATTGGAGAAAATGCAAATAAAGAATAAAAACCATTGTGCATATAAGTTTTTTGTACCAGAATCTAAGGTACATATGTTTCTAGATGAGAAAATATGGCCTCAGGGCATTATTTTCAGAAAGTTTGCGCATTTCAAACCGAAATACCAGGCTATGCCTACGGGTATTAGACGCGGCCTTAATGATCAAGAATAAATGGATAAAAACACACATAAATTGATCAGTTTTAATTGTAAAAGCGTCAAACGTTCAGTTGAAAGTGTACGGGAGTTATGTCTTGACTCGGATATAATTGCGCTTCAGGAAACGTGGCTGTTACCACATGACCTGCCTTACCTACATACTATTAGCGACGACTTCGCCTACACAGGCACGACGGCGGTGGATACAGCTGCGGGTATTATGTACGGCAGGCCGTATGGTGGCTTGGCCTTGCTTTGGAGAAAAAGTGCGTTCAATAATGTGTCCGTTATAAAGTGCGATAATCCGCGTGTGTGCGCTATCAAAGTAGCCCTAGAGCGTCGGTCTATCTTAGTGTTCAATGTGTATATGCCGACTGACTCGGGACCAAATCTAGTGGAATTCACGGACTGTCTTAGCTTGGTGAGTGCAATTATGGATAGTTCTGATGTAGAAAGCTGTTATGTACTAGGTGACTTTAATGCCCACCCGACTGAACGTTTCTATACAGAATTATTAGATTTCTGTACAGAGCTTGAGTGGAGTTGTATAGATACTGAACTGTTAGGAATAAACTCGGACACCTACACTTTTGTGAGTGAGGCGCACGGGTCGAGGAGGTGGCTAGACCATTGCGTGGTTACTAAGGCCGCTCATGACTCGGTAGTTCAAGCCTACGTAAAATATGATACGCTATGGTCTGACCACTTCCCTCTAGTAGTTGAGTGTATATTCGATTCTATTTGTGCGAAACAATATACCGTACAGTGTTTAGAAAATAAAGTTGTCTGGGGAGAAAGAAGTCCAGAACAAATACAGTCTTTTTATATGGCTTGTCATGAAAGGCTCAGACTAATTGATTTCCCAGAAGACTTCAGAAATTGTTGTAATAAACATTGTAAAGACCACCGACATCACACTGTTATAGACAAGCTGTATGACGATATTGTAACCGCCATAAGCGAGTCCGCCGCGATGGGTAGAAGAAGCAATAAGCGTAAGAAAAATAAAGTGGTGGTGGGCTGGAATAAGCATGTTGCCCGGGAGCACAGGGTGGCTAGGCAGAATTTTAAACTGTGGCTAGAAGCGGGTAAACCATGTTCAGGTCCTACGTATCAGAATATGTGTGAAACCAGGAAAATCTTTAGATCACGTGTGAAGTGGTGTCAAGACCACGAAGAACAAATTAAGATGGATGTACTGGCTTCGCAATATTCAAATGGTAACTTTCGTTCATTTTGGAAACATACGAACAGGTTAAATAGTAAGCCTGGCCTCCCTGTTTCTGTCGATGGCGTGAATGATCCGGCACATATTGCTAATTTGTTTAGGGATCAGTTTAGAGTGACATCACCACAAGGACCGTCTGTGTTACATGTTGATGCTCAAGACCATGGGATCAGGAAGTCATATTCTCAGCCAAAGAAATTAAATGCTTAATAGGAGCAATGTCAAGGGGCAAGTCTCCTGGTCACGATGGTCTGAGCATAGAGCATCTTAAGTTTGCCGGACCCCATTTACCGAGAGTGTTGGCTATGTTGTATAACTTCTGTGTAAGTCATGCGTACCTGCCTAGTCAGATGACGAAAACTATTGTCGTACCCGTCATTAAAAATAAAACGGGAGACGTCGCGGACAAAACTAACTACAGACCTATCTCTCTGGCCACGGTGATTGCTAAAGTGCTTGACGGCCTACTTAATACACGGGTTAATAAATATGTCAACTTGCACCCTAATCAGTTTGGTTTTCGAACGGGTCTGTCTACAGATAGTGCTATCCTGTGTTTAAAGTGGGCTGTCAAGTACTACACAGATAGGAAAACACCCGTATACGCTTGCTTCCTCGACCTTTCTCGAGCCTTTGATCTGGTTTCCTACGATATTCTCTGGAAGAAACTAGAACAAACTGGAATGCCCAAGGAATTAATAACCACATTTAAATATTGGTATGGAAATCAGATCAATCAGGTGCGGTGGGCTGGCGTTTTGTCGGAGCCGTATGGCTTGGAGTGTGGGGTCAGACAGGGCGGTTTAAGTTCGCCCACACTCTTCAACTTATACGTCAACGAGCTGATCGAGGCTCTCAGCAGGGAGCACGCTGGTTGTCATATCGATGGAGTATGTGTTAATAATATTAGTTATTGCGATGATATGGCCTTGCTGAGCGCCTCGGTGTGTGGTCTAAGGCGATTGTTAGCCATCTGTGAAGAATACGCAGGTCTGCACGGATTGGTTTACAATACGAAGAAAACCGAGGTCATGATTTTTGAAGCGGGTGGTAAATGTCCTGAAACTGTGCCCCCAATCAAGTTGAATGGTAAAACATTAGGGCGGGTTTTTAGTTTCAAATACCTCGGACATTGTTTGACAGTTGACCTCAAAGATAATGAGGATATAAAAAGGGAACGAAGATCACTGTCGGTAAGAGCTAACATGATTGCCCGCAGGTTTGCACGTTGTTCTCGAACCGTTAAAATAGCGTTATTTCGTGCATACTGTACATCTTTTTACACGTGCAGCCTGTGGGCAAATTATACTCAAAAAGCCTACAGTGATCTTCGAATCCAATACAATAACGCGTTCCGGGTATTGATGGGGCTGCCCCGGTTTTGCAGTGCCTCAGGGATGTTTGCTGACGCTCGTGTAGATTGTTTTTACACAACTATGCGAAAGCGATGCGGCTCCCTGGTGCGCCGTGTGCGGGCCAGCCCCAATATCATACTAAGCTGTGTAGCGTCCAGACTCGACTGTGTGTATGTGAGTCACTGCTGTAAGCTTTCCACCTCAGTGATGAGATTGCAGTGGTGACTCACACGCATAACAGCGCGTTTAGTTTTAATTTATTATAATTATTGTATTGTTACTAACATAGATATAAGTAAAATTGTTACTAACCAAATGAGTCCGTGTTACTTGTGAATAAAGATTTAATAAAAATAATAATAATAATATCTTTAAGCTGTAACAAAATCTAACTTCTAAGCTAACGCAATCAAAAGATACAGCACAGCTGTTTATGCTGCAAATTCTCGCAAATTTTACTTGCAGAGGGTACTTCCCTTGAACTTAGAATCTTGAAATTTGATACGAGGTAACTTCTTATAGCACAGATTAAGGAAAAAATCCAAAAATGTAAATTTTTAGTTACATCATATAATAAAAACATTATTATTTTTTTAAGTTACTACCTCTTTCCTCATGAACGCGTTGAGTTATTAAATTGAAATTCATATCAAATACTCAGGTCTATAACACCGTTAAGCTGTACTAAAATCAAACTTCTAGGTCAACGCAATCAACAGAAACTGCAATTTAAGCATATTTTCAAACTCGCAACTACTCGCAAGGGAATCTAAACCTACAGGGGACTTCCCGTGAACTCAGAATCTTGAAATTTGGCACGAAGCAGCGTCGTATAGCACGGCTAAAGGAAAATTTGCGAAAACCGTAAAGTTTTAGTTACATCATACAATTAAAATATTTTTAATAATTTTTAAGGTACATACTACCCCTTCCTTCATGAACCCGTATAGATATAAAATTGAAATTCATATAAAATGTTTAAGTCAAAACTAAAGGATACTTTCAGTCGATCTAGAATCTTGAAATTTGGCATAAGGCAGCGTTTTATAGCACATAAGACAAAAATCGAAAACCTTAATTTTTTAGTTACATCACTAATTTTTTTAAATTATTATTTATACCTACAGGTTCGTACGGAACCCTCGGTGCGCGAGTCCGACTCACACTTGACCAGTTTATTTCATACTATCATTTCTTTGCTGCAACTTTTTTAGTTTTTGTTCTTATTGCGGTTACAAAAGTCGAGCAACCTTGTTGAGTAGACGTCTCGTAATACTGTTGCAAATATGAAAATGTGAATAATTATGGGAGCCTCTTGCCGTATTATTCTTTAATAGCATTAACCTTTTTGCATCCTTTTTCATCTCGTAATAAGGAATTTTAAAAACCTAATCAATTCAGCAAAACGACTCAGTTTTTCTAATTTTGTATTGCACACAAAATTATATATAATTATGCTGATAGCTGAAATAATTTAAAAAGCAGTGTTCTGTTATGCACGTGATTTATTCAATGGTGCAAAAGCTGTGTGTAGCAAATAACCACATACGATTTCAGCTTTATGTAATGATTATAGTTTTTATCGATTATCGATTTAAACTGCCTGCAAAGTCACACTTAGCAGTATAAATCGTGTGTATTCGACACTATACGAAATATATAAGTGTATTATAATTAATACTATGTTACTTATTATGAGTAGTTTCATGTGGTATTGTAAGTTTCAAATGTTTTCAAAAGATCTTTTGCTATCAATTCAACAATAAGATTATATGCATATAAGTTTAACTTTAAATCTTTGCCAAAAAAATATATAGTTAATATTACGTACTACTTCTAAAATAAAAATCTATTCTCTTGTACAACGTTCACTATGTATCAAGTTTACAGGTATCTTTTCTATTACAAAGCAAAGCCCAGCTCCAATCAGTTACATTAAGAGAGTATTAATACTGCTGCCACATACAGTAATAACGTAAGTATCGGATTTAAAGATTGTAAAGTTTCATTTCTCTTTGTAACTTGACTCCTACAATGCGGGGTATATTCGCATTCTTTGTTTTACTTTACTCGAAATGCATGAAAATGGTTTATTTGCTATCTGAATGAAATTATGTGTGAGTATTTACCCGACGCTCTCTACGTTTGGGCTAGAGAGCATGCGTTTATTACCTAACTATCTCACTAAACAAATCTATGAAAATGGATTTAGATAATCATTGTTTTTGCAGTTTACAAGTTGTAGTGTAAATTATTATATTATTAATTATTTAATTGTAATGGATCAATAGCATAAGTTCAATATTACAAATAAAAGCAATAATAAATGTGACAAATTTTGTCCTTTCCAGCTAAATCATATTTAGGCTATATTTTTTCAGTTTTAACGAGCATAGGACGGAACCATCCTCTGAACCATCAATAGCTACTTGTTTCTACAATCGTGGTATCATTGGAGCACTGTCTAATGTTTTTTCGCGCACGCAGACAATCCTGTTTTCATCGAGCTTGAGTGGCGTTCGAATGGCGCGGTAACTGTGATAAATTACGCCTTAATGCTCTTTTTTTCCCAGTGAGCCTATCGCTAAGTGGGACTTGTTTTATTGTTAAGTAAAGCATGTAAAAGTTTAAAATTTTGTTTACTTACATAAAAGTTTGCCAGAAAAAAAGTGTCTGCGCCCTTGATTCATTCGCTTAGGCTGGACTGAAAAATAGCCGACGGTGCACTAGGGTGACCGAGTAAAAGGTGGATAAAGGTTTTTCATTGGTATGCATATAACATGGACCGTTCATGTTCTATTGACATTTGACTATCCGAAATCTACACGTGTTTAAAATGGTAATTCTGTTTATTCTGATTGTGTCCAGAATTATCGAAATAAGTGAGGTAATTTGTTATTTTCTGTTTATAGATTATCTTATTTATATATAAGAAAAAGATGATCTGTTCATGTCAGTCTAGACACGTCCACTGCTGGACATAGGCGTCCCCCATGGTTCTCCACACAGACCGATTTTGAGCCGCCCGCATCCAACCACTTTCCATGATGTTAACCAGATCGTTGGTCCATCTTGCGAGAGGCCTATCCCTGCTACGTCGTCCGTTACATGGCCGCTACTCCAGAACCCTTTTTTTTTAACTCCTCATGTACCCATGTGTCGGAGGCTAGGTTTTCACCGAAGCATTCCTCGCTACCCCCCGACGGGTATTGGCCCACCAGATGGTCAGGCGGGCCCTGAACGAAACCCCCTTTGGCGGTGGATGAAGGTGTCGGGCTCCGCTGCCACCCAGCGACCGCAGAGGATAGGGAGGACGGCAACGCAACACCGCATCTCCTCTTCCTCTGCGGCCCCACCGCGACGCAGCGATGGTGCGCCCCCATTTGGTCGCGGGAGATAGGGCGCGCGGCAACGCAACACCGACACACCTCTTCTCACAGAACTGTCCCCCGCACCCGCACTTTGGGACGCATCCTACGCAGGCCTCACTCAAGCCCACGTGGAGCGTCCCCTCCCGGGATCCCGCTTAGCTCCACCGTGGGTGTACCTCAAACCCACGGTTACTGAGCCCCCCCCCCACCACAACAAGGTTGAGATCCCACGGGGGTGCGCTACTCCAGAACCCGTGACTAAATTAGGTTCTCCTGCGGATTCCCTCGTTTCTGATTTGACCTCGCAGGGAAACTCAAGCATAGCTCTCTCCATCGCCTTCTGAGTGACTCTAAGCTTTTGGATAAGGTCTATAGTTAACGTCTCAGCGCCGTAGATCATCACTGGCAACACATACTGGTCAAAGAGCTTCGTATTTTGATAAACTATTATGTATGATAAAAGTTGATATTTTACCAGCTTAAATTAAAAACAATATCGTTTTTTTTTTGCCCAAACTTTCATATTTTTTGCTAAGGTTGATGAATAAAATATTTTGCTGCGGTACTGAATTTAACTGCTGATATTAGTACATCTCTCGGCCTATTTTTTACCTCATGATGATTTTTTTTATTAAACTGAATTGACATAAAATATGGATTGTAATGTAGTACATTGCCCGGGGGTTATTTGCCGATCACAACGTTGCTGCAATGACGGATAATTGATTAATAGCTAATTGTTTTATTTCAGTAAATTGCAGGTATAAGTTTCGTTACTTAAATAAATTAATTTGAGTAAGTTTAAGTTACTTTTTATAACGAACATATACCTAAGTTAATCGGCTATCGTGAAGTTGTTGGGTTTATCTAGTACATTTAAATTGTCTATTGAAAAAAAATGTGCTAAGCCTGTAATCTCACTTGATGCTAAGCTATGATACGGCCGAAGATGGAGCATGCTTGCCTTTATTTCGGATATCCAATATTTCGGCACTGTTCCAAGCATTAAGCCTACAACCGTCCATCAAGTAATACTTGGCAAAATTTATAATCATTTTGTAAGCGTGAAAGTCAAAGGACTTCTCTAAATCTTCGTAACGAATAAGACTCGCCGCAAACAGTTCATAAGATGGTAGTACTGCATATCATTCTCGGCCATTCACGCGGTCACCAGTCTAAATCTACTTACCACTTAAAAACATAAACAACATTGCAGCAAAATGTCGTTATCATTATTTAAATTAACTGCTCTCTTAACAGTAGTTAATTTAAATAATGGCAACTGCTAATCGTGGGAGTCCTTTCAGGGAATGAAAATATACTCTGCATGTTCACAAAAATAATTTAGTTTATTATTTATAACAATCATAGTTTTTTATAATGCTTTAAACAGTACTCATAGTGGAAGAGGCTCGTGCCCAGCAGTGGGATGGTGTATATACAGGGCTGATGACGATGATGATGAATCAAATATATTGTCTTTTCACGACATCATTTAACCAAACGTTTATAGTTTCGCCATGTCGTCCCTCAATGTACGGTTTAACTCGTAGATCATTGGTGCTAAATAGTAAAAAGCGGCAAAAAGCTTTCTCTTGCATTAACTTAAATATATTTTAGGAAATGTCCATATTTTCTAGCAACATTGCATTCATATTTAGGTTTCCGCAATAAACGACAAGCAACCCATATAGTTTCGCTATGTCCACATTATCATTTTATCAGGTATATTATGAGTTTTGCAGAAATCAATTGTATATATTAAGAATTTTACCGTCTTATTATATTGTATTTATTATGATTATTGTATGTATAGATATAATTGGCGCAATAGTTATAATTGACAATACCACTTTTATGTAAAATAACTGACTCCGTTAATTTTTTTGAAATTATGTACCTACCTTCTTTAATTTTCGTTTTAAAATGGATTCGCCCAGTAAGAAGCTGGTGGAAAACTTAAATAAGTGAGGCTGGTTATCGATGTAACAATGCTTGTAATTATGGTGTAATAAATACCTTCACTTTAATTGCTACTGAAATTTATATTCAATGATGTAATGAGGTATATACCCACACATTCTTCACAAACTTAACACAAATGTCTTGAACAAATAATTTGATGCGAACCTCTAGGTATGTCTTATGTGAAAATCCGTCTAAAGATCCGATAGGGACAAGGGATTCCCGTAAAGGTAAGTGGAATTATACAATCGTGTACTCGAATTCACCGATAATGGTATAAGGTCCCGATTTGATAAGGAACTATTCTATTACCATTTATTTAGCCACGGTTCAAAGGTATGTGGTGTAAGTTTGGCGAAATAGTCTACTGCAACTTTAGAAGCTTTTTAGTCAGTTTTGATGAAATACATAACAGTTATATGTATTAATTGACTTATACATCATTATTTTTAATTAGTACAAAATCTTTAAGGATATATTAGCGAAGACATTATTATCATATAAGTGACGTAAGAATTTCATAATATCTATAAATAGCAAAGTTATAATAATTTGTTTTTTGTAGAAAATCTCACCCAAATCATAGACATATTTTACAATCCATTCACTACTTCATTGATAGTACTTACTTTCGGTCCTACTCTTACGCGTTCTTTCCGTCGCACTTATAATGCAGGTTGTGCGGGATTCACTGGACTTCGAGAAATAAAACGATCTTGGAAACTTTGGATGACGTGTAATCTTTGCAGCTTACAAAAGCAGAGTGAAGGATTATCCAAATCGTATACAGCAGGTACATTTTATAAAAAGGAGTCTATACAAATCTATAACTATGTTAGGCCGAACTTAATCTAATGCTACCGCGTAGCGAACTATAACGCTGCTGTGAAATAATGCGTAGGCGCTTTAACATGCCCCCGGGCTTTGGAAGCTCCAAGCTTTCAAACCAAATCCGTGGTTACTGGCAGCGGACATATTCTATTGAAGGCCCTCCGTATGATGCCAGTTGAAGTGCGAATGTCGGCAACTCTAACGATTCCATCCGACCCTGGGTGCACAGCTACAATTCTCCCCAATTTCCATTTGAGGGGTGGCAGGTGGTCCTCCTTGATGACCACTAAGGAATTCAGCTTCAACCCATCTTGGGATGTGTGCCACTTAGTTCGTTGTTGCAACTCAGCAACAAACTCCTTACTCCAACGTGCCCAAAAATGTTGACGGAGTTGCTCAATCCGTTAAAAACGTGATACATGAGTTGTGGAGCAGTCCTGGTAACTTGGTTGTGGAAGGGCAGTAAGAGGTCGTCCAACCAAAAAGTGTCCCGGCGTTAGCGGAGTATAATCGTCGGGGTCCGAAGACAGCGGTGTTAACGGACGCCTCAATTTGGATCAGTACGGTATTCAATTCCTCAAATGTAAGGTTACAATGTCCCAACACTCGTTGAAGATGGAATTTTGTCGACTTCACACCCGCTTCCCATAGTCCGCCGAAATGAGGAGTATACGCGGGAATAAAATGAAAATTAACTCCATGATTAGCAATATCCTCGCTTATTGAATTGCTCTGTGATTTTAAAAACTTTGACAGGTCGTTGTACGCACCAACAAATGAGGTACCGTTGTCCGAATATATGTTGACAGGTTTACCTCTGCGTGAAATAAATCTATAGAGTGCCAGTAAATATTTGTTGCTAGTCAAGTCACCTACCAGCTCTAGATGGACAGCTTTGGTGGTGAAGCATATAAAAATCGCGATATAAACTTTTACGAGCCTACATCCACGTCCTTGACGACTAGCACAAAGTATAGGGCCGGCATAATCCACGCCTGTGCTGTCGAAAGGGTAGCCACCTGGAACAAGTCGCTGGTGGGGTAGATTCCCCATCAACGGCGTAATAGTTTTGCCCTTCATACGATGACAACGTACACACTGATGGTAGCACGCTTTAGCTAAGCGACGACCACCGATAGGCCAATATGATTCTCTAATCGTAGCCAACAATAATTGTGGACCTGCATGCATTAACCTTTTATGTTCATAATGAAACAATAACTTCGTAAAATCATGAGTGGACTGTAAAATAATGGGATGTTTCTTACTGAACGAAAAGTCCGAATTATCGAGGCGTCCCCCAACACGCATTATATTAACATGATCTAAATAAACATTGAACTTAACGAGGGAGCTCTTCTTCGGTAATTTCTGTTTATTGACGAGTAACTTATACTCTGGAAACGAGTCCCGTTGACTATTAATAATTATTAAAGTTAATGCGCATTGTAACTCATCCTTTGTAAGAAATTTACTATTACAAGGTTTCTTTTGACAAGCTTTAATAAAACGCAAAACATATGCTACTGAGCGCACGAGCCTAAGATAATTTGAAAACCTTTTAAAATCTATTAATTTATCTTTGCTATTATCATTTGTAACGGCGCTCAATGAAATGTGTGGTCGTGTTTCGGGCAAAGATTCTAATGCTAAACCTTTCAGTTTCAATTGAGACGGCCAACTGGACTGCTCATTGTGTAAGAACTTGGGTCCAGACCACCACAAATCCAACCCTTGCAGGGTTCTGATATCCACGCCACGAGATATCAGATCTGCTGGGTTCAGATCGGTTGGTACGTGTTGCCATGTGCAGTTACTCGTCTTATCTAATATCTTAGCTACACGATTACGCACAAACGGTTGTAGTTTTGAGGGCAACATTTGAAACCAACCCAATACGATGGTTGAGTCAGTCCAACAATAAACATGATTTATGTTTATTCGAAAGGCTTGTGAAACTTTTTCATAAATACGCGCACCTACCAAGGCACCACATAACTCTAACCGAGGTATTGTAGTAGGCTTAATTGGGGCCACGCGACTTTTAGCCATCAGTAACCTGACCATACATTTATTAGTATCGCTGATGCTACGAACATATACACACGCACCATAGGCGCGCTCAGACGCATCTGTAAACACATGTAATTCAAGTGACCTATACGCATTACAAACTACAATGCGTGGAATACTTAAATCATTTACGAGAGGTAAAGATTTTACAATATTATGCCAAGTATTTTTAAGTTCTGGGTTTAGCGGCTCATCCCATGAAAGCTTGTCTAACCACATGCTTTGTAACAACATTTTCATGGTGATGATGAAAGGAGAAAGAAGCCCTAAAGGATCAAAAATGCGTGCAATCGTTGAAAGTAGATCCCGTTTCGTATTATTAAGAGAAGGTACCGAGTTTACTATAAAACCTAACTCATCAGTATTTGCGAACCAGTTTAAACCAAATAACTTATTTGACACGCTAGTGCCCATACTTAGGTCTAATAATGGCTGATTGGACTCAGTTAATAGTAGCGGTTCATTAGATCTCCATTTTCTTAACGTCATACCAGCAGATGCCAGGGCATTTGTGACTTGAGTGCGTATAAACTCAACCTCACTCAAAACATCCCCCACCAGTCAACAAATCATCGACGTAAAAATCATGTTGGATGATTTCAGCTACCCTTTCATGCTTACAATCAAGACCTATTTGTTTGAGACACCGAGTAGCAAGAAATGGCGCGCTTGCCGTGCCATAGGTTACCGTGTTTAATGTATAGGTCTTAATAGGGTCGTCTATATTGCTACGCCAAACTATTTGTTGCAAGTGCCTGTCAGATGGATGGATGGCTATCATTCTATACATCTTCTCAACGTCGGCCGACAGGACATATTTGTGATGTCGAAATCGAAGAAGTATTGACAACAAGTCATCCTGAACGGTAGGACCCACCATCTGTATGTCATTCAAGGAAACACCTGATGACGAAGGGCTGCTTGCATTAAATACGACACGTAGTTTAGTAGTCGTACTACTCTCGCGTAATATGCCGTGGTGAGGTATAAAATAGTCATTACGATTATCCTTTAAACTTGCTACTTTATTTTCACTCATGTGGTCTAACTTTTCGTATTCTGACATAAAATCAAGATATAATTCGCTAAATTCTCGTTTGTACTTCAGTCTACGTTCTAATGAATGTAAACAATGCTTAGCCCTATTGTACTAATTTCCTAAAACATCAGGACTTTGTTTAAGCGGTATACGAACACAGAACCTACCATCGCGTAGGCGAGTGGTATTTTTAATAAAATGTTCCTCACACAACTTTTCCTCTGGCATATAATTAGACGCTTCAGAGTTTATTTCCTCTAAATCCCAAAAAGTCTTTAAGTCGGCTCGTAGTTTCTCAATATCGCCACTAACCTGAGTAAAATTGCATCTAATGTCCTTTGACATTTTGGTACAATGAGAGGTAATGGGCCCGGAAACTATCCACCCTAACTTAGTCTCAAATAAAACTGGCATATCAACGCCTAACTTTATTTGTTGTGATCCTAACAGATCCCAAAACAGGTCAGCACCGATTAAAATATTAATATCTGCGGGCTCATAAAACGTAGGATCAGCTAAACAGATGTGAGAAGGCATCTTAAGAGCAGAAATATCTATTTTTCGACATGGCACATCACTGGTTATAAATGGCAAAACAAAACAATAAAGCTTAACTTCATAGCTATTATTGAGTGACGTCACTTTTACCTGACAAGTTTTGCCTACGCGAGAAATCACGTTATTTATGCCTAATATCGAACCGTCAACATTACTTGTTAATAAATTTAACTGCGTACACAAACGCTCGGTTATAAACGAAGATGTGCTGCCGCTATCCAAAATAGCACGAACAACATGCTCACGACCCGAATAATCGTATAACTTAACTAATGCAGTTGATAATAATACGTCGCTAAAAGTCTTACAAGAACGAGCGACGCTTGCGGCCAGAGCAACATTACCTGTCTCACTAGAAGCGGACGGTAAACATATCGGCGGAGAGGGGCTATCAGATGATGCGTTGTTATACGTATGTTTATTACGCGCATTGACATTAACACTCCTAGGCTCCGATGAATGAATTAATGCGTGATGTTTACGCTTACATGTTTTGCAACCTGATTTTCTACAATGATTGGCAAAATGACCCGTATGTAAACAGTTGTAGCAAACTTTATAATTAGGCAATATTTTAAGACGCTCATCAATACTCATAGCGAGAAATTGAGGACAATTATTCAGTGTATGATCCTCTTTGCACTTAGGACAAACCTTTAAAGTCAATGTTGTGTTTAAATTGTTAGAACCTTGCATCGTGACCATAGATTTTATCTTTGGACGCAAATTAGATAACGTGTGAGACGGATTATTATTGCGTGACAATTCTAAAGTTTCGACAAAGTCGGCACGGTTACGCATAAATTGAATGAAGGCATCAAAAGTAATCGCGTTATCTTTATCTACCCGGCTTTTATATTCCTCCCATTCACGATATGTTTTGTTATCTAATTTACGAGTGACCATGTAAATTAATAGTGTATCCCAATGCTTAATTGGTTCGCCTAAAGTTTCTAAAGCTCGCAAATTCTTATTTAATGAATCTATCAAACCTTTGAGGGATACTGAAGATTCCTTTGTCAGTACGTCTAAATTAAATAAAGCTGATACGTGATTCTGAATGAGCAATCCTTTGTTATCAAATCGTTCGCATAATATCTTCCAAGCTACTGCGTAGTTGTCAGCAGAAAACTCAGTTGACTGGAGTACCACAGCCGCGGACCCCTCCAGTGACAAACGCAAATAGTGGAACTTATTAATGTTGTCTAGTTCATCATTAGAATGAACGAGGCTCGCAAAAGAATCGCGAAACTCTAACCAATCACTGTAAGAACCGTTAAATTTAGGTAACTGTATAGTAGGTAACTTAACTGGCTTGTATTTACTGGCACGCTTACTATTATCGCTATTAATTGATGGACTTACTTGATTATATTTACCTAATAGATGTTGTGCCCTAGATAAGGATTTGTAATATAACGATTCAAAATCTGAACGCTCAGTATACTGCAATTTAATATCTTCAACAATACATTCGAGACGCAGTTGAACCTCATCATATTGGTCGTACAAACACTCAATCTTGCCTATGCGCAGCTGCAATTCAGTGACATCACAGTTCGTCAAGGAGCTTTCATCAAGCGAGTCCAAATAATTAATAAATGCAGTTAATCTGCCTTTATAACTGCTTCGCCTCTTCACTAACTCCTTTTCCTCGGACATTATGGGTAACGAGTGCTGTCGACCTGGAATTTATACAAAATAAAGTTAATTTTAGGTAACAAAAGCTCAAATTGCGCCGGTACAGGGTGTGGTTTGAATTTAGTTTCTTACTAGGTACCTACCCACGCATACAAGAAAATAACTACGAAATATAATTTCTAGATGTATAAATCTACAAATAATTACACAACTATTAGAAAAGCTGCTAAATCCTTTTTTAATTATGTAAATACAATTAATAATAGCCAAATAACTTTTCACAGAAATGTTTTCTAATAAGTGACAACCTACCTACTTAACAAATTAATGGTTGCAAAAAACACAATAATACAACATTTTAACAAAATTACACAATAAGTACGCTAATCTGGTTATAATTAACGATAATGAGCAATGAAAAATGTATCGTAATAAACCTAACACTCAAAATTGTGATACATGAGCTAACTAGGTAGTTAGGTACCTACCGCCGCTGCATGAAAATTAATGTGAATAGTTGCCGTTAAATTGACGAAATAGTTAAAATGTAGCACTAATACTACTTATCAAATGATATTAACTAATTTACAGTCTAATATAAAGTATTTACTTTATTACGGACAACTAGCACTATGCAACGTTTGCCTAAATGAACACAATAAATTAACAATAATCCACTAACCTTATAATTATTCCCTTGATTATGGATAAATATTACCTTATCGAGTGTTGGGTACCGATTTAAACCAATTAACGGCGTACTTGATCCAAATATACGAATATCCAAGCCGGTTCAAAGTCCAATAATTTGGTGACGAATCCTCTCAAAACTCGTAGATAATTTTAATGCGATCAGCTGATTCCTCATCCGCTCGTAATGGACCATATGTGCGGGATTCACTGGACTTCGAGAAATAAAACGATCTTGGAAACTTTGGATGACGTGTAATCTTTGCAGCTTACAAAAGCAGAGTGAAGGATTATCCAAATCGTATACAGCAGGTACATTTTATAAAAAGGAGTCTATACAAATCTATAACTATGTTAGGCCGAACTTAATCTAATGCTACCGCGTAGCGAACTATAACGTACGATTGACGCTGCTGTGAAATAATGCGTAGGCGCTTTAACACAGGTAGTCGTAGACAATAAAATGAAGCAAAATATTAAGTGTAGGTAGATATTTTTATTTTTTTTATTTCTACCCACTCCTTCATACTTCATCCTGTCTTAGGACCGACAAAATTTACCGTTTTACAAGTAATTAAATACGGAGGTAGGTATGTAATTAGAAAGCAAACACATATCAAAATAAAAGAAGGTATTCTGTAATAAAAGAAAATAGTAATTTTGGCGTATTTATGAAGTTAGAATCGGCTGCTATTTACAATTCCTATTTCATCATCATCATGTCAGCCTAGAGACGTCCATTGCTGGACATAGGCCTCCCTCAAGGTTCTCCACACAGACCGATTTTGAGCCACCCGCATCAAATTATTACTTAGTAGGTAATATTTACTTTACTTACAAGTATTTCAATTGTTCTTCCAATTATCCATTACGATTGTTAATACACAGCACGTTTTATTTAATTGTTTTTTAACGAGATAAGTAAGCTTCTCTGACTTTTCACTGCGTCAAAAGCGTCCAATATGCGCTGTTAATTTGTTCGACACTCACACTCACAACGGCTCATTTTTGTACACAGTGGTGAGCATGGAGGCCAAGCTACGACCCGCTTCGACCGATCCACTGGCTTCCAAACACTTCCCTGTACAAACGCATAGCTGCACTCGCGAGATGTGAACTAATAAGCCATCCCGTTGGGCAAACGTAAACAAACAATAATTGTTTCCACGAGAAAAACATCCGCTCGCTATCGCCTTCAATTTAGTACTGCGGCGCGCGCGCCGAGGGACAGGGGGTGGCGAGCTTCGAGTTTGCACAAATTTATCAATGGAGTAGTGGCGCGTAAAATTACTACGACAACATAGTATTTACTTATGCATTTACCAAACATTACGTATTTTTGTGGACAGTTTTGGGACAGTTTTGGAACTTAGTATTTTTTTTTTACATACATATATATGATTAGTTAAAGATGCCTAGAGCCATATTAATTTTTTTGTACTAATTAAAAAATAGCGGTGTATAGTTGTAAACATTGAGGTTTAAGCATTATAATAACCACATTTGACTTTACATAGATAAACTTATAACTTAATTAATAACTTTTGGTCTGTTGTAATATATAATAAAAATATTAATATTGTTAGGTAACACATACTGGTGTCTACCTACGGCTGTAATATATAGCTCAGTTGTTGCTTTGTATTAAATTAATTTTAATACTTAATTTGAAGTTTCAACTTGTTATAACTTTTGGATTTGTTCCAATATATTGAAACTATTAAATTTGTTAGGTAGTATATACCTGTGTTTGCCTACGGCTGAAGTGTATAGCCCAGCTGTTTGTTGGTTTCAAAGAATTAACAAATTTTAAGTTTTAATTTATTTTGTTTCAATTTAACACTTGTCCGAGCTCTTTTGAAAAATTTATTATGTCGGCTATCAAGGACTTACGTTCGGCTGCGTGTGCAATTTCTTCACATTTGCGCTGGTTTGTCTCAGCGAGTGCTCTGATAAACCGGTCTGATCGCCAGCAGGCCTTAATACAAAGATATGAGCAGATAAATGATCGGTTGGCAAGCGTTGAACAGCAATTTTGTGTCTTCAGCGCTTGTTGTCTCGAAGTGTTGTCTGTTGTTGACTTTACATTGCAGCAGCGAAAAGAGGTCAGTGAGGACTATGCCCAGATACTGGACATATATGATGCTGTCTCCGATTGTGCAAGGCAGTTGATTGCAGAGAGGGACGGGAACCCCGTTTTGAAGCTGGAGCTTCCTAGGCCAGCACCGGCACTTTTGAGTCGACTTTCCACGCTGGACCTCTCGCACTTTGATGGGTGCCTAGGAAGTTACCTGGGGTTTATCAACCTCTTCGATAGCCTGGTCGATGCCAGGGCTAACCTTCGGCCGTCCCAAAACTTGGCATATCTCATGTCAGTCTTGGATGGGGAGGCCATAGGCCTCATCCAACATCTGCCGGTCTGACGAGGCCTACTAGACAGCTAACTAAGGACTTGATCACCCGGAGGTACTACAACAAGCGTGGCCTCGCCACATGACACATCTGCCCCCCCTTTGCAGACCTCGAGAAGTTTTTGGAGGACGAGTGCCGGGTTTTGTACAACTTCAGTGGTGACATGCCGGCTAAGTCGCAGCCGCTCAAGGTCAAGGAGCAAGCTAGCGTTCACACCCGAGAAAATGTTGATCAGCGCCCTCCTCGCTTTGCAGTCACGCAGAGCCCAGCGGAGTGCTCTTACTGTAAGGTCACGGGGCACAAAACGGCCAGTTGTAGGGCATTCTTGGACCTTCATGTCGCTTCTCGTAGGCGCATTGCGTATGCCCGCCGCCTTTGTTTCTCGTGTTTGAGATCCCACTGCCAGCGAAACTGCCTGAACTCTCGCCCCTGTCCTCATTGTAGAAGACAGCATTTGGCATTCTCAACATGAATGCTAGAGAGGTAGGCCGCTTGTCCAATCAGCCGACGCCGCGCACGGGCGGGTGTGTTGAAAGTGGCAGCCGAGGCTCACCGGCTCACAGCCGAGATTCGCCTCGCTCATTGGATCGCGACTCACTCCGTTTGGAGAGCCGTAGCGTGCGCACGCCTCCTCTCTCTCGCGCACCAGATTGTGCGACAGCTCAGCGTCAACAGCCTGATGACTGCTGTCCTCTCTACGACATCTATCCCCTCCTTTGGCGGAGCGTCCCCGCCTTGAGTCGCGCCCACCTAGTTTTGGGCGGGTGGGTCATTATGAACCCCCACAGATGGCGCCCGGCACGAATCACCGCGCCTTTGAGGACTTTAGACCGCACCCTCATTTTGATTTGCCTGGCCTTGGTCAACGGTCGCCGCCCAGGCAACAATAGCCGAATTAATTGGTAACTTGGCCTCCGCTGGTTATGAGTTGCGCAAATGGATCTCCAACACACCAGCGCTTTTGGAAGGCTTACCAGAGGATCATCAGCAAGATCCCCATTTGTTTGAGATTAATGACAACCCCGCTATGATGGCTGTTTTCGGCGTTCAGTATAGACCAGTCCATGACATCTTTACGTATAACATAGACTTGAAATTGCCTTGTTCTTGGACTAAACGTCTCGTGTTGTCTACTGTCGCCAGAACCTTTGATCTGAACGGTTGGATTTGTCCTGTTATATTTTGGGCAAAATGTTTCGTGCAGAAACTTTGGACAGCAGGATTGACTTGGGACAAACCTCACCGCGGTACTCTTGTTGAGGATTGGACCTCTTGTGTATCCTCAATTCCTGCCTTCAATGAGATCTCCTTGCCTCGTCCCATCCTTCCTTCTGGGAAGTACAAGGCAACCCTTCACGGGTTTTGTGATGCTTCGGAACGTGGTCACGTAGCCGTGGTGTACTTGCGCACAGTCAGTGACTCAGGTCAGGTGAGGGTTTCCCTGATCATGGCAAAGAGTAAGGTTG
Organism: Euclidia mi; assembly: GCA_944739405.2. Classification (NCBI taxonomy): domain Eukaryota; kingdom Metazoa; phylum Arthropoda; class Insecta; order Lepidoptera; family Erebidae; genus Euclidia; species Euclidia mi. The sequence continues at coordinate 45,217,014 of OX123186.2, read as the reverse complement.
CACTCCTTTGGACATCCTTGACCATTCCGAAATTGGAGCTCTCGGGAGCAGCCCTACTCGTACGATTATTGAACCACGTGTCTAATACTTTGGGTAAAACAATTTGTATTAATGGGACGTACGCCTGGACAGACAGCCAAATTGTTCTTTGTTGGTTGAAGGCGTCCTTCCACACTTTGGAAGTATTTATCGCTAATCGCGTTTCCCAAATCCAAATATCCGAAGTCACGCTTGTTTGGAGACACGTGCCAGGTGAGCTCAACCCCGCTGATTGTGCCTCGCGCGGATGCTTAACGCCTAGTTTGACAGGCCATTCGCTGTGGTAGGGTCCGGTATGGTTGAGTCGACCAGAAATTGATTGGCCTTGAACGCCAGTTTTGAATACTTCCCATTTGCCGGATCTACGAGCACTCGCTCTTGAGAATGTAGAATCCGCCTTCCACTCTGATTTTTTGTTAAATTGCTACAGCTCTCTTGACAAGTTGTAAGGTGTTACTGATTGGATAAAGCGTTTTGTATTTAATTTTAGGCACCCACAACAGAAACGACTGACATTGTTTCTCTCACCACAGCAACGACAGGAGTCCCTCACCTTTTGGATTCGTTCTGTGCAATTGGCGCATTTTGAGAAGGAGATTGCTTTCCTTAAGTCTGGGAAATCGAAACTGTCGGGAGCTGTATGTAAATTGAACCCCTTTTTGGACGATACGCGTCTCTTGCGCGTTGGAGGGCATCTCAAGAACGCCAACCTCCGCACGTCACCCCCTGTTGTTACCCAAGTACGGTCATTTGGTACGTTTGTTGGCAAGTGACCGTCACCTTAAAAGTTCGCATGCTGGTTCTGTTGGCCATTTTGCAACGAGAGTTTTGGATTTTGTCTGCCCGAAGAATAATTCGGAATGTAGTCTTTCGTTGCATCCCTTGTTATAAGCTTATCTGCAGATCTCGTAACAGAGAGCAGGAAGTTTGCCGGTGTTGGCACGAACTTCACTGGTCCCTTTTTGGTAAAAACGTCAACACTTCGAAACAGCAAGACTGTTAAGGCCTACTTATGCGTCTTGGTTTGTCTCTCCACAAAGGCCGTACATTTAGAACTGGTCTCCTCGCTTACGACCGAGGCGTTTGTAGCCACGTTGGACAGATTTTTATCTCGCAGAAGTCTGCCTTCCTTGATTCGTTCTGATTGCGGCACTAACTTCAAGGGCACTTATAATTATTTGAACGACGTAATTAATTTCCTTGAAACCAACAAGGTTGATATAGGTTATAGGCTTGCCCGGCGTGGGATAAATTGGTTGTTTTCCCCACCAAATTGTCCATACTGGGGTGGTATATTTGGGGCTGCTGTCAAATCGGCCAAGACACACTTGCACAGGACAATTGGTGAATCAGTCCTTACATTTGAGGAACTCGCAACTGTGTTTTGTAAGATTGAGGCCGTTTGGAACTCTAGGCCATTGTACCCGATCTCCTCAGATCCAAATGATTTGGAAGCCCTTACGCCGGGCCATTTTTTGATTGGTCGCCCACTTGTCGCCTTGCCTGAGTACCCCTATATTGATACGAGACCTAATCGTCTCTCGCGTTTTGAATTAGTACGCCAGATTGTTCAGAGCTTTTGGAAACGCTGGAATTTGGAATATTTGCACATACTCCAGCAACGCGTTAAGTGGACCGATAACACCGATCCACCCAAGATTAGTGACCTCGTTTTGATCAAGGAGGCTAACCTTCCGCCACTCAGATGGCGCAGGAGGCGCATTCTTCGTTTGGTAACTGGGACTGATGGAGTGCCCCAATTTGCTGAGGTCTTGGTGGACGGTTCGATTGTGAGGAGGGCGGTTGCGACGTTGTCACGTCTACCAACTGATTAACGGAGCGGTAGACCGGTCCGGGGCGGGTGGATGTTTGAAATTGATATATTGTCTATAGTAATTGAACGAGAATGTCAGTTAAGTATTTGTTTTTATGTATGGTAATTATTTTTTGACTCTGGTCACAATAATGTGACCAGAGTCAAAAAATAATTACCGATGAGAATGAAACCGGGATGAGAATGATTTATCAGTTCATAAGAACTGATAAATCATTCTCATCCCTGTACCAAAAAAATTTTTTTTGAACACACCGTTTGCTTTGTCGTGTGATTGTAGAATTGAATTAACTTGAGTAAATACTTGTAATTGCCGCTTTTTATTTGTCCGGCACTAATAAGTCCACAGTGTTAATAAATTTGTGATATATATTGACAATTGACAATTGTAAGACTAAATTTGTGAAACCTCGTGCTGCGTGCCTTGAAGACGCCACGTTGGAGTCTGGTAACTAGCAATAATCACCTCAGTTTTGGCCAAAATTAGTGTGTGTTTTATCTAGGTCACCTCCAGGCCACCAGAGAAGATCCCCACGTAATTAATTTGTTTAATTCTTAGCGCCAAGAAACTTGGCCAAATATGTCAGAAATTCAGGTTGTCTTAGAACAGTTGGATGAATATAGTTTAGCTTCCACTGCGTCTGCAAACAATTCCCAGTCTGTCTAGGGCAATCTCTGGACAATAACGTAAGTACCATCTGATCTCTTGGTCTCGCACTGAACTATGGGTTCAACATGAGCTCCTAAACTTGTCTTCCCTAAAGTCATGCTGTATAAGCCATTGTGACCAACGCTTTGGACGGAGACAAGTCAACAGCGCCTGTATTCAACATTTGGTTTATTTCATATTTTTTTTTTGTTTTTTCGAGAGTAAAATAATGTCGGCACTACAGCGGCGTATTGTGTTTGTACATAAAACAACATAAATTTATCAATGTAGCTTTTTGCTTTTACATTTCAGATTTGTAGTTTACTAAGCCCTATCTTTCAAAGCGTAGCATCATATTTTTTCATTCCACAGATTTTGTAATGAAAAAATATGAACGCTTTGAACTTTGCAACGGGCGTGTCGCGGAAGATATCTATAGTTCCATTACAGTAAATTTACGAGTTACGCATATTGTTATAACAGGTCGTTTTATATAACTAAAGGTGCAGTATTTGGACCATACTCTCCATAAACATCAATGTTTAGATACGTGGCCTCTAAAAACTGATATGGTCCAGGTTTTTATGACGGGATATTTTTTTTCATCACCTGAATATTAAAGCGGATATCCCGTGTGGATTGCAGCTCCAATTGAACCATATTTTCACCGGCCGACCTTTGAATATTGAGGTTGAAAACCTTCTGACCGAACTGTTTGAGCAACAGCAAAGCAAACTCACAGTACGATGAACACGCGCCAACATTGCCAGGCGATGATGTTACGAAAAGTCGATACGCTTTTTTGCTAGCAAAACAGCGTTTATTGCAAACGTTTATTGCGCTTTTACTGGTTGTGCTTGTGCTTGTTTTTATTTATTTTTTTATTTAATCATTTATACACAAACATGGTGTACATCGGTGGATATAATGCCATATGGCATTCTCTACCTGTCAACCTTAAGGTGGCGAAGAGATGAAAGTGGTAGGTGCATTTTACTATTTAGATGTAACTAATGTAAAATAATATACCTACATACATAATAGGGATAGAACAGAATACAAGATATATAGTTATACAGATACATACTTATACATATTTATACATAAATATACTTACATATACATAAAATACTATATACTTACATAAATACTTATAATATTGGATGAGAGTGATGTGCTGATTTCTTCAATCTCTCAAAAAGAAGCTCTCGAACTTTCATTTTGAATGTATAACGGTTTGTGGACAATCTGATTTCAGGAGGGAGTGTATTCCATAAGATAATAGACTGCACAACAAAAGAAGAGGTAACGAACCCAGTAGTGTGACTGGGGCAAGAAAGAAGAAGATTATGAGAAGATCGAAGATCTCTCTCATGAGTATCAGATAGATATTGGAAGTGTGAGGTGAGATAAGTCGGAGGAGAAGGAGACTTGAGAATAGAGAAAAGAGTAGTAAGAGCACGCAAATACCGGTGCTGACGAATTGGTAGCCATTTAAGTTCGGAACGATAAGTAGAGACGTGGTCATACTTATGAAGATTGTAAATGAATCGAATGCAGTTATTGAGAAGTCGGTCGTACTTATACTTATTGAGATGTTCTGCATTCAGGTCATAATAGCACATATCACCATAGTCGATTATGGGAAATATTAAAGCCTGCACAAGCATTGTCTTGGTCCTGGAAGGCAAGAAATTCTTGAAACGGTATAGTGCTCTAAGAGTTCCGGTGACCCTTTGACTAACATTACTCACCTGCGCTTGCCAATCGAGAGTAGAATCGATGTGCAGGCCTAGGTCTTTTACGGATGCACTGTACGGAAAGACCAGGCCATTAAACATTACGGGAGGTAGAGTTTTGACGTCTAATCTATGCATTAAGCGGCGACTGCCTACTATAATGGCCTGACACTTCGCTGGATTAACGTCTAAGCCAAATTGATTACACCAGTCCATCATTGACTCAAGGTCCCTATTTATGTCTGCAATGGAAACTGTCACATCGTCCACCCTCGCTTGGGAGTACAACTGCAAGTCGTCAGCATAAAGATGATACGAACATCGAAGATTAGGAGTTAAAAAGTTTATTAAAATAGAGAATAGTAAGGGAGAGAGAATGCCACCCTGAGGAACACCAGAGAAAATGTTTCGCCAACTCGATGTAGTTACATCACAGCGAACAGATTGTTGGCGTTCCTGAAGATAACTTAAGATCCATTCCAGTGCATTAGGCGAGATCATGAGATGGGAGAGGATCGATAGAAGGATATCGTGACTGACGGTATTGAAGGCGTTCGAGAAGTCGACCAAAGTCAGCACAGTGACCTTAGTGTCCTCCATACCTGCTTTAACATCGCCAGTCACTTTAAGGAGAGCAGCAGTCGTGCTATGGTCAGGCCTGAACCCGGATTGCAATGGGCTAAGCAAGTTGTTTTGAAGCACAAATTGAGACAACTGTTTATGTACACAGGCTTCGAGCACTTTCGAAAGGAAGGGCAGTATAGAGATTGGACGGAAATGGTTAGGAAGAGAAGGGTTCGTTATCTTTGGAAGTGGGATCCCATAGGCTTTACGCCACAGGGAGCGGAACGAGCCGCAGTCAATAGAAAAGTTTACTATATGGGATATAGGGAGGATGAGATGGTCGAGAATCGGGATGATCATGCGGCGGCTGATAGAATCAAACCCCACAGCGTTGGATTTAATGGATAGGATAATTATCTTGACCTCGCCCAATGCAACTGGAGAAAAATTAAAAGCATCAATGTTAGGACGGCGAAGCCCAGCAATGTATTCAACAGTAAGACGCCTGGTTTGATGATCCAGTTGAGAAGTAGACGTGAAATAGTTGTTTAAGTCATCCAAACCAATCGTGATTTGAGGAGTTGTGTATTGCTATTTGCCAATACCCAGGGTCCCAAGGAACTTCCAGATACTAGCGGAGGAAGAAGAATTAATATTGTTGAAAATATGGCGGCGTTTAGCATTGCGTATCATCTGATTACACCGATTCCTTGCAGTTTTGTATAGACTCCAGTTCTCGTCAGACCGCTCCTTTTTGAACTTCCAAAAGGCTCTATCATGGCGTCTCATGGCCATTTGAATGCCCCTGGTAAGCCAGGGTGTGGGAGGGCGTTTCAGTTTAACTCTTCTGATAGGAGCATGTTGATCATAAAGACGTAGTAGCGTATCACTCAAAATTGAGACTTTTTCGTCTCCGGTATTGGCTGCTAATAGAGAAGACCAATCTAGCACAGCAGCATCTTCTTGCAGCTTGTCGTTATCCATACGCCCAAAACAACGCATGTGCAGAACCTTAGGATGGGGTTTAGGAGGTTTAAGGTGATAGGATAGGTAGATGAGGTCGTGATGGGAAAAGCTGGGAGCAAGATATTGGCCATGGGAATGTACCAAGGATGGGGCAGCGGTGATAATCAAGTCTAGCCAGGTATCTACACCTTCAGTATTGTGGTGAGTGGGTTCAAGAGAAAGAGTGTGTAGACCGGCAGACTCGATTAATTTAAGGAGGTTTTGCGAGCGGGAGGAATTGATGGCTAGGTCAGTGTTGAAATCTCCCATGATAATAAGGTGTGCATATTCCGACCCTATAGATTCCAAAATCGATTCGAGACTGGAGAAGTAATTAACAGAGGGGGGACAATATACAACTCCTAGAACGGTTTTCGCCCCACTGACTGAAACCTCAAGGAAAAGAAACTCAGAGGAATCAAAATTATTAGGCGGTGAAGATAAAAGGATTTTGTACGAGAGTGTAGAACGAAGACATATGGCTACACCACCACCTCTCCTATACAACCTATCATTGCGTATAAGAATGAATCCAGGGAGGGGGTAGTAAGTAGAAGGTAAATGAGGTTTCAGCCACCTCTCTGAAATCAGAATGGCATGAACGTTAGCGTCACTGAACGTATCAAACAGGTCATTGTAATGGCTAGGAATACTTTGCGCATTAATGTGACAAACATTCAACATGTGCTTTGTAGTTTCATTAAATGTTCGCTTGACAAAGTCACCAAGCGAATCAGTAGCAGAACAAAAGCTGTCGTTGTTTGAAGAATTTGCGGAATCATCAGCGGAATGAAATGAATCATCATCTACCTCCGAGAACATAAACTAATAAAATAATAATAAAAATATATAAAATTAATAACAAAAATATATAAACTTAAATATAATAAAGTTTATAATTTATTAGCCGTGTTTATAGGAGCAGTATGTGGGTTAATATTTAGTAGACATATTTTTTTACGAGGTCGGTAGCCGCTTGACCGCGCAAAGTGTCTATTTTCCCTTTTTTGGACGAACAGAATGAGCGCGTAAACTGTAATTTTTCCCACGCTTTTCCGCTGCGCACTTATCTGTTTGTGGAACTCGGATAACTTAACCGATTGCGGTATGTTGCATATCAATAGACGCATAATTAAATGAGCTATCCAATGATATAAATTAAAACCATATAATATGGTTAAAGCCCACGCAAGGGCAGTATAAAGTGAAAATTAGAAATATTTTCCCGCCATTTTTGAGCGCGATTTTATATTTCTGACATATTCCTTTTTCTCATTGTTTTTTATTATGGAAGGTATATAAGTATTATCCACGGTTAGAAAGGAGAGTATGGAAGAGTACATAGAGGCTGGGGTTTCGGCAGCCGAAATAGCGAAGGAAAAGCAATTCTCCAAGCGGCTGCCGCTTTTGATCTTGTAGTGGCTAACACTTGGTGCCAAAAAAAAGAGGAACACCTGGTAACCTACAACAGTGGCCACCATATGACCCAGATTAACCCTTAAATGGTATCAGGGTCAAAATTGACCCCAAAGCTTCATATTTTTAATCACACCTTTTCAGTAAAAGCACCTACACTCTTGCGCATAGGAGTAATCTCATTACGCCGCGGAGTGCGGTGGGTGACGGACGCGACTCACTTAACTGCTACTGAGAACGGAGATATGTACACTGCTGGGGTCAAATTTGACCCCGATACCGGAAGTGTACATTTTATTGTATGATTTATGTCGTAATGTTTCACTATTTTATACTTAATTTATATATAATTTTTACGTGACGGTGAAATCTCACAGCTTTTGGAAGACCAAAACGAAGAATCTGGCTCCGAATTAATTCAGGACGCCACAATAGCTGCTTGTGACGATAAAATTATCAGCGTTTGTGAGGAACAAATAGATAAATTGTATTAGATTGTCATTTTTTTTATTATTTGTGATCTCATATGAAGTTCCTATTTTTTATTATATTACTTATATACAAAAACGAATACAAAATGTTTTCTTGTATTATTTTTCTTTTTATATATAAATAAGAATACCTAAAGTAGAGTCTTGTCAAATAAGAAGATACTACCAGTTTTGTTTATTAAATATGTGATCTCTTGTTAAAACATGATACAAATTTAATAAAACATGTTATTGTAAGTCCTTTTTTCCTAAATAAAAAGAAAATTTATAATGTACAGCTGTATCATTTTATATTACTGTGTACTAATATCTGGGGTCAATTTTAACACCTATACCACTTACGTTGCCTTTTTTAGCGAAACCAGCTAAGGGTTAATTATTTTCTGCTAAGGCGTAAACGTATCAACTGGGTCAAAGACTGTAAGGTGGTACCGGGAGAAGACTTAGTCTCACAGCACAGACTCCTGGTGGTCGAATTAAAAATTCGGCTGAGCTCGAAAAGGACCAAGGAGCAGCTAACCCCAAAAGTGAAATGGCATATGTTAGAGAAGAATGAATGTTCAGTAGAGTTCAGATATAGAGTGGTAGATAAAATATTTGAGATGGGCGATATGAAGGATTGCAGCGTGAATGAGAGTTGGGAGGAGATGAGTAAATGTATTACGTGCGTGGCAAAAGATGTTTTAGGAGAATCGAAAGGAAAACGTATAAAAGATAAGGATACCTGGTGGTGGAAAGAGGAAGTACAGAGTGTGCTCAAGGAAAAGCAAGCAAGGTTTAAGGAATGGCAGCTGATGAAAGAAGGTAATGACTCGTTGAAAGAAAGTAAGAAAAAGAAGTATGATGAATGTAAGAAAAGAGCTAAAAAAGCTGTTGCCTTAGCGACAGCAAAAGCCCTTAACGACCTATACGGTTTACTTGAGAAACCCGAGGGCCAAAAGTATTTATACCGACTGGCTAAGGCAAGAGAGAGAAAGGCGAGGGATGTATCCCATATCAAGTGTATGAAAGACGAAACAGGAGTGGTTCTTACGGAGGATGATAGGATTAAAGAACGATGGAGGACATATTTTGAAAAGTTAATGAATGAAGACAATGATTGGAGCAAAAAGCTTGAGAACAAGGCGAAGAATATTGGACTAGTGAATGTAATAAGTAAGGATGAGGTAAAACGGGCTGTGAGTGGAATGAAGAATGAGAAAGCATTAGGACCAGATGGAATACCAGTAGAAGCATGGAAGGTGTTAGGGGAGGATGGGTGTGGCTGACTTTATTGTTCAATAAGATTTTGCATGAGGAGACAGTACCCAAGGAATGGTGCAGCAGTTACCTAGTGCCCATTTTTAAAAAGAAGGGAGATGTCCAAGAATGCAACAATTATCGGGGAATAAAGTTAATGCCCCATAGTATGAAAGTATGGGAGAGAGTAATTGAGCGACGTTTGCGAGCAGAGAGTGTGACGCAACCAATTCGGTTTTATGCCTGGTCGAGGTACGGTGGATTCATTCAAGTCAAGTCTCAAGTCATTTTTGCACTTCGCCAAATTTGTGAAAAATACCGGGAGGCGCATAAAAATCTGCATATGGTATTCGTTGACCTCGAAAAGGCATATGATCGGATACCGCGTGAAGTCTTGTGGTGGGCCCTCAAGAAGAAAGGAGGGCCTGAAAAGTACCTGAAGTTGATCCAAGCTATGTATGCTGAATGCCACACGCAAGTCCGGTCCGCAGCTGGAATCACAGCCAGATTCGATGTGGCTGTAGGCTTGCACCAAGGGTCGGCTCTTAGTCCTTACCTCTTCTTGTTGATTATGGATGCCATATCATCGGACATACAGGAAAAGGCACCCTGGTGCATGCTGTTTGCCGACGACATCATCCTGGTAGCAGAAAGTGGACAGGAGGTGCAGAGCAAGCTGGAGGAGTGGCGGCAGAGACTGGAGAACGTAGGCTTTAGGATAAGCAGAACCGAAACTGAATACATGTTCTGTGACTTTGGCGGCCTCTCTAGTCCAAGCCCGATTACACTCGGCGGTATACCCCTACCAGTATACTCCGACTTTCGCTACCTTGGTTCACTCCTGCAACATGACGGCGAAATTGACTGAGATTTTCGGCAAAGGATCAACTCAGGATGGATGAAATGGCAACAGGTCTCGGGCACAATATGCGATCCGAAAATGCCTTTTAAATCAAGGGATGCATATATAAGGCGGTTATAAGGCCTGTCGTATTGTATGGAGCTGAGTGTTGGGCTACTAAGAAGATGGATGAAAAACGATTACATGTGGCAGAGATGAGAATGTTGCGATGGATGTGTGGAGTTACGAGAATGGATAAGATTAGGAATGAATACGCGAGAGGTAGTCTGAAAGTGGCGCCTATAGACGAGAAAGTGAAAGGAAGTCGTTTAGCTTGGTATGGACATATTATGCGAAGAGATGATATTATGTATGTAGGTAAGCAAGTGATGAATATGAAGGTAGAGGGATGGAAAGGGAGAGGGAGGCCAAGGAAAAGATGGATGGACTGTGTGAGGATGGATATGAAAGAGAAAGGGGTAAATTATCAGATGACGGGTGACAGAAAAGAATGGAAGCGAAGGACGTACTGCGCCAACCCCAAATAGATTGGGACCAGGGCAAGAAGATGATGACACGGTTAGAAAGGTTATTAAATTTACTTATAGAGGTAATAAATATAATGAAAAGAAACATTTTAAGATTAAACATAAAAATATAAAACAAATATTTTTTTTATTGGCGCCAATTTTTATATTTTATTTTTTTAAATACCGTTTTATGTAATATACTAGATTCAAACCTAGATTACTTACTTGCCAACTAGATTTCCAAGTTTAAAAACTAATTCTGATAAGTATCTGATAAGAATTATTTTTATTGCAATCAGCACAGGTGTTTACTTTTCCCCGCCAAAATTTGCGATAGCTAATATCTCATAAATAATATGAGTATTATATATGTTATCAAAGGTTTATTCATATATTCATAATAAAAAAATAATACAACGCATAAATGTAACCTTATATACATATCATATACGTATTTAAACTTTTTTACATAAAATAATAAAGTGCCGTTTTTACGATTGTTTTTGTCTAGAATTAAAGTAATACACAATATTTATTTATTTTTAGGGTTCTGTACCTCGAAATATAAAAGCGGAACCCTTATAGGATCACTTTGTTGTCCGTTTGTCTGTCAAGACCCATTTTCTCAGAAACGCGTAAAGGTTTCAAACTGAAATTAATATCAAATAGTCAAATCTACTGTCCCATAAAGCTGTGAAAAAATCAAACTTCTAACCCAAAGCAATCAAAAGATACAGCCGTTTATGTTGCAAAATACCGCAATTTTCGAAACTCGCAAGGGAATCAAAACCCACAGGGTACTTTCCGTGAACTCAGAATCTTGAAATTTGGTTCGAAGTAATGTCTTATAGCACAGACAAAGGAAAAATTGCAAAAACCGTAAATCTTTTGTTACATCATATCATAAAAATATTTTTAGTAATTTTAAACTTAATACCATTTTCTTATGAACGCGTAGAGATATTAAATTGAAATTCATATCAGATACTTAAGTGTATAATACCTTTAAGCTGTAATGAAATCAAACTCCTATGTCAACGCAATAAAAAGGAACAGCAATTTTAGCATATTTTTAAACTCGCAACTACTGGCAAGGGAATCAAAACCTACAGGGTACTTCCCGTGAACACAGAATCTTTAAATACCAATCGGACGTGTTCGTGTACTCTCTATGTTCAAAAATACTTTTAACCGTAAATAACAAGTTTTATTCGGTTAACTTATGCTATAAAATACAATACCATCACAGCAAACACAAATAACAAGTGAACAATCGATAAAGTGCGTGAAAACTATACAATAACAACATTCAAAGTTTAAAAAAAGTTGTGAAGTGTTTATAATACTCGTTAAATGCGTATAGTAGTGTATCGGACTATGACACTACCCGCATGACCGAAAAAAGTGAGCGACAGCGAATTTGTCACACAGTATACTACAACTACCAAACGAACGTTAATTTTGCCGTTCTAATTAACTTACCTCGTAGCTGAGTGGTTTAAGACTGTGGCCAACACGGCGGTGTCATTTTGGTCGAGGTTTCAAATCCCACTTTTCTGCGAAACACTTTTTGAGATTGTTCTTCAATTATTTCAAATAAATTAATAGACGATATGTCGAAATTGCCGAGAACGCCACCAAACCAAAAAAATACACCTTCACGTTCTGAGTCTGACTTACAAAAATTATACGCCACCGAAGAGCTCGGTAATGATGTAAAGATTACCCAAAGATCAAAACGGCGTCGTCAATCAAACGAAACCACGAATGATAACTTAGCTGACTATAAAAAAGAAATAATGGATATGTTGCAAAGTATGATATCTCAACAAAATACGCGTATGGACAAGTTATAGAATCATATTATTGAGATTAAAGTAATCAATACGAAAATAGAAGAAACAAATTTTGAAATAGAAAAGTCTACTTATATTACTGATCAGTTAATTTCGCTGGAAATAAAAATTAACTCGCTCGAGAAAGAACGAATGTCAACATTGACAAAGATAAACACACTCGAAGAGGCCTTTGACCGTTTAATGGTAAAACTACTATTGAGCTTCGCAACGTTCCAAAAAGTACTTCAGTGAAATCATTTACAAACAAAAAAATCTGATGGTTTGGTTGGTAATTTGTACTTTAAGTTCTAAGTCAATAGGTCAATCGCTTTGCAACACATTAGAACAATATTTGTGTATGTACTGGGTAATAAGTAATTACACGAATATATTGACGTTTGATCCTCGTCCTTCTCAGATATAACCTACTGAGCAACATTAAGATCAACCCGTACATTTTGATACAGTTATCGAAAAAGCGAAATAAGAAAATGTCTTCGTCACAAAGCCTTTTCGCTTCTTGATCAGTATCGACATGACGCAATTTATCTTTGTGACTGTACTTTATCGACAATAAGTATATGCCTATACGAGATTGTATTAGGTTTTTAAAGTTCCATTAGAATGGAAACCCTATTTGTGAAGCTTTCGTCCATCAGACAAAGAGACAATTTTTTTCGTTTGTCGGGAACTGGATCTTTAGAGCTGATTGAGTAACGAATTACGTCTTTGGCGGATCTTTCATTCCTTTCTTAGTCTTAGTTTTATAGAATAAACCCAATCTATGTGGTAGCGCCATCTATCTTTTCTCTTGATAGTTAATTATGTCAACACCTCGCTAATAAATTCCTTTGCATACCGCAGTTTCAAAACGAGCGATCTTTTAATCCATTCCCTCCCAAAGGCACGCCTCGCTCCAATTGGTCGCGTAATTCAATGACGCTGCGATCGAGTCGAAGATCAATCGTCACGCTGATCGGTCGCGTGCTTACGCAGCCCCGCGCCGCGCCGAACACGTGCAATACCGCAATATTTACCGCTTCTATACTATAAACGAGAACTAAACCGCCCGCGGGCGTAGTGGAGTGATCTGTGCAGCTTCGGGCTGGATCCAGGTGTAGTGATCAGCTTGTGGCCCGACTCTCGGAAGACGCCGGCGGTCGCCATTTTGTCAAGGTAAGGCGTGCCTCCTTATAAATACCCTATAGTCATAAGATCGCCCGTTCACCCACACTTCTAGGCGATTTACCAGCCATTCTTGATACAGTCCACTATATTAATAATTATCCATATCATCAAATCGCCTAGTACATACTTTCGGTGCAACGCCGAACCAATTTTTGATCCGTACGAGTCGGATTCATTTGCGTTTATACGTAACCTCTCGTTTATCTCGCGTGGGTATCTTCTAAAAGTACCTACCTAGGTAGTTATAGCACCTAGCTATACTCCTAGTCCATTAACATACCCATTACGTGGTTACTTCCGCACGCTTCCGTAGGTAATACACTTTTATGTAGCCAACTACTAATCTGATATATCTACCCAATTATTATTACTGGAACTATCATAGTTGTCTTGTAAATTCCATATTTCAAGCACCTTTTAATTCCACCGCTTTAAAGTTGTTGCCTACTTACGAATAACTACCGCATAAACACCTACTTAGGTAAAATAATAGGTACTTTAGGTATTCTTATTTTGATTCGGTCTCATTAGCTTATACCTACTTAGACATGGCGCAACAAAAGAAGCTAGAAGAAAAAGAGCTGACAATCTTGGAAGCTAAACGTTATATTTTATTTGAGCGTATTCAAAGCATTTACGAGCGCTCAAAAACTGCCGCTACTTCCAATATTAATAGGGAATCATTTCTTTGTTGTTGCATGACAGTAGATAGTATTCGAACAGATTTTCATAAGTTGTTAGACGATTATAACGCAAGATTGCTTTCTATTAATCCTGATGAACAGCCGAATTATCAGGCGTACACCTCATTGGAAGATCTTTATTGTATCATCAAGCGCATACAATCACAATTGGAAGGTAGATGTTCCGCACTGCCGGACCAGCGGTTCGAGCGCCGAGATTACCGCCAATTGAGCTTATGTCGTTTCATGGAGATATACGAAATTGGCCGTTATTCTAAGCGAGTTTTAAGTGTACAGTGCACGATAATGGTTCTCTGACAGATGCTGACAGGTTGTACTATTTAATACGTAAGCTGACACCGAATGCCCAGTCCGTATTTGCAGGTGTCACACCCAGTGCTGAGAACTATCAGGTCATATTCCAGTCACTACTTGATAGGTATCAAGATACTCGTGTTCTAGCGTCTACTTACTTTGATCAAGCTTTAAATCTTAAATTGTCCGGTGCCGCGTCTGTTTCGAATTTCCAGCTGTTTATAAATAACTTTGCTACCGCAGTTAGTTCCCTTAAAAACTTAAAATTAAAGGATCTTTCCGACTTTATGTTTCTTCAACTCGCTTTAAAAAAGTTTGACACTGAAACAATTCGTGCTTTCGAAATGACTAAACGTAATCATAAAATATATACACTAGATAGTTTTATTTCTGTCATCAAAGATCAGTGTCGAATATTTCATAATACGCAGTCTAGTTCATCTAGCTCGTCTAATAATAATAATAGCAAACAAAAGTCGAATAAATCGCGAAATGGCAATAATAACTCGGTCCCTAATCCGCAATCTTACGCAGCATGCTCAGAATCTAATAATAATAATTCACAGAAGTGTTTGTGCAGTAATATAGTACACGATTATTTCTATAAATGTCTCGCTTTTAATAATTTAAATCTGACTGTTCGTTTCAAATGTGTAAAAGGAAACAAAGCTTGCGTTAATTGTTTAAGTAGAAAACATAAAACGAGTGATTGTTCTAGTAGGACGAAGTGTCGTTTATGTAATCAACGACATCACTCATTATTACATTTTGATAAAAGTTATCCGTTGTCAGGTCAATCCGGTAACCTTGACTCAATTTCTAGCCCACCGACGGTGGCTTCCCCCTCCGGGTGTCAGTGCGAAGTATCGTTGTGTACGACGTCCATTGCGCTGGCGGCGCACACACGCGGACAACCCTCGCGCGCTTGTCATGCTCAGCGCGATGCTAAACCGCAGTGTATGGCATCCAAAACTTTTCTATTAGCAACAGCGCAAGTTATCGTTTATGATATTAATAACGCACCGCACATAGTTCGTTGTTTACTCGATAGCACATCACAGAGTAACTTTATTACTTCTGATTGTTTCAAACGCCTCGGACTGTGGGATAACTTTAAAAATACTAACTTAGTAGTCAAGGGGATCGGGGGGTCAGAAAAACATTGCAAGGGTTCCGTAGATATTAAAATAAATTCGCGTTTTGATAGGGATATTAATTTGAACATTTCTTCGCTTATTGTGGAGCGTATTAAGGACACATTGCCAAACGCTAATGTGGACGTATCGCTACTCACACATCTCGAGACATTGCCACTAGCAGACGCGGAATTTGCGAATCCGGCAGACATTGATGTTTTGATCGGAGCTTCAATATTTCCGCACTTGTTACTACCTAAAGTTGTACGTAGTTAGCAACATAATTTACCGCCCGCTATTGAGACGGTATTTGGGTATGTGATTATGGGTACCGTACCTACGTTACATACTTCTCATTATATTACGTCTTGTTGTGTTTCTGTTCTTCAATAAAATAATATTGATTCTCTTCTCAAGCGATTTTGGGAGCTGGAAGAGATAACCGCACTGCCCTCGATGAGCCGTAGGGATCTCGAATGTGAAGAACATTTCCGCGCTACCACTGTTCGTGACGACAGTGGCAGATACGTTGTGGCGTTCCCATTCTATGGTGACCCTTATTCGTTAGGCGACTCGTACGCTGCTGCGCTTAGACGTTTTCATTGTTTAGAACGTAAAGTTGATGCATCACTTAAGTTACGCGGCGCTTATAATGACGTCAAACGTGACTACCTAAATAAAGGTTTTTTGAGTGTAGTTGTAAACAACGAGGGCAATTCTCTTCCCTCATATTATAACCCGCATCACGGCGTAGTTCGCGAAGATAAAACCTCTACTAAACTTCGTGTGGTTTGAGATGCTAGTTGTAGGACTACATCGAGTTAGTCGATTAATGACATTTTGCATGCCGGCCCTAATGTACAGGGTAATTTCATCATAATAAAGTTTCGTCTTTTCCGAATCGCTCTGTCAGCTGATTGCCGCCAAATGTTTCTCAGTATCGGCGTTCGCGAATCTGACCGTAGATTTCAACGGATTTTTTATCGTTTTGACAATAAGGAACCTTTATCCGTGTATCAGTTCAATCGTGTTTGTTTTGGACTCAAGTCTAGTCCATATTACGCGTTACGAGTTGTTCGCCAGTTGATCGCTGAAGAAGGCGATCACTTTCCCGCCGCAGCAGCTGTTGCTACTTCCGCTTTATGTATGGATGACATCGCCTGTAGTGTCATATCCGTTCCGCTAGCAATTTTGTTTTGTGAAGAGCTTATTCAGCTTTTCAAGCGAGGCCAGTTTGATCTTGTCAAATGGACAAGCAATTCTAAGGAGGTTCTCGCACGCATACCTGATTGTCATAAAGCTTTACCAGACATTGAGTTTGAGAAGTCTGTACCGCATTAAGTTCTCGGTTTACGCTGGGACAAATCCTGTGATAGTTTTCGGTTTGACGTCTCACCGCCAGATGATAAGTGCACCAAACGCACTATGCTGTCCACAGTGGCTCGACTATGGGACATAATGGGTTTTGTGGCTCCCACAATTTTGTTTGCCAAGCTCTTGATCAAAGAACTTTGGCTATCAAAGTGTGAGTGGGATGAAACACCCCCTGACCATGTTGTCACCGCTTGGAGCCAGTTTTGTATTGAGCTTACCGCGCCCAATCAAATTACTATGCCGCGTCATCTTGGGTTGGTAGATGCATGTACCATCAACTTAATAGGTTTCACTGACGCCAGCGAGCGTGCTTACGGCGGAGTCGTATATCTGCAAGTCCGCATTGGTTCTCCTTACTAACTACTCGGTGCAGTTAGTTTGTGCCAAGTCCAAGGTCTCGCCTATTAAAACCATTTCGGTTGCGAGACTAGAGTTGTGCGCGGCCCTTCTGCTGTCTCAGATGCTCCGCAAGGTTCAAGACACAGTTTTGCCCCACTACCCTATTAATAAAATATACGCATTTTTTGACATCAATAAAATATACGCGTTTTCTGATTCCAAAATAGTGCTCGCTTGGATTTATTCTTCTCCTCACCGCTGGCAGACTTTTGTCGCCAACCGCGTTAGTAAATTAATTGAACTTGTTCCTGCTACTTGTTTCAATCACGTCGCGGGTATTGAGAACCACGCTGATTGCCTGTCTCGTGGTGTTACTCCACTTTATCTTCTGCATCATCCATTGTGGCATCGTGGACCTTCTTGGATTTCCCATGATCCGTCAGAGTGGCCCATGCAACCCTTTGACCACAGTGCAGAGGACGAGGATGTTCCCGAATGAAAATCTGTTTCTCATCCCGTGATTGTTGAGGTTGCTGAATCTCCGATCTATGCACTCGCACTACGCATATCATCGTGGTCTAAGTTACTCCGCGCCATCGTTTATGTCTGTAGGTTTCTTAGGCACCTACCTAATGGGACTTTTGTTTCAAGTACTGACCTTGAATTTGCAGAATATAAAATATTACGAGCTGTACAGGCTGTTCAATTTAGTAACGACATTAAAAATTTGAAAAATAATGTTAAAATATGTAATGCCGTTTCTCGATGAGCACGGCGTCATACGCGTTGGTGGTCGTCTGTCAAATTCGGATGAACCTTATAACTACAAGTATCCTTGCATTCTACCGCGTCATGATCATGTTGTCGACCTTCTTGTTGATTTTTATCACAGGAAGCATGTCCATGCTGGTCCAGAGTTGCTTATGTCCTTGCTTAGGCATAAATATTGGGTTTTAGCTGCTCGACGAATAAGTCGTCCCAGAATACATAAATTTAACGTCTGTTTCAAATTTCGTCTGCGTCCGATTTTCCCTCCCATATCAGATCTTCCTAGCCAGCGCGTCAATCAGGTAGATAAAGGGTTTACATATACCGGTTGTGATTACACAAGACCACTGCAGTATACGACAGTGCGTGGTCGAGGTGTTAAAAGCCGTAAAGCTTGGCTATGTATTTTTACATGCTTAACGACGCGCGCTACGCACATTGAAGTTGCGACAGATTTCAGCACGGTGTCATTCCTGGCAGCCCTTAAGCAATTTCTTTCACGACGCGGCCCTATACAGTGTTTGTACATGGATAACGGCACTTGTTTCGTGGGCGCAAGCTCTTATTTACGCACCCTGTATAAGTTTCTCAGGGAAGAATATCGTACTCGTCTTCAGGAAGAATTTTCCATAAATCATATTGACTGGAAGTTTATTTCGCCAGCATCACCACATTTCGGTGGATGTTGGGAAAGCATGGTCAAAGTAATTAAAACGCATCTCTTTAAAGTTATAGGTCAACAGATCCTCTCTTACGAAGAGCTTTTAACTGTCCTTGCACAAGTCGAGGCGCTGGTCAACGCGCGTCCGCTCACGGCATTGAGTAGTGACCCTGCAGAACCATCCGCGTTAAGCCCTGCACATTTTCTGAACACAGTGCCATTATCATCATTTCCGGCTTCTGAAGCAGACTCTTCAAGCTTGCTCCAGAGACATACTCTGCTGGATAAACTCGTGCAGTCGTTCTGGCGGCGCTGGCATGTGGAATATCTCCACCAGCTTCAGGCTAGATTCAAATGGAATAGTCCTGCATCCCCTATACAGGAGGGTACGTTGGTCGTCATAGTACATGATAATGCTCCGCCGCTCTCATGGCCTTTAGCCATCGTGGAGAAACTGCATACTGCCAAAGACGGTACGACCCACGTTTTTACCGTGAAAACCGCGAAGTGGAGCTACGTGCGCCCTGTTGTACGTCTTTGTTCGCTTCTAGCCTGAAGTTAGATCTACCTCTTAGTTTAAGTATTTAGTTTGTAGTTTTCGCTATAATTGTTTCGCTAAAGTTAATTTAGATTAATTTTAATATCATATCGCTGTCTTAGCCTATTGATGGGTTATGCGGTAGTACATCCAACATAGCTAAGTTCAAATAATTTTTTTAAGGCAACCCTTTAGGGCCGAGGGGATATGGTAGCGCCATCTATCTTTTCTCTTGATAGTTAATTATGTCAACACCTAGCTAATAAATTCCTTTGCATACCGCAGTGTCAAAACGAGCGATCTTTTATCCCATTCCCTCTCAAAGGCACGCCTCGCTCCAATTAGTCGGGGAATTCAATGACGCTGCGGTCACGCTGATCGGTCGCGTGCTAACGCAGCCCCGCGCTGCGCCGAACACGTGCAATACCGCAATATTTACCACTTCTATACTATCAACGAGAACTAAACCGCCCGCGGGTGTAGTGGAGTGATTTGTGCAGCTTCGGGCTGGATCCAGGTGGAGTGATCAGCTTTTGGCCCGACTCTCGGAAGACGCCGGCGGCCGCCATTTTGTCAAGGTGAGGCGTGCCTCCTTATAAATATCCTATAGTCATAAGATCGCCCGTTCACCCACTCTTCTAGGCGATTTACCAGCCATTCTTGATACAGTCCACTATATTAATAATTTTCCATATCACCAAATCGCCTAGTACATACTTTCGGTGCAACGCCAAACCACTATGAAAGTAAGGACGGTTATAGTAGCTACGGAGATAGATAGCCGACGTATGGGATTAAATTATACGAATAGTATAATTATGTTCATTCGTATCCTTCTACCGTTTTTTGCTTTTGTCGTTTTCTTTCATGCCAATCATAGCAATGCCACTTTAAACTTTTAGCTAAAATTTTATGGCATCTAATTGTGGTCTATTCATAAAACATTGTGCCATCATTTGAAAACTATAAATACTCAAAATAAAATTAATATTTGCGTGCTATTTTATGATTCACATCAATTATATACTGGGTGTAAGGAACGGCGTACCGAAAACTGATACCAGTGATTCAGTACATGATAATGAGCCAGGCAGTCTAATTTACGGGAAAAATTTAAAGAATTAATCAATTTTCTAATAAACAGCAATGCTTTGCAAGCACCATTAGCTGTTGCAGCTCTACAGCGGCGGGTGGCAGTGGCAGCAATAACGATGTACATGGCGCGCTTATGTTTCCTACGCACTATGCGGCCAGCTGTGCGGCTGACCACAATTAACAATTTGTATGAGAAAGAAGTTTCTACACGCACTACGATGCGGCTACCGCCCGACCGCACCGATCGTTCTGGTAGGTAAATTTTTTGGCTTGCCGCATCCGCAACCGCATAGTGCGTAGGAGCCCTTACTCTGCTGCGGCCGCGCGCCGTGGCCCATGTCACGTATCTGTTTAATTATTATTTTTTAACATAAATCAGTGCGGATCGACAGAAGTTACTGTTGTATTACATTTCATGAAAAAAAAAACCAAAAACATCTGAAAATTCATGAAAATTTGCCAGAAAATTGAGCTAAGGGCCTCAGTATCATGTACTGAATCACTGGTATCGGTTTTCGGTACGCCGTTCCTTACAGCAAGTATTTATATCGTTTTAAAGACTAAAAGTTAGATTTATAGTATCCATGTATTTTTAATTTTATACGGTGTATTTGTAATCTTGCAAATACTGGAATACCTTTACTGGGTTCTACATTCGTAAGATTTACTTTGTGATATACCTCTTGCAGATGAAATGTGAGTATGAGTAAGATACGTTTACCTAGGCTTTGCGAATATGTATCATCTAGATTTATACACCGATGTTTACATACTTTGTAAGTATCTATAATTAATGAACGGTGCCGACGTTTTCTATAATATATTTAGGTAGTTTCACTACGTAGATTCAAAATACATATCCATTGCTATTCTCGAACATAGCACTGCAAGCGCTAGTCGAAGTATTTTCCCCGTAATATGTCCAGCGCTGAGACTCACCGCATCGTCGCTACATATAAAAGTCGTCCCCTTATGCTATCATTCCCTCAAGTAATTTTCAAGATATTCGACAACCTTTTATAGAGTTATGATAGATAACTTCGTTCAATTTCCATGACAGTGTTCAGAGATCAATTTTATAATTTTTTTCAACAATTTCCGCCCGTCGTTCAGAAACCCTGTTTGCTTTGTTTAACCAAGTTAAATAGAAAATGCCAAACAATTCGATACTTGTTGCTTTTGATTGACTTTGTTATTGATATTTTTGATTGAAACCTTTCATTGTGTTTACGATAAGTTTTATTACAGGTGCTGTTTTGTTATTGTGTCGGAATTGGAATAATTTATTGAAATGATGGCTAAACATGCTATTATATTTTTATGAGGAAATTAAACCTAAAAAACAAAGAAACTCAAGTACCTAAGTAAGAGCGTATGCCTGTGGCTGCAAACATTATTATAATATGTTATTAGTAACATTTTATGGTGACGGTAATTGCTAAGTATTGTTCTCTTTTAGCACAAAAAAAATCATCATTATCGTCCTAAACTTAACCCACTTGCGCCCAGGATTTTTGTCTTGGAACCCAAAGTCCGCCCTCTAGTCCGACCGGATATGACAAGACATCAGTTCTTCTATAGCGTGCGTGTGATCTGACCTCAGCTATCATAATATATAGCGATGTTCCATAGCTTAGACAAGAGTCAAAATATTATCTCATAAAAACAATACTTGTCAAAAAGTCACCAAGTCTCGCGACCGTAAAAAGTTGTGAGATCCATGTAATACCAAGTCGGTTAATTAAACATCTTTAATGTTTTAAATACATAGATTGACTCGGCCATCGCATGGAAACACAATATATAAGTATACATACATAAATTAGATTTTTGAATGCGATTGCCAAGTCAATTTTATATTTATTTAAAACATTAAAGATTTTAAGTAACCGACTTGGTATTACATGGATCTCACAACTTTTTACGGTCGCGAGACTTGGTATTTTTGACAAGTATTGTTTTTATGGGATCTCATTTCTTTTTGTAGATAGTCTTACTTTTGTCCTTTCCGGTACCTTCTACTTCTTGTACACCAACAACGAATTTTCTTAATTAAAGCTCTAACTGCAAATGTAATTTTGTAATCCTTTATATTTATATGGGATTACAAAATTATTTATGCAGTTAATGTATCTCGAAAACTGGACCGAAATTGAAATATATTTTAGTTTTTCCTTGCTTCATACACTAAACACTAATTGTTTCCCAAATTTGAAGCTTCTATGTTTGCTAGAAGTGCCTTAGACTTTTGATGATGGGTCAGTGTGTGACAAAATTAAGAATTTTGCACATACACACATACATACATAGACTCACGCCTGTTTCCCCGAAGGGGTAGGCAGAGGCATATTAAACGCCCACTTTTTGCCAGTGTTTTGATCCCACGTAATAGGTGGCGAGCCTATTGCCGCTTATTGGGACATTACGTTTGCCAGAGCCTCGTCCGTTGATCGGCAGGTGCACCACTTGCAGGTGAGGTTGCCTTGGGACCCTAAGTTCTTGGTGGGAACCCTATGCACCCTAGGAATTTTGACTTTTTATAATTCTTAAACTACTAGTTCAAATTGAATTAAATTTGAAATACACCATCTTTACACAATGCTTGCATGGTTACTAAACAATCAGGCTTCTAGTTTTATCCACAACAAAGTTACAGGGGGTCGAAAATGGCCTGAATTGCTTCGAGAAAAGGATGGTACGGCCGTGCCGCTTTTTTGCTCGACTTGGTGGGGGCACTGCCGTGCCCCCAGATTATTGATATCTTTGCCTGTTAATCTTGACAGCACGGACCAACGGCTTGATGTGAAAATAATAATTAAAACAGATAATTTAAAACGCATACAACTTTCAGTAAGAAGGGCGCACCTTATGTTTGAATCCGAAACGTGCATATACGTATGGTTATCGCCCCTAAGCTTTCACTGCCTCATCTATTTTAAAATATTCCTTTGCTTTTTACTGTAGCAGAGTATTGGCAAACCACGGTGGTAGAGCCTTGCTGATTTCAGCATGAATGAGCCAACTCGACCGGGGAAGGACTACCCTCTCACAGAAAATCGACGTAAAGTAACAGTACCTAAACTGTTGCGTTTCGTTCGGTGAGTGAGAGTGTTGGAGGCCCTATCACTTCTTCCTTCTCCCTCATCCCATTCCTCATCCTATCCCTTTTCTCACCCCCAAGGGGCGGCAACGCACTTGTGACTCCTGTGGTGTTGCTTGTGTCCATGGGCAGCGGTAATTGCTTACAATCAGGCGATCCATCTGCTCGTTTGCCGTCTATTACTATAAAAAAAAGCAAGTGTTAAATAGTAAATGTTCAATATAATATGCAAGTCTATAAGTACAGGTATATGCTTTGCCTCAGTCAAAGTATGTTTTTAATTCAATAAATGAGCGAAACTGTATACAGGCTGATGTAAAAATACGCAACCACATGCGTATGTGTACTCTGCAATTTTAGTTTAACGATTCAGTTACACGCAATAATTTAACTACGCCGTCTGGTTTGCGCAAAATGTTTGTGTAAAACATACAATACCTATGTACTTTTGGCTTGTAGGGACTTAAATTGAACACGCACGAACTTAAGTGGTTGTTCGCGAACGCAGATATTATCACCTTAAAAATTGCATGGTTGATCCATTTTTACAGAACTTTTCAGGTTTAAAAATATTTATTCGGTATTGGCATAACTATGCAATGCTGATCCACCAAGTTTTAAGAGTAAAAAGTTGCGCTCATAGCGTGTCTTCACTTGGTGGTCCTAACGATTGGCAAAGTAAAGCAACGTAGATGGACGCCTGCACTTGCATGGGTGACCCTTTTTGGCATTGGAAGCCACGTAAGCATCGGAAGGCACATGAGGCCGTCGGTTTTAATGCTTGTCTCATTGAACGATATGATAGGTCCTGTCGGAGACTTACAAAATCGGTCATGAGACTTGGCGACATACGCGTATGCACACGAAAAGAACATGAGATATTATTTATATTAGGTATGATTATCCTCGTAGTTCAAACATTTTCATAAGCAATAAACAAATTCAAAATTTTCATGACCCTGTAATAATAATTATTCTACAATGGCTTATGTTCAACTTACCACCAGATATAGTGCTGACTAAAAACCAACCCGTGTTCCTCATTTACCCGTGTGTCGGAGGGTCGGGTATCGCCGAAGCATTCCGCGCTATCCCCCGACAGGTATTAGCCCACCAGATGGTCAGGCGGGCCCCGAATAAAACCCCCTTGGCGGCGGATGAAGGTGTTTGGCTCCGTCGCCAAAACACCCAGCGGACGCAGAGGATAGGGAGGACAGCAACGCAACACCGCAGCTCCTTTTCCTCTGCGGCCCCACCGCGACGCAACGATGGTGCGCCCCCATTTGGTCGCGGGAGATAGGGCGCGCGGCAACGCAACACCGACATGCCTCTCCTCCCGCGATCGCGCCCGACTGCGAGGGACAAAAGAACTGTCCCTCGCACCTGCACCTTGGGACGCATCCTACGCAGGCCTCACGCAAGCCCACGTGGAGCGTCCCCTCCCGGGATCCCGCTTAGCTTTACCGTGGGTGTACCTCAAACCCACGGTTACTGAGCCCCCCCACCACGACAAGGTGGATATCCTACGCCCCCCCCCCCCGTACATTTAGCTATCCTATTTAAGCAAAATGTCTCCAAATAAATCATTGTTAACCCAAAAGTAGTAAATGATCACCAAAATTAAACCAGCATTTTAATGTAAAATTATAATCAAAGTTTTTTGTTACTTATAGGAAATACCAACACATTAATTGGATTTGGTTACATCACTTACTTTAATAAACTAAGTTGACGGAACCCTGCTTCGCAGGGCTCCAATTTTTGAATTAATTGTCACAGGAGGACCTAACATAACCTATTTATTTGGTGATCATTTAGTACATTTGGTGTTCGAATACAATTTGAAGTGCAGTCGTGACTAAAATAGCTAGTACTATTGTAATTTTAGACTTTATTTTTCTGGTGTTAAGTGTAATTTTTTCATTTAAAGAACTGAGGGTATATAAAGTATAAGGCATTTTATGGTGTTCATTATATTTAACCCCCTCTACAATTATGTATGAAAAATCACACAATAGAGTTTGATGTACTCACTAAACTCAATATTAAATATGTATAACCACTAAAAATAACAAGGTTTGAAATTAAATAGAAAATATATTTTTAGTTTGCATTAATGTTATCATTTATTCAATAATTTTTAGTCGCTATTTAAAGCTAGTTAAAAAAAAGAGCATCAATCACAAGTAATACCACAGATTAAACAAAATCCCAGTAGTAATGAACAACACACACAGCAAGATTAAATGGACGTTCTGAAATATGTTTAAAAAAATATCATAAATACAAAATAAAACGACTCGTTACTTTACGTGAGTATATGTTACCGTTCGCGAAAAAAATATAAAAAAAGACATGGCAGCATTTGCTTTGGGATGATATCATAATTCTGAAAAGTTGCAAGTTAAATGTATTCATACTATTCATGCGTTAAAATAACCTCCGGGAAACAGGCGTGAGTCTATGTATGTATTCAAGTATGTAAAATAACCTCACTATCCGTACTGGTGAATAAATTAATAATAATATAAACAGAGCCCAAGATTATAGTGTACAAATAACAGGACAAGCATTAATCCGGCCTCAAGCTGAAAGGCTTGCTTCGCATATTCAGGCAGTCAATAAGCCTATCCTAGATAAATAGGATGGCGGCATGCGTTGTCTATCCCTCAAGCCTTATGATGAAGTGATCATACATCGCACACCACCGACGACTCATACAATATTCATGGGCCAAGAATGTGGCAATTTGCCCGACATGCCCTGTTCTCTACAAACAACACGAAGATGTATCTTAAGTTGAGCTTTAGGACAACACGTTACTCATCCTCTGTGTACAGAAGTATTACAACACAAATATTATGTACGTTCTTGAGAAATGGATTTACGCTGCAAAGTTTTGGGTTGAAATAAATAAACGTTCGGGTCATATGTGGCTCCCAAGTTACGCTGGTGCAACACGTCAACCGATTTTGGAGCTTGAAAAGTGCCTTTTCCTAGATCATGTTCATCTTGAAATACTTCAAGTTGGAGCTCTGGATAGGATAGCTTCTAAGCTATATCCCAATAGTCATGATATTTTCAGTACCAATAAATTTATATTTCGATCACGTGTTTGCAGACAATACTTACCATAGATAAACAAACGAAAAAATGTAGGTTTAAGTTTCTCACTTCTGTAGTTATGGTTCAATTATAAATGTAAACATGCTTTATAACATAGTAACCTCTTTCAGTACATAGTAATTCTTTCAACCTTTAAAACATAGTAAAATAAGGACTTTTAACCAGATCCATATTTTGTAATCATGTTGCTGCACGATCTACTTGTATATCGAGGAAATGTAAATATGCTGCGTTAGCATATCACTCAACGCTACATATTTTAATTTTTGATATCGCGTAATCTTATGCCAAATACCTATAGATATAAAATTGATAATAAAATTATGTTGGACAGATATTCCCTCATATCATAACATGTTTGTTCAGCCTAGCAATAAAAAGTCTACGTAATTCGGTGGTCAACAAATTACTCGAACTCCAACAGAATAGAATTGCTTATTTGTTAGCTGAGTTGATATACAAACTAGTTTTCAATTACTGAATTGGTATCAATCTATGATCAGTCGTCAACAACTTCCATCATGAAAAGTAGTTAGTTGATAAATCCATTTAATATGCTAATTTACAAGCACAGATCCTACTTTATCTTACAGAATACAAATGATCCTAAACGAAATCCATGAACTACTACAACTAAAGGTATTATATATATTTTCAAAGTCATTGTAATGCAGACGCTCAAACAGTGATAAGTGACGCCATTGACGTCCCACTTCGGAATGTAAACACAATATGTCACGACAATAGGAGAACAAGGCAGTTCATGTAATATGGAATAGATTAGCTGTCATATCAGCCATATGAACATATCGATGTCGTGTAGAATACGGAATGCCAATCCCAATTATGTCTCTCCTACTACGAGTATACGTGATGATATTTTGATTTATATATTATGGCAGTCATGTCATATCCTCCCTTGAACCATTTTATTTCGTGAGAGCATTCGGCAACGGTGACCGTAATTTAACAGAAAATCAATTCGACTGGAACTTACGCTAGAAATAGCATTCCCAGTTGACTAAACGCACAAATAAAATGTAACAAAAAATTAAATCCAGGCCAAAAATACATGGGCGTTCTCGTCCAACACCCGGCAAAAATCCTCTAACTTAGCTAATAAAGATTTAATGTCACGATAAAAAATTTCATAGCAGTGAGTTGGCCGTAAATAATTCGTGGCATACCTGCAAATGCTGATTTGACATGGGTCAGGGACCTGAACGCAAGCCGTATATCCTTCCGACTCGAATCACAAGTCCAACCATGGTGCAAATTGAAATTTCGCTCGGACTCCGTATTTCCTATTATTGGTTTTTATATACTTACACATTATGTCTATTGCTTCGTGTTTGACCTTTTTATAATCTTTTACGATAAAAACAGAATATTTTATCTAAGTTACTTATAAAATTTAATGTTATTTTTATCTATTTTGAATAAATAGGTTTCTTGATAAGGCCCGAGACCAATCTTTTAGTACAGCCACAACGGACATCTTAAAGATTAATTTCGTTACGTAAGCAAAGTACATACAAACACTTAAGATGAGTTAAGAATTTCAGCAAGAAAATTTTGTAAATGTAAAGAATTAGGTACTAGTCCCAAATGCAATTTTACTGCTTTTATATTTATAAGAAAATTTTAAATGTTTTGTAGCAATAAATTGTGATAGCTGGGTTTTTTATATTTTCGTATCATAATATTTTCTTGGGTTTACGCGAATGTTACACATTGAAATTAAACTACAGTTTACGGATTTTATCGCGTAATATAACGCACTCTAATTTCAATAGGGAAGATGGTTGGAATGTACCTCCAGCTTGGGACCCTGTTATCAGGCTAATGAAACCCAAAAAGGACAAAGTCACCAGAAGACATCAAGACACAGTGAGCACATTCTGCGTAGATAGTAACACCAATAGTTTAAAAATGTTCGGGTACTTTGAGATAACTTTTAAATTCAAGACAAAGACAAATATCACCTCAGTCTGCCGTGAACATGAATCCTGTAAAGAATTCGAAACGTCGGCTAGTAATAAAAATGAAGTTTCTAGATCTTTCGGTTTAAATGTAATAACAAATAACCAGTGAAAGTAATATAACGCGATAAAATCCGTAAACTGTAGTTTAATTTCAATTTTCGTATCATAATATGAAATCTATATATTTAAAAGAAAGTTGTGTTAGTTACACTATTTATAAATCAAGAATGGCTGAACCGATTTGGCTGAAAATTGGTGGGGATGTAGCTCAGACCCAGGAAAAACACAAAGGATTATCACAATTAGTCGCAAAAAATGGTCTGGAAGGAGTTTTAGCGAGGGTCGAAGTTTGTAGGGACAAACCTACTACCTATTGACAGTAAGAACGCATGCGCTGTAATAATTGAGTGCCGCGCGCGCATGTGCTATCGTATATATGTCAGTACTGTCACGTTATACATTGTCATATGGCACAGTCATTATATTTCGTTCAATAGACTAATATTTTATAACTGAAAACTTCGTTCGCTTACTTATATATACTAATAATTATTGTAACAGCCTTGGCGAATTGCTACTAATCATCATTGTCTTGCCCTGGTCCCAATTTATTTGGGGTCGGCGCAGTATGTCCTTCGCTTCCATACTTCTCTGTCACCAGCCATCCGATCGTTTATCCCTTTCTCTTTCATATCCATCCTCACACAGTCCATCCATCTTTTCCTTGGCCGCCCTCTCCCTTTTCGTCCTTCTACATGCATATTCATCACTTTCTTACCTACGTACATCTCATCTCTTCGCATAACATGTCCATACCAGGCCAATCGACTCCCTTTTACCTTTTCATCAATGGGCGCTACTTTCGTACTACCTCTAATGTATTCATTCCTAATTCTGTCCATTCTTGTCACTCCGCACATCCATCGTAACATTCTCATCTCAGCAACATGCAATCGTTTCTCATCCATCTTCTTTGTAGCCCAACACTCAGCTCCATACAGTACGACAGGCCTTATAACCGCCTTATACATGCGGCCTTTTAACTTCACAGGCATTTTGTGATCGCAAATTGTGCCTGAGACCTGTCGCCATTTCATCCATCCTGCGTTGATTCGTTGCCTAACATCCCGATCAATTTCGCCGTCATCTTGCAGGAGTGAACCTAGGTAGCGAAAATCGGAGCATACTGGTAGAGGTGTACCGCCGAGTGTAACCGGTATAGGACTGGAGAGACCGCCAAAGTCACAGAACATATACTCTGTCTTGGTTCTGCTTATTCTCAGGCCTACATTCTCCAATCTCTGCCGCCACTCCTCCAGCTTGCTCTGCACCTTTTGTCCATTCTCTGCTACCAGAACGATGTCATCGGCAAACAGCATGCACCAGGGTGCCTCTTCCTGTATGTCCGATGATATAGCATCCATAATTAACAGGAAGAGGTAGGGGCTAAGGGCCGACCCCTGGTGCAAGCCTACGGCCACATCGAATCTGGCTGTGATACCGGCCGCGGATCGGACTTGCGTTCTGCATTCAGCGTACATGGCTTGAATCAACGTCAGGTATTTTCCAGGCACTCTTTTCTTCTTAAGGGCCCACCACAAGACTTCACGAGGCACTCGGTCATATGCCTTTTCAAGGTCGATGAATACCATGTGCAAGTTTTTATGTGCCTCCCTGTATTTTTCGCACATTTGGCGAAGTGCAAAAATAGCATCCACCGTACCTCGACCAGGCATAAAACCGAATTGGTTTCGTGAAATCTCACTCTCGTCTCGCAGGCGTCGCTCAACTACTCTCTCCCATACTTTCATACTATGAGGCATTAACTTTATTCCCCGATAATTGTTGCACTCTTGGATATCACCCTTATTTTTAAAAATGGGCACCAGGTAACTGTTGCACCATTCCTCGGGTATGGTCTCCTCGTGCAACAGCTTATTGAAGAATAAAGCCAGCCACGTCCATCCATCATCTCCTAACGCTTTCCATGCTTCCACTGGTATTCCATCTGGTCCTAACGCTTTCCCATTCTTCATTCCACTAACAGCCTTTTTTACCTCATCTTTACTTATTTCCTTCACTAAACCAATATTCATCTGCTCACTTTCAAGTTTTCCGCTCCAATCGTTCTCTTCATTCATTAACTTTTCAAAGTATGTCCTCCATCTTTCTTTTATTCTATCGTCGTCCATAAGAATCACTCCTGTTTCGTCTTTCATGCACTTAATATGGGAAACATCCTTCGCCTTTCTCTCTCTAGCTTTAGCCATGCTGTATAAATATTTATGACCCTCGGGTTTTTCCAGTAACCCGTACAAGTGGTCTAGGGCTTTGGATCTAGCAACGGCTACAGCTTTTTTGGCTCTTTTTTTACATTCATCGTATTCTTTCTTCTTACTTCCTTCCAAAGATTCATTTCCTCCTTTCACCAGCTGCCATTCCTTAAATCTTGCTTTCTTTTCCTTAAGCGCATTCTGTACCTCTTTTGTCCACCACCACGTGTCCTTATCTTTCATTCGCGTCCCTTTCGACTCTCCTAAAACATCCTTTGCTACACACTTTATACATTTACTCATCTCTTTCCAACACTCATTGACACTGCTATCATTCATATCGCCCATTTCTAACATTTTATCCACCACTCTATCTCTGAATTTTTCTACACATTCATTCTTCTCTAACATATGCCATCTTATTTTTGGAGGCAGTTGCTGCTTGGTTTTTTGAGAGCTTAGTCGAATCTGAAGTTCAACTATCAGGAGCCTGTGCTGCGAGACTAAATCTTCTCCTGGTACCACTTTGCAGTCTTTGACCCAGTTGAGTCGATTTCGCCTTAGTAGGAAATAGTCAATCTGGGTCATGTGGTGGCCGCTATTATATGTAACTAAATGTTGTTCTCTTTTCTGAAACCAAGTATTTGCAACTGCGAGGTCAAAAGCGGCAGCAGCTTGGAGAATTGCTTCTCCCTCACAATTTCGGCTGCCGAATCCCCAACCTCCATGTACTCTTTCATACTCTCCACTTGTTCGTCCCACATGTCCATTAAAATCACCTCCCACAATAATCTCTTCATTCTCCGGTATACCCGTCATCATGCTATCGAAATCCATCCAAAACTTCTCTTTCTCACAATCCTCACATCCTACCTGAGGGACATACAC
The DNA here is from genome assembly GCA_944739405.2 of Euclidia mi. Classification (NCBI taxonomy): domain Eukaryota; kingdom Metazoa; phylum Arthropoda; class Insecta; order Lepidoptera; family Erebidae; genus Euclidia; species Euclidia mi. The sequence continues at coordinate 45,185,360 of OX123186.2, read as the reverse complement.
ACTTATCACATTCAAAATAATACCTTGCCACATCACTTTCACAGCAATCATTCTATCATTAATTCTATTTACACTTGTCACACTATCTTTCATATTTTCGTCTAACACAATTCCCACGCCATTTCTTTTTCCATCACTTCCACAATAATAAAACTTGTATCCTTCTCCGATCTCTCTAGCTTTCGTACCTTTCCATCTTGTTTCCTGCAGGCATGCCAGATTTATTCTTCTTCTTTTCAAAACACCAGCTAACTCTCTAGCTCTTCCAGTCATCGTACCTACGTTCCAACTTGCATACCTCACCCTTACATCACAGGCTCGCTTCTTACGTTGCACTCGCCCGGAATAGTGCAACAACCCTTGCATACTTCTCGCAGGTGCCGGGTGCTGCCCCTGCGCGTCGCCTGCGGGGAACGCCCTAATCCTTTCGCACTCATTGTCATACGTGGCCATACTACAAAAGGTTTTGGCATATATTTTACCAGCCGGCCGCCTGCCTGACGCCAACCCTCCTTGGGAATATTATCGTTATAAAGGAAGAAGGGTAGGAGATACTGGGTAAATGGATAGGATGTATGACAAGGAAAATGGGTTTGTAGGTGGGGGGTACTGTAATCACTGGAAAGGATATTGGGTAGTGACTACAGCAGCTCGGAGAGCCGGGATCGCGAACCCGAAGCCCTGTGTAATGTTCGGACAGACCAGTACACAGAAGTACCCCCTGACTAATATTAGGTATAAATGCGAAAATGTGTATGTTACTATGTATGTACCGATTTCACGCTAAACTGGCTGAACCAATATTCTCTACTCATAAATGCGAAAGTTTGTATAGAGATATATCGGACCATGGCTTTATAATTTGACTGTATGCAAAGTGATGTTGTTGAACACCTTTCGGTAGATAATGTCATGAATACTGACCAAGTTACTTCGTACCCGGTAGAGTTTCTGAACTCATTACAATGATCAGGAGTACCTTCACGCAACTTGAGACTGAACGTAGGTGTTCCAGTCCTGTTAATGCTTAATCTGAATGCACCAAAGCTTTGTAATGGCAAACGGCTACAAGTAACACCTAGGACAAAACATTTTAAAAGCTGTTCGCTATTGCAAGTCAGACTCGCTCATGAAGGGTTCCGTAGTGGAGGTATCCACTTACCATATCCAAAAACTGCTGACTACATATCGTTCAAACCAATTTTCATTGGTTGTTTTTATAACGATCTACAGCATATATATTTTTTTTTTAGATTTGCCACTCTCTTACTTTAAAAGTTAGAGAGACACACACACCCATTTTACCACTTTGGAACCGTATATCTTTCAAACGATTGAATTTGAGAAACAATGATTTTAGGAACCTCAAAGTAATTTTTAACGACCCATTTTCCACATCAGTTCCATGTATGAAGAGCCCCCTTAATATTTATTTATTTTTATTTTCTACTAGTCGACGCCAGCGGCTTCGCACGCACATATTTTCGAATTTACCGTTTTGCCCGATCCCGTGGGAATTTCGGGAAATCCCGTCTTAGTGCACCTCTACAATCCCTAAGGAACATACATGCTAAATTTGAGCTTCTTGCGCCCAGTAGTTTCGGCTGTAGCTTGTCTGTCAGTCAGTCAGTAACGCAAGGATTTTATATATTAAGGTTAGTCCCTATGAACAGAATTAAAACGAAAGTTACTATCGAACGATGAAGGAGTTTTATGTTACCCCGAATTTAGCGTGAGCGAAGCCGCGGGCAAAATCTAGTAAAAACTAAAATGGAACGCATAGGTAGTATATCTGTTTATGTGAAACTTCATTGCTTTTACCAATGTATACAGAGCTCGTCCGTTACTGACCGACTTACAGATGTATGTTCTTTGAGGGGTATAGGGGAGCACTTAAAGAAGATTTCTGGGAATTCTCCATCTAAAGGGTTAAAAAGAGGACAAAGCTTGAATGAAACTCTTCTTCTTTCTCCCATATATATGGGACATTGACGCAGGTAAAGTAGCGGGCAAAAGCATTTTACTATATCGATATCACTCACGAAAATCCCTGTAAGAAAACCCATTTTAATAAATGAATTGATCATTTTCCATTTATAATTAGTCTTTCGTTTCTTAAACTAAACGTTAATTAGTTTTTACAAGTCATGTTAAAGAAAAAGACCGTAACTAAAAGTAAAGAGATAAGCCTTCTTTATGGATAATTAAAACTAATAAATGTTTTCTGCGTTTTTTTAGATACTGATAATGACCCTTATTACTTAGAGTTAGGCACTACGTTAACGTTTCGAATGAGCATGAGCATTGATCCAAAAACGGACAAAAACAAAGCACACACATTCGGCTGTTTGTCCCACACTCATTAATTTGACCGAGCGACTAACCCCAGAATATCCTGAGCTATTAATTACCGAAACTGGGTATACAATAAATTGAGACTTTTCATATATAAATCAGGGGTTGAGGCGTGTCGCAGAAGGTCCGTAGATAAATCGGATGGTATAAGAGTAAAGGAGGTTATATCGAAGCAGCTGGGCCACTCGACCGTCCGCGACGCGAACTCACTTCACATTACAAACGGTTTTATGTGAGGACCGGGCGAATCCTGTTTTAATACTGTACGTTTCTTGAGCAACTTTCACAAATTAAAACTCCGAGGCTTTAGATAATTGGAATATTTCGTAAGTTGTACACTTGTATAACTTCCTAATTAGTAAGAAGAATGTATTTTGATAAGATTTGCATGTTTCTTCGATTTCATTTTACACAATTTCTACGAAGGCGGTGACTTAGGCAATCTAGGAAAGCTATACCCAAGTCAAATTTGTGAATGAAAATAAATGTGGTAATTTTCTCGATACTTTATGAATATATCAGATTTTGGCAAAGATTTAAAATTGAATGAATCCCTCCATTATTCACTAAAATTGTCAGTTATGGATATCATCAAGTCTTCTGTACAAGTTATAATCATTTTCAGTCGACGTAACACAAGTGTACAATTGTTAAAATGATGCTTGGTTTTGGTTGGTCTCTAGAAAGATCAGAAAATCGTATTATAATTTATAATCTGTTCAAATCATAAAGTGATTTGAACAGATTATATTTGAAAATATAATTTATTGATAGTCATACAATTACACAATTAAGTACATTGAGATAGAAATAAGTAAGATATATTGCAGAAGTGTCTTTTTCATCTTTTTGAGTATGTGGTTTAGTTTTTAACATATATTTATATAAGGTAAAGTAAAAGTCTGATGTTACTACCATCTATCTAACAGATAATTTATACAATTACTTCCTAAGGTGGCTAAGCTACATATATTCAAGTCAATTCATTTCATGAGAGCTACGAGTACGGTACAGTTCTGCCACGAGTATATCATGCCGTTATTCATTTAATTTAGAGTAAACATTTGTATTTTACAATTTTTTCTGCGTTTATGCTTTAGTTCATAAACCTCCACACCAGAAACATTAAAAATATCTGCAATATAGAAGGAGAAACATAAATGAAAATCAACTTAATGTGCTTAAACCTCTCCACATTCAGCCATGTTTCCTTGGCTCTTAAATCCGGATATCCGCATTCATCTGGGAGTCGCTCTTTATTTGTCTTACGGATAAAGTCCACCATAATGGTAGAAGGAATTTATGATTCAAAATGGAAGCTAAACAAGGAGACTTATCAGATGAAATATTGACATCTTAAAGACAATATATTGTTGCGTATGAAATATGGGCACGTTTTAGGTTTACCGTTCAAGGGTACATATTCTTGATGTTATGTACTTTAAATATGCGGCAGTATTCAGGAATTTCGTGCGTATTGAAGATGTGAAATACTTATAAGGACATGTTTTGCAATAAGAGGAGTACATAATAATAATAATAAAAATCTGTGGCAACCACAGCTGTCAACATCGGGTCTAAAATTTTGTTGTTTATATTTTTGAATTTATATAATTTATAAAAGTTAATACAGATATCATAAATCAATCCGAATGACAAGAAGATCAAAGAAATACGTATCTAAATAAAATATGTCTATATATATCACAAGCAAAACAATTAGAAAAATAAATACAATGACGTTAAAACTGTCAAAAGAAATACCAAGATATACAAATAAATAACGAAAAATGTTGACCAGAAATGCCACGATACGACTTTGAGCACAAACAACAACCCCGGGCTCGTCGTTGAGCTTCACATTGCAGCCGGCGAGGCCTCCGCCAACATTGCCAGCGGCTGCAGTTGCGTCGAGCTCAAGCGACGAGTACTTCTCGCCGCCGTCGTCGCCGTCACCTGTGCGTCGGAGAGGCAGAGGCCGACCGCCAGCCTGCCTGGGACCATGAGACCCACCGGTCTCAAACAGGGTCCTCGCTGCTGGTGGTAATGTGCAGCGCATGCGATGGACGGAATCCATCAACGAAAACGTCATGCGCGCATATTTTGGGGCTACAGAGGGGGGGACTAAACTCACTGCGTATCGCAGTCGCATGCTCCTTCTGTTTCAGGCCTTGGAACCAGGTATCAACGTTACGGCTCAACGATTATCAGATCAGGTGCGAGTTATCCAGCGCAGTAACAGGCTTGGATAACGTCGCACTTGATAGGCTACGCTCAGAATACTTACCTACGAGCCAGGCCGTTCACGTCCAACCCGCTAGTGCTCCCGTAAACACAGATACACCGCGGACGGGTAATAATGCCTTTGTGGAGGTGGATGATATGGTTTGTAACGTAAGCATTCAGTACAATGAGGAGGTTATGGATGCTTTGAAATGTGCGATTGAGCAATATCGGTACATGTCACCAACAATTAGGCCCCGCCTGCCCCGGTTGCCTATGCATAGACGAAATATGGCGCTGGTAGGTGCCCTTGATTCGCTATTTAGTAGTTTTCTAGAAAATAGTGAAAATCTTGGTGATACGCACTCAATTCTGTACTGCGCCGCCATAGCGGCATGTCGTATGGCAGGTGTCAAGTTCCAAGAACATGACACTGTCATGCGACAAAGATCTGCTGTCCCGGCGTGGCAGTGCAGAATTGAACGGCGTATTGCTGAGACAAGGGCACTTATCGGTTAGCTATTCTGCTTTAGGTCTGGAAATACACGTCCCAGGGTCATGCGCTTTGTGCGCTGAGCCTTCTTGGGGACTGGCATCAGTCCTCATGAATATACATCTCGGATCACAGAGAGCATTGCAAGTGCAACTATGCATGGGCAAATCGGATACGCAGATATAATAAACGCGTGGACCGGTATATGTTGAATCGTACATTTCAAAGGGACCAAAAGTGGGTTTATAGAAACTGGGACCGACCAGACCAAGATGTGGCTAATGGGCAGTTGCCGGATACAGATGCCACATACAGATTTTGGCGTAGCATATGGTCGGCGCCTATTGGCCACACTGAGGGTGGTTGGATTCGGGATGTTGAACGGGCATGTGAACATATTCCAGAGATGGATAACGTAGTAATTTCAGGTGAAGATATCACTAGTGCAGTCCGGTCGTTATCCAATTGGAAATCTCCAGGACCGGATGGACTGCACAATTACTGGCTAAAATGGCTACGTAGTTCACATGACCGTTTAGCAACCCAATTTCAATCAGCCATAGAATCTGAATCGATCCCAGATTTCATGACAACTGGAGTAACCCACTTGCTCCATAAGACCAGTAGTACCACAGAGCCCGGTAATTATAGGCCGATTACATGTTTGCCATCGGTCTATAAACTTCTTACGTCTATTCTGAGGGCTAAAATATTAAAACACATAGACTTAAATTCAATTATGTCACACACCCAGAATGGATGTAAGAAGGGGGCTCGTGGTACTAAGGAGCTCCTCCTTATTGATATGACCATTAGCCAACAAGTTCGTCGTAACCGAAAGGATCTGGCGGCATGTTGGATACACTACAAGAAAGCGAATGATTCTGAGCCACATACATGGCTTTTGAGGGTGTTGGAGTTGTATAAAATAAATACAACTCTACGCACCTTCTTAAGGTCATGTATGGGGCAATGGAAAACGGTTCTTGGCTATCCAGGATGCCGACAGATCCAGGGTAATGGCGACCTTGTTAAAATTGAGCGGGGTATCTCCCAGGGGGACAGTCTGAGTCCGTTGTGGTTTTGCTTAGCGCTGAATTCTCTTAGTATATTACTAGAGGGTTCAGGGTTAGGTTATAGGCTACGCAGGGGTAGGTCAGGTCATATCCCACTTGTTGTTCATGGGATGGATGGATGGATGGACTTAAAGTTGTTTGCTCACACCAATTCACAGTTGATAGATTTACTAAAAATTACTGAAAGTTTTGGTAATTCTATTAAAATGGAATTTGGTGTGGATAAATGTGCAGTGATATATGTAAAACAAGGAAGGATGGTGGAATCTGAAGGGATTCAACTCTCAGATTCCATTAACCTAAGATCACTTCTGCGAACCAATACCTATAAATATTTGGGTATATCACAGGCCTTATGCATTAACGATACAGACATGAAGCAATCGTTGCATTCTTACAACGATTGCTTCATGTCGTCGTTTCTTTGGCCGCCTGACAAAAGTGCTGAAAAGTCTTCTGTCGGGTGGCAATAAGGTTCGAGCTTGCAACGGTTGGGTCATGCCGGTTCTGATGTACTCCTTTGGCATACTCAAGTGGACTCAGACTGAGTTAGACGCCCTGGACAGAAAGGTGCGTACAATGCTGACAGCTTACCGGATGCATTATCCACGCTCATCCGTAATGAGGTTGTATATTCCGCGGAAGTGTGGAGGTCGTGGCTTTTTAAATGTCAAATCTCTACACAACCGCGAAGTATACAACCTCAGAGAATATTTTCTCAACGCGAACGTGGATATGCATCGGGACGTTGTCGCAGTCAACGCCGGATTAACCCCGCTCAATTTATCGAAGGACAACTGGCACAGACCTGTAGTGCTTAGCACTGACGATCGCAAGCTTGTTTGGCAGAGCAAGGAGCTTCATGGCAGGTTCTACCGGGCTCTACACGGACCGGAAGTAGACTTATAAGCCTCGGTGAACGGGCTACGTTTCGGTGACCTCTTTGGGGAAACCGAAGGGTTTGTCTATGCAATTGCCGACGAAGTGATCATGACGAATAACTACCGGAAATATATCCTGAGGGATGGCACATCTGATATTTGCCGTGCGTGTCACCAGCCTGGTCAATCCCTCAGGCATATCATTTCCGGTTGTTATCGTTTTGCTAACAGTGAGTACTTGCACAGGCATAACCAAGTAGCCAGGGTCATTCACCAGCAACTTGCTCTGAAATACAGGCTTGTCGATTGTGAGGTGCCGTACTACAGGTATGTGGCAGAGCCTGTCCTGGATAATGGTCATATCACGTTGTACTGGGATCGATCTATCATCACAGACAGGACTGCTGTTGCCAACAAACCTGATATTGTGTTAATAGATCGATCAGAGCGCCGCGCAATAATTGTTGATGTTGCCATCCCTCATGATGGCAATCTTGTGAAGACTGAGAAGGACAAGCAGATAAAATATCTGGACTTGGCTCACGAGATTGTTGACATGTGGGATGTTGATTCAACAATTATTGTGCCGATAATCGTTACAGTGAACGGTTTAATAGCCAAGAGCCTCGCCCGACATCTTAGGAGGCTCGCGTTGGAACCTTGGGTCGGGGGCCTGATACAGAAGGCAGTACTGCTGGACACGGCACGCATAGTGAGGAGGTTTCTTTCTCTCGAGCCCTAACAACCAGTAGCTTGGAGCCTGTTCCTGATACTGGTGGGTTCCCATAGGATATTATTATATTTTTAAATGTATTTTTTTATATATCATATATTTAAAAATGTGTTAATATATTTATGAGAGAAAAAGAAAATAAAGAAAATAATAATAATAATATTCTACCACATACACACAGCACCATCTAGTCCCAAACTAAGCAGAGCTTGTACTATGGGTGCTAGATAATGGATAAACAAACATATATACTTTTTTTTGTAAATACATACATATTATACATAGAAACACCCAGACCAAGACAAACTTCCATGTTCATGCACACAAATGTTTGACTTGAGCGGGAATCGAACCCGCGACCATCGCCATAGCAGTCGCTTACACTCCCGCTGGGCCAACCGGTCGTATAATGTACCTATACATTGGTTAAGATCATGACAACACAGTGTTAGTCTACTGATAATTCTAATTAAAACTTCGTAATAATATATGGCCACCATTTAGAATAGTTTACACAAACCTTCAGTTGATAAATCTATAGCATACGAACCAGTCACATCATCAGTTGAATGGTCAGAGAAACCAATACATTAGCAGTGATGTGTATCAAACGAACATTGGGGAGTCTTGATGTGCCGTTCGATAAGACGAATTGGAAACGGATGCATTCCAACAGATAAATCAACTGATTCCGCTTGATTCAGCGACACACGCAGCTGCAAGCTTGCCAGAATCTTAGGACAAACTTGCAAATGTCGCAAAAATGCTTCGAAACGATTCAATTGCGTTACTTAACAGATTGGGTCTGGGTCCACAGCTTCATACAAATCTTTATTTAAGTATGTTAAGCTAAAGATGTTCGTATAATAACTACAAACTCACTAGTTTTAGGAATGACTTAAGACCAAATGCTGTTATCAGGGTTTCGTACAAATAACCCTTAGTTGTAACACGATATTCCGTTCGCTCATGTGCAGTTCAGCTTAGAGATTAAGTTTACTAGTTCTTAAAGTAGACATGTATTTCGATTACAACAAAGATGACTAGTTTGAAAAAGAAGTTTTAAGTATTGCTTCCATACAATATGTAATTTATATTAATTTGTATGACACGGATCCAAGATCTGCGTTGGGTTGATATTACATAATGATATGGTATTTTTAATAATTATGTCATCCAGCAATCCATTTGTCAACTATATAGCTATAAGTGTTACCTACAAACTAAATCGTATAATTTGAAGGGAGTTTTGAAATAGTAGAGCTGTGCCATACACAATGAATTTACAAGGTGAATATTATAGCTCAGTAGGAATTCCAAGTTAGCGAATAAAAATTTATAAACTTAAACTGATATTGAGTCCAACATAAGAAAGCAACATAAGAAACCAAATAACGAAGTCACATCAACACCAACCCGGCTGTTTTTATTAAAATAATTATTGAGATTTGATTGTAAGTATGAATTTAAAATAAATTTGAAACGTTTCTCTGAGACGCTTTAGGTGGTTGGAAACAGATGCATTCGTTTGCACACAGATGCAACGAACAGACATAAAGTTACAAACTGTTCAATAGACCAATCAGTATTATGGATAATTTTATTATTCCTGCGTTATTTTTACAGTATGCAGCAGCCTTGCTTAACTTACTAAGGTATCGCAAAGCTCATAACATCCAACGCTCTAACATATAGCCTTACTTTTACGGTTTTTCAGTCTCCCTGTCTAAAGATATACTTACCGTACTGTATGTCCGTTTATTTGTTTCAAATAGACATTTTCAAATCTATTAATATAACTAGCTGTCGCCCGCAGCTCCGCCCGCGTGGATGTCGGTTATCGCGATAAAAACTATTTTATGAAAAACGATCGAACGACGATTTTATCGATTTGTAGCCGGGCGCTAGGAGCACGGCAATCGATATTTAGCTCAGCGAGTAAAAGGATAGAGTTTAATTACCAATGTTTTGTATCTTCAAGTTTTGTGTCAATGAGTCAACAGAAAATGCTCATCAGACTGACCAATTATTGCACAGACATAGTACTTATGTATGTAATAGTCTAGATGGGCACTTGTGCTTCCACATTTTCAGTTTCAGAACTACGATTTTTATAAGTCAACAGAAAATGCTCATTAGACTGAACAATTTTTGCTAAGACGTCAAGTCGGTATATGGTATGGTGTAGATGTGCTCTTATGGTCCCTCATGAGGTGTTTCAGATCTTCGATTTTTATAGGTCAACAAAAATACTCATACAACTGCACAAATTTTGCTTAGACGTCAGGTTTGTATATGTCTGATGATATTAGTTAATAATTTAGCTTTAAATTAGTGTTAAAAACACCGGTTATAAAAATTACGTATTTATTATTATTATTTTTGGAAATATGGACCGCCCCAGAAATGGGGCGTTGAGCACTGCTTTGTACCATTAAAACAACAGGTGTGTATAAAAGTTTATCAAAAAAAAAAGCTTTATTTAGGAATGAATAGCAAAAAAACAATTCGTGTGGCATCCAACATCGCATTTGCTGCATTTTTTGTAGTATTTTTGTGACATTCAGCACACCTAATTTGAGTAGGGCTTGAAGTTATCAAATGACCTTTCCCGTCTAAACGTACACCGTCAGGAACTCGCCTTCGTTTGATAGCCTTTATTGGACGACCAATAGCTCGCACTGCTGAGTAACTCCCAAGGTACGTTGTAGTAACCTCCCTAATAAACCCTAAGGTCTAAATGACCTTTTTCTTGGCCAGCTTGTGAAAGCCTGTAGAGTCGGAAGGCGTTATTCATTGATGCATTCAGAGGCCACATCAATAGTTGCCAATACCACTTTTTCGATTGATACTGATCCGATAACAGCCTATATTCTGATCAAGCCGATCGACACCGCCCATAAATTTATTATATTGTTGGACACAAGAAGGCTGCTGGATGACCACTCTTCGCTTTTCCCTAGCAGACCACCGCTGTGCAAATCCCATGGGTGCAACGCCTTCACATGTAGATGCAACTGTCACTATGTTGTTATCATGATAACGAACAAGGGTGATGCCTGTACGGGTGTCTGTTATTAGATGGTAACCGCCACGAGGTTGCTTTTTCATATCTTGCGGCAATTTCAAAGGGGCTTTTTCAACGCGGTTTGCACGAATCGTTCCAGTACCTTGGTAGCCACTTTCTTTTAACGCCTTGAGCAATCGAAGTGATGTGAAAAAGTTGTCCATGTAAACATGAGCTTGAAAGCCATCGCCTAATTTTGCGACCAAGCTGGTAACTACAGAACCACCGACGCCTAGTTCAGGATTTGTATTACCAGTACTAGCACCTTGATATGGTTCGGCTTGGATCAGGTAGCCAAGGCGTGTTGCCATACACCAGGTCTTGAAACCAAATCGTATTGGTTTTCCATGGATGTGCTGTTTTGTGCTATGGTGACCATAATAGGAATTCATGGATTCATCTATACTTACTTCAGTATATTTTGGGGAATACGCCATCCATTTTTCATTCAATATTTTCCATAGCGGTCGAACTTTTGTAAATTTATCCTGGGGATCTAGTAACGCATTGTTGCACACGTGAATGTAACGCAAAATCTGTTCGAACCGAGATCTAGATATAGCGTTAGCAATTCCGGGGTGATAAGTATCAGCCACAGGCGTGGCACAGAGGTGTTGTGGTGCTTTTTTTTAAGAAAGGGGATAAAACCCTCTTGAAGAACTACAGACCCATCACACTTCTGAGCCACGTCTACAAGCTGTTTTCGAGGGCCATCACGAATCGTCTCGAGAGCAAGCTAGACGACTTCCAGCCTCCCGAACAAGCCGGTTTCCGTAAAGGCTATAGTACCATAGACCACATACATACGCTGCAGCAGGTTATACAGAAGTCCGAGGAGTATAACCAGTCCCTATGCTTGGCGTTTGTGGACTATGAGAAAGCCTTCGATTCGATCGAAACCTGGGCGGTGCTACAATCTCTCCAACGGTGCCGGATTGACTACCGATATATCGAAGTGCTGAAGTGTTTGTATGAAAACGCCACTATGTCAGTCCGCCTCCAGGACCAGAGTTCGAAACCTATTCAACTCCAGCGAGGGGTGAGACAGGGGGATGTCATATCCCCGAAACTGTTTACCACTGCGCTGGAGGATGTTTTCAAGCTTCTGGACTGGAATGGACACGGCATTAACATCAACGGCGAGTACATCACTCACCTTCGATTCGCAGACTATATCGTAGTCATGGCTGAGACCATGGAAGATCTAGGCACAATGCTCGATGGCATCTGTAGAGTTTCCCAACATGTAGGTCTTAAGATGAACATGGACAAGACGAAAATCATGTCGAACTTCCATGTTGTACCTGCTCCTATTCAGATTGGGAACTCTACGCTCGAAGTTGTCGACAAGTATATCTACCTGGGACAAATAGTCCAATTAGGTAGGTCCAACTTCGAGAAGGAGGTCAATCGTCGAATCCAACTCGGTTGGGCAGCGTTCGGGAAGCTGCGACATATCTTCTCGTCCGATATCCCACAGTGTCTTAAGATGAAAGTCTTTGACCAGTGTGTGTTCCAACATATAGTTGCTTGGAGGACACGTCTAAATAATGCCTTCCAGTATATCATCTTCTTCTTCCAAAACATCAATAATATCAGCCAGCGTCAAACTGAAATAAACACAAAAATACGTATTTATCGAGAATGAACACTAATAAAATCAATATATATCTCTGACAAAATACTGTGCACATCAATGCTCAGCGCCCCAGAAATGGGGCGTTACATAAAAGACTTCATAAAACCTAAAAAAAACGTAGTTATCGATCATTTCCTTTATCTTATTCATAATACAGATAATATCGACAAAATACTGTAAAAAAACTACTAATATGGGTTAACCCATATTTGCTCAACGCTCCAATTTTAAAACGGTTTAATTTTGACTAAAAACTTTTTATACTTTATTTTAGACAAATGTTTTTAAGCGTTGCATTATGTCAATCATAAATGTATTTATATTCTGTGACAGAATTTACTGCACTTCGCGCCATTTTTTCTGTCAAAATTCTTCTTTTCATTACGGTGTTTAGAAAGTATCACGATGGCGAAACTAAAACAGTGAGTAATAATAATTATTATTATATTGTTGTAGTCTTGCAACTGAAAATGAGCATGATTTTTACCAAGCCGCATTTTTTATGTCTTATAGTTTCGCTGGGCTGTTGTGGTCTTGCATCAGGTGTTCCACTTTCCAAAATCAATTGTAGCCTATATGTTGCCCAAATTTAACAGCAATGTAACAAAAAAAGTTTCGTTCAAATCCGTCCAGTAACTTCGGAGATTAGCGTGCACAAACAGACATATTTTTTTGTTTAGATTCTTGTTCCATTATTTATTCTTAGCCTAATTGAATTTTTTTATGTAAATATAGCCAATGTACAGAAATATTTTTTTAACTCTCTTATTATATGTAAAGATTATCACCTGTTGGACAAGCAATAGACAAAGTATCTGAATAACTAATTAGATTAGGATTATATTTCAAACAAATAATGCATTTCGTGCATGACGCCGGAGATGGGCCTCGTTAGCCTTGGTTGGCAATCTGTCTAGGAGAAGGAAAACTCCGAAATTAATCCAAACGTTCGGGGAGATGGGCCTCGTTAGCCTTGGTTGGCAACCTATCTAGGAGAAGGAAAACTCCGAAATTAAACCAACTTCTAGGGAGCATAACTGACACAAAACTCCGATCTAAGGTGTGAACCGACCCGTGCCGAGGGATTCGTGGCCAGAGGGTAAGCTGGTCGCAAATGGAGGGTGCCTGGGTTGGTGGTAACAGGGCACAGCTGATATTCCGCCTTACCCCCGTAAAGGGCTCTGCGGGGTGGACAGTTTAGATCCCTACATCTTGTGGGAACGCTATGGGAACAAAATCGACTACTTCTCCATACGGCGGCGACGCGGTTCGCAACCCATCACGTCTCGTTCCCCGCGAGGGCGAAAAGCGGCCTATGGAAAGCCGGTTTGCAACGTTGAACGTTGGAGGAGGGATGGATGACAAATTGGATTAAGTATGTCAGATGATGAATGATAGAAAGATTGATGTTCTTTGTGTGAATGAAACAAAAAGAAAAGGGTGTGACACCACCCAGCATTGCGCATATACGGCGTATTGGTCTGGGGTAGATAGTAACACCAGAGCCTGCAAAAGAGTTGGTGTAATACTATCTGCGCGAATGAATGAGTGTGTAAAAGAGTTAGAATGTGTAAATGCTAGGCTATTATTGATGAGAATGAAAGTAGGACTTACTCGTGTCTTTATTATTGGGGTGTACGCACCGGTCAATATGGTTACGGGTATGTCACAGCAAGAGCAAGACGAAAGGCAGGAGTTTTGGGAGAGTTTAAGAGTTATTTTGAGGAAATGTAAGGATCACGAAAGATTGATCTTGTTAGGGAATTTGAATGGGTGGTGAGTACAACGAGATGGATTTGAAAAGGTGTTAGTTGCATTCGGTGATGAGAGTGTGAATGAAAATGGAAAAGCACTGCTTGAAGTTTGTTTGGAGTGGAGCCTTTGTGTGACAAACACCATGTTTGATCACAAAATGATACATATGTATACGCGTGAGGCGAAAAATGTTAGAAGAAGTATGATTGATTTTGTAATAGTAGATGAACGATTGAGAAAGAATGTGTTGGATACAAGGGTGGATCGAGGGATCGGCATCCACACAGACCACTTCTTGGTGTTGATCCGGATAAGTGGGCTCTTAAAAGGATGGCAACACCGAGAGCATAATGAAAATATAGTTTTTGAAAGAATAAAAATAGAAAATCTACAAGAGAAAGATGTGAAAAATGAGTATAAACGAAGATTGATAGCAAGATTTGAGGGGTACGATGGCATAAATGATATGAATGAATTGTTGCAGTCCTTTAAAGAAGAGCTAGTATGTGTAGCATCTGAAGTATGTGGTGTTATCAAGAGAAGAAAAATACGAAAGGTTAAGAATACATGGTGGGACAAGGATGTACAATCAGCAGTGTCAGAGAAGAAGAAAGCTTGGTTGGATTAGTTGGCTGTCAGAGAAAATGAAAGAATGGGAAAAGCAACGAGTGAGGACATAGATGAAGCAAGAAAGGAGTTTGTTAGGTAAAAAAGAATAGTCACAGAAATGGTTAAAAGAAAAAAGAGGAAACGAAAGATGAGAAGATTATCTGACGATTTTTCGGAGAAAAATTTAGTTTTTTCTGTAGATCCGTTCGTGCAGTTCGAGGAAGAACACAATCATCAGAATACACATCAATCAGAGACAAGAATGGATGGATAGTAAATGGTAAACCGTGCGTGCTGAAGAGGTGGAAAGAGTATTTTGAAGGTTTATTTTAAAGAAAGGCTATAGAGACACCGATCGATAAAATGAATGGTAACGATAGCAATGATTAAAGCGTTATTGGCGTGGATGAGATCGTGAAGGCATTGGGAAGTATGAAAGTAGGTAAGGCTGCAGGATATGATAGGATTACAGTCGAAATGATGAAGGCTGAACAGGGCATCATAGTTGGTCAGTTGCAGCCGTTATATAACTTGTGCTGCAGCACCGGCCGAGTACCTAATGACTGGGACACAGCTGTAGTAGTGCCTCTTTATCAAGGAAAAGGCTCACAACAAGACTGCAAAAACTATAGAGTCATTAGCCTTCTCAGCATTGTTAGCAAATTGAATGCAAAGGTACTGATTGAAAGAATTATGAAAGTAGCCGTCAAGAAAATATGGGATGTACAAGCGGGATCCCGAAAGGGTAAGGGATGTACGGATCAGGTTTTTTCCTTGCTAAGCATAGCCGAAAAGTTTTTGGCCAAAGGTAAAAAGGTCTATTGCGCATTCGTGGATTTGGAACAGGCTTACGATAAAGTGGTAAGGAATGAAATGTGGTCGGTGCTGTCAATGAATGGGGTGGACAGCAGCCTCATTCAAGCTCTGAAATCCCTTTATGAGGATTCTAGAGCTTGTGTGCGGATAAACGGGGTATACACTGACTGGTTTACCATCGAGAAAGGTGTTAAACAGGGATGTGTACCGTCGCCGTGGCTGTTTAACCTCTTCATGGACAGTTGTTTGCAAGATTTAAAACATAGTGACTGCGGATTAAGGATGAATGGGTTACTCGACAAACGCCTCCTTTATACTGATGATCAGGTAATACTTGCATCATCAGCGGAGGAGTTGCAGGCGATGGTAGCAATCATGCATGGTGTATGTAAGTAAAGCGAAAGTTATGGTTTTTGAAAGGGAGGAATGCGTTACGGCATGTAATGTTTTGATGGACAGCGAGAGGAACAAGTGAATGAGTTTGTTTACTTAGGTACGTTGTTTACAAGAGATGGTAAGAATGAAGAAGATATTGAAAGAATAGTTAATGCAGGTAATAGTGTGAATGGAGCTCTGAAGGCGTTTATGAACAGTCAAAACGTGTCCAAAAAGGCACGTTTGGCTATGTATAGAGGGGTGTTAGTGCCTACCCTTATGTATGGTAGTGAAAGTTGGGTATGGCAGAAGAGACTTGAAAGTAGAATAAATGCTGTAGAAATGAGAGCACTGAGAAGTATGTGTGGTGTGTCTTTGACAGACAGAGTAAATAATTGTGTGATACGAGAGTGGTGTGGGGTAAAAGAAGTTGTAGTGACAAGCATCGAGAAAGGCATGTTAAGATGGTTTGGGTACATGGAGAGGATGGATGACGAAAGACTGACAAAGAATGACTAGGCAAGTGTGAATGGGACAGGAAGAAGGGGAAGACCTAGCCGGACGTTCTCTGACCAGATTGGAGACATCCTAAAAAAAGGACAAGTCAGAAGTATCCTAAACAGAAAAGCATGCATGAGAAACTTGATGAGAGTGAATGAAGCAAGAGAGGTATGTCAGGATCGTTGCAAATGGCGTTCCGTGGTATCTGCCTACCCCTCCGGGAAACAGGTGTGAGTCTATGTATGTATGTACGTACCTATTTAAAATGACTGCTCATGTTTTCTGCTAAAATGAAGAGTTATTGAAATTAAAACCGAATCGAATGCTGACAAAGAATCAAAGGTTTTACCAAGTAGAAACGTTAAGTACAAAATGGATACATCAATGTACATAAATAAAATGTAACGTAAAAGAAATTGCGTCATTTATAAATTTACTCTGAATGAAATTAAAATCTACATACTGGTTTGTTTGTTGACAATCATGTGAAACATTCGGAGAAACAAAGCGTAGAACACTAATAAAATACTACACTGAATATTATATGGTTAGAGAAAGTGTATATAGATTGTAATGCTTGAAAGAATACAGTAGCACTCGAGACACAATATGGACAAGCGAAGCAGAGTAACCAAGTTACTTTTGACTAAGTTTGTAGTTGAAACAGAAGATGAAATTCGCAATCTAACCAATTTGTAGGCAAAATATATTATCTGTATTGGCAATCATTTCTGTATTTTTTAAATCACAGTGTAATTATAAAAAGATACTGAATCATTTATTATTCCAATACCTATATATTGTTTATGATAATATTCTAAACCAAAACAAAACTTTGATCAAACTAAACCGAATTACAATTTGCAGCATCGATATATATATTCTGTGTTCAAACAAAAATATTCTGTTCGTACAAAGGAAACCGACAATCTGATGTTAGTTTAGATAATCGATTCAGCGCGGTACTTTTTTTAGACACACAGAGTGACGTGAAAATAACAAAGGCAATTTCTACTTCGGTGTCAATTTTAGGCGCGGTTTTGACGCGAGTGCGATTTATTTACATTTGGCGGTTCGCACGACCAAAGTAATCGAAGATAACACATCGATAGGGTAGTAGGCTTTTACTAGGTTTTTCTATTAGTACTTTGCAGTATTGGATTAATTTAATATACTAGCAAACTCGCGCAATGGCTAGCTATTAATATATTATTAACAATTCTCTAAGCATATTATCTTCTATCTTTTTCTTTTGAGCATGTGGCCAGTATCGCCCAGAAGCCTTCGACATGACCTAACGGTTGTTGTTCTGAGACAAGAACCGGGACCAACAGACTAACCTATACTCGGAAGCACGGTAGTACACCGATGTAAATGCCAAACGTGGTCTCAGTCTAAGTGGCGACCTGTGCAAACGTTGCTTAACTTTGGCAACTTACTGCAAACGGCAATCTAAGTCTCGTTTTGAGTGCTATAGTATGTTATAAATTATTTTGAACAACTACCTTTACGATAAAAATATGGCCAAACTCTGAAGTATAACAAAACGCTTCGCCAAAGTAATATGAATTGACAATTCCTTCGGCAATCGTAGACCCAGCGATAATAAACCAAGCTGTCTCCACTACCATCATAAACTACAGAACGAGTACTTACGAATTTCTTCCACTGTAATCTACCATTCACTTAGTGAACTATTTTACCAATTCGAATACCTCGAATGATGATAAAAGAGTCGGGTGTCTTAAATAATGTGTCTGAATAAAACATTAGTAAAAGTAATTGCTGCGTAATTGTAATGTACCCGTAAATTACCATTCCCTCATTAAACGATACAGCTGAACCTTGTTTTAGACTTGAGCACGAACAAGTGATACTTTTTCTTAGTAATGGCGACACAATATATCATTTTCGCCCTTCACGGTATGTCATTTTATTACTGGGATCAATTTTACGACATTCGATACTTTTACGGTTGTCCACGTTACTTACCCTACTTTATCATCGTATGGAATTTTGAGAAGCAATTTTATGTTTTTAATAGATTCTCATTTTACTACCGTACAACAGTGTATGAGATTTATAAAGGATGTAAAATGTTTCTTTACGACGCAATCAGAGTCTCACGACTTTAATAAGGTGTGTTTGATTAAGTACTCTAAACCGTGTCGCGCATTCTTAATGTTCCTTAAGGGGTTATAGCAAGAAATAGGAAGCTATGAGTTATCGCCGGCAGATTACACGTGAATTAATATCGATATAATAATGATTATGAAGTCAGTTTCATACTCCATCACTATTATATAACAAAAGATTTACATCTTCTTGAATGGTTGAGAAGTTGGTTAATGATAGCAGTTTTAGAATATTTGCTGGTTTGTAAGAAGCATTAAATAGACGAAATTTAAAGACCTGCTTTATTTTAATAACGTGGCAATAACCGACTTTTATAAAATTTATTGATTGCAATTATATGTATGTAAATTACCGTAAAGCTTTAAGTTTTACTTGTATGATATTATGTATTGGACGAAAGCAATTACTGCCTTACATCTTACGTGCAGACTAACAATGACAATAAAGTGGCGCTTCACCTTTTGGGTAAAAGATACTTTAGTATTGGCTAAAGTTAAATGGAATGATGATTATATACCTAAATAAATAAAGATTCATGTATATTCTTAAACAACAACACACCAATTTTAAAAGAGAAGGATATATAATATTATTACCTACCTTGTAGTATATTTTTATGTCTTAGCAATATATTTATTTACTTACAAAATTACTCATCTAATATTAAATGAAGTCAACCACTTTTCGTTAAGAAATCTTAATCTTTATAAAATATTTCAATAAGGCACCTTTTTAATATGTGTGTCGCGTTTAGATGGTGTGTAGCAATAGCATATTATGTTTATGCGCTCTTAAAACCAGATTAACTTCGTGACAAGCTTTCTCGGTCGACAAAAAAAATGGTTTGTCTAGTGGTTTTCTAGAAAATTATATGTACATATGACTTACTTGCTTAAAGTAGAAGGTAGGTAAGTAAAGTAGTGTTTTTCATTTGGATTAGACAAGTATAAATGTCAAGAAAACAAACTGGGATATGAAGATAATTAGTGCGAGATGGATTATGCTAAAGACTAATTCTTCGATTGAATGAACATTATCTAGAATAGGTTATCACAGTAATTCAATCAAAATAAATGTATTTACTGTATTTTACCTACATACTAATAAATTTACTAAAAAAAAAAAAATTAAAGCGATTCGTTTACTACTCCACTACTATTCCAAATCATCGTAATTTATAAAAAACGACCCTTACAAAATACTCTGTCATCCCTTCCATCTAAAACAAGCCCCTGATACTTCAATTTGTGAAATCAACGATGTCTTTTTAATATAAGTTCGTCAGTTTGTGATACAAGTCACGTATAGGGAGTACTGCGTCCGCGAGGGACCGACGCCGAATTATCCCGACGTTGGAGCCGGACCTCGTGACTCCCTCACTACTACTGATACCTTGAACTCGTATATAACGAAAAGCCATTCTATTATTTAAGACGTTTAGATGTATTGTGTTTGGCACTAAAAGCATGGAGGCATGAAATATGGGCTGTGTAGAATTATGCGGTTAGCCGCATGTGCGATGTTGCGGACTGACCAATCGTATTTAACAAAGACAGACAAACTAAATCAATTCAAATTTATGAACGCCGCATATTTTAAAACTATTTCATGTAGCAAAAAGCTTGGCAGCTGAACCCATTGTACCGGAGTATGCCGGGTGAATACCTCAAATGGGTATGACATAAAATACTGTTAGTAAAAGGCACGGTTTTTATTAGAAAGTCTTGTAACTTTGCTGTTATTATCTAGTATTTGGTTAATTTTAATTAGTTGACTGCAAGACCTTAAAACACTCTCTCTTAAAAAGCAACAACAGGCCACAATCATCGTGTCAGTCTAGAGACGTCTCATAGGTCTCCCCCAAGGTAATAATAATAATAATATAATAATATTCTACCCCATACACACAGCACCATCTAGTCCCAAGCTAAGCAGAGCTTGTGTTATGGGTACTAGATAATGGATAAACATACATATATACTTTTTTTTTTGTAAATACATACATATTATACATAGAAACACCCAGACCAAGACAAACATCAATGTTCATGCACACAAATGTTTGCCTTGAGCGGGAATCGAACCCGCAACCTTCGGCGTAACAGTCGCTTACACTACCGCTGCGCCAACGGGTCGTTCTCCACACAGACCGATTTTGAGCCGCCCGCATCCAACCGCTTCCCGCGATCTTAACCAGATCGTCGGAATACCAAAGGATAATTAAAATGGCATACCACAAGTCCTGGAACAAGAGTTACAATCTTGAATAACAATTTAATTTCTTTAAGACGATAACATAAATTAAATTTGGACCATTTTGCGCTAAAGTTCGGGATTGCGAGCCGAATGAAAAAGCTGAGAATGTACAATATATTTCGGCAAATTTTCTCGAGCGTACTAGGAGTGCAGACCTAGTGTATAGTAGAATTTCCTACGGAGGAGAATGCGAATCACGTTCTAGGCCAAAAAAATTCAAGCGCTTTGGCGATCTCTCTCAAATTATCCGTTGGACAGAGCACTCGTGATGTAATTCCATGCATTAGCGGCATTGTTCATGTGTACGATCAATTGATTGGAAAATATTAGTCACTTTAAAATAAGTTTATGAAATCAATGGGAGCCAGACAACAGTGCTGTTGATATGATAATGCTAAAACTTAATATGATAGTGCTACGAACATTTCATAGAAGTTTTGAGTAATTTAGTAAAAAATTAATACAACTGAATAGATTGTTAAATAAAGGAATGATAAAAGATTTTTTTATGTTGGTAAGTTTAGTATTCTTGTGCCTAATGAAAGAGTTGTACTTTCAATACTTCTAACTGATCTCCTGTAAGTTGCCATTGGTAACTTATATTTTCGTTACCCGCTTGACTGAGAAAATGAATCAATAAATATTTTAACCTCTCATAATTTTGGTTGACGCTGCGTTATGTCGCGTTGAAAGCATGGTTGTCGAAATTAGGTGTTTTTGTTCACATCCTGTTACTAAAGGTACTGTGCTATTAATGTCGCGAAAATAATTCTAATGCAAATCATTTACAACAAATAGGTAAATTCAGTAATGAAATACATTTATTTATAACAATCCCAAAACAAGATAATTCAAAAGCGGTTATAATCGAATAATTGTGCGAATTTAAAACTATAAAGCTGGACCGCATACACATAGTACATACAATTAATTCCTTCACTAACTCAATGAACACATCCACAATTACCGCTTATATAATTAACGCAACATTTATAAACAAAATTTGATTAAACCTAATATTTTAATGCAAATACGCACTAAGCGTATGTTTTGTAATCAAAATACAAAAAGCCATTTGTCTAAATATATATTTTGAAATAGTGTGTGTCATTAATGTCTATAAAATTGCTAATTTACTTAATGGAACACATTCTATTGAACTATTACACTAGTAAATCAGTTTATTTGAGTTATATAATTGTTGATTTTCACTACATTTTCCTATATATCCCAATTTAATAAAACAGATGACATCATGCGAATATGGTACACGTTTTGAATTTATCTCCCACTAATGGATTCAAAGTACACTTAGGTGTACTTTGAGTCCATTGGTGAAACTCGAAAGAAGAATTTGTGTATCACAAATCAAGATCAATGTGTTGTGCCGTGTTGACATCAAGCCTAGAAAAATCGTCGCAATGCCAAACAAATTCGTAGCCTTTTCAATCACTACGTACTACATCCGTGCAGTCTACCTATACATCCAAATAAAGATATAAGAATATCACCTTATAACATACACACATCAACAAAGTCTAGGGATATTTTATATTTCATCAAATATCTAAAAATCTGTGAAGAATTTTCTGATACAGTAAATAGAAGAATCATAGATTATTTTAAGGTCTTTAATAAAAATAAAAAACATTTCGTGTTTTTTTTTTGTTTTAAATAAAAAAAATATTTTTTTTAATCATCATGGAAAATTAGTATGATAACAACAAACATTTCTTCTTAAAAAACTATTAATTTTAATAAAAATGGAAAAAATCTTGTAAAATCTAATCATTAATAATCAGTGTTGCCACCTCTTACATTGATTACACATCGACATCGATTGTTAATACTTAAAATTAAATTGTCAATGTCTTGCTGCGGTATGAGGTCCCATGTCCTTTGCAAGTGTTCGTAAAGTTGTTGTTCAGTCGTCAAATTTGGTGGAAAATCTCTCAAAGCTTTTCGTTGTAACATGTCCCAGGCATGCTCGATAGGATTTAAGTCGGGCGACTGTGCAGGCCAATCCAAAACTTGAATATCGTGCTCTCGGAGAGCGGTCGATACCAGCCGCGCCGTATGGCAAGGAGCATTATCGTGCATGAGTAGAAATTCATGGCCTATTTGAGTTCTGTGTGGGACAATAACGGGCTCTACTACCTCCTCGTGGTATTTTTGTGCAGTCATGCTGCCTTGGATCCAAACGAGTTGGGTTCGTCCGCCAAGACGAATTCCTGCCCACACCATGATTGTCCCGCCTTGGTATGGGTGGACCTCCTGAGGGTGCCGTAGACGGCTAACTCTCCCTGGAGCTCTCCAAACGCGTGTTCTTCGTGAATCCGGGTGAAACCCAAACCGGGACTCATCGGTGAACAGCACCAAAGACCATTGTTCGTCACTCCATGGTAAATGCTCCCGAGCCCACGAAAGCCGCCGACCGCGATTGCCACGTCGCAATGCTGGAACACGCAATGGTCTTCGAGCATAAAGATCAACTTCATGTAACCTTCTTCGCACGGTTTGGTCGCTTACCAGCAGTTGGTGGTCCTCCTGGAGCCTTTGCACTAGTTGCAGCGCTGTGATATTGGGTTGTCTTCTGGCGGTCATTTGGAGAAATCGATCCTGTCTCTGCGTAGTAACACGA
Source organism: Euclidia mi (assembly GCA_944739405.2). NCBI lineage: Eukaryota > Metazoa > Arthropoda > Insecta > Lepidoptera > Erebidae > Euclidia > Euclidia mi. Next base: position 45,161,804 of record OX123186.2, on the reverse strand, counting down.
TATCTACCTGTGTGCTGTTCGGCTACATCTCCAGTACTGCGATAACGTGACCACAACCTTGATATCACATTTTGACTGGTATGTAGGGCCTCAGCAACGACGCGTTGAATTGCACCATTTTCTAACATGCCCACGGCTCGTAACATTTCATCTCGACTCAAATGACGACGTGACATGACTTTTAAAGTTCGTACGTCACGTTAAATTAAAAAAGAAAAAGAATTAAAAACCCTTTTCATTAATAATTATAATAAAACAGTTTTAACTTTCTTTAATGTAACGAATTACTAGCAAATTTGCCGCCATATTTTGTTTATTATTTTGTTTTTTTTCTTTCCATGTTCAAATTTTGAAAATAGAATAAAAGAGGTTTTAATCTGTATATAAACTTTTTGTGGAAACTAACAAGGTTCTAAACTATAAACTCGTAAATAATTTAGGATTAAGATATCCCTAGACTTTGTTGATGTGTGTAAACCTGATCACTTCATTCTAATGACACTAAACTTCAAAAATGTAATAGTCCCGGTACATTGTTTTTCATGCATATTGAATTGTTAGTATACCTCACAATGGTGGTTTATTTGTGTATATTTTTTATTAACCTAGCCACCGTTAATGACTGCGGGTGAATTAAACAGCGGTCATTTAGTTTTACTGACGTTGATAATTATTACTGTTGGGCCCATTAAGCGCACTGAAAACAACCATGTATAATATACTTATGTGTAATTTCAAGCGCGCCCGTGTATTGTGAAGAGATTAAAATATCAAAGAACGATAGCGTAATAAAAAGCAAGATTTATTGTTTAGAAAGGCCATAAAAAGTGGGTTATATGCTAGCTACATAAATGTAGCTAAAATTTGAAATTTTGGCAATTTTGCAAGGATATATTTAGTACATATAACCCTTCCAAAATTTCGCATCCTATAGACAGTGACAAAACAAATAATTGTCATTCAATTCTTTCAATCAGCCTATCGCAGTCCACTGCTGGACATAGGCCTCTCCCAACACGCGCCACAGTACACGGTCCTCAGCCTTCTGCATCCAGTCTGTCCCAGCCACCTTTTTCAGGTCGTCGGTCCACCTAGCCGGGGGCCGCCCTACCTTACGCTTGCCGAGACGTGGTCTCCACTCTAGGATACGCTTGCTCCATCGGCCATCAGTCCTTCTACAGATATGGCCAGCCCACTGCCACTTGAGTCTACTGATTCTGTGAGCTATGTCGGTAACTTTGGTTCTTTGTCGGATAACTTCGTTTCGGATTTTATCCTTCAAAGAGACGCCAAGCATAGCCCGTTCCATAGCTCGCTGAGTGACTTTTAGTTTGTGGACTAGTCCCACTGTGAGTATCCACGTCTCGGCACCGTACGTCATAACAGTTAGGACGCATTGGTTGAAGACTTTGGTCTTCAGGCATTGCGGTAGGGGCGAAGAGAAAACTCGACGTAGCTTGCCAAACGCTGCCCAACCCAACTGGATCCTGCGGTCGATTTCTTTCTCGAAGTTCTTTCTACCAAGCTGGACTACTTGCCCAAGGTAGACATACTCTTGAACAACTTCGAGCATCGATCCGTCGACATAAACCGGTCCCGGCACAATGTGTTCGTTGAACATAATCTCGGTTTTATCCAAGTTCATGCCGAGACCGACCCGTTGAGAGGCTCCATTTAGGCTGTGCAGCATCTCGCTCAGCTCTTCCTGGCTCTCTGCCACGATGGCGATATCGTCGGCAAACCGAAGGAGGGATATGTACTCGCCATTAATGTTTATGCCCCGTCCAGTCCAGTCCAGAGTCTTAAAGACGTCTTCGAGTGCGTTGGTGAAGAGCTTAGAGGATATTACATCCCCCTGCCTCACCCCTCTACGCAACTCAATGGGGCTGGTTTTACTGTCCCGGAGCTGGACGGTCATAGTGGCCGTGTCGTACAAACATTTCAACACCTCGATGTAGCGCCAATCGATGCGACACTACTGCAGAGCATCCAGAACCGCCCAGGTTTCGATGGAGTCGAAGGCTTTCTCGTAGTCCACGAAAGCCATACGCAGCGGCTGATTGTATTCGTTGGTCTTCTGTACAATCTGCCGAACAGTATGGATGTGGTCTACGGTGCTGTAGCCTTTTCGAAACCCGGCTTGTTCCGGTGGCTGGAAATCGTCGAGTTTTCTGGCGAGGCGATTTGTTAGGACTCTCGAGAACAACTTGTAGACGTGACTCAGGAGTGAGATGGGTCTGTAGTTTTTCAGCAGGGTTTTGTCCCCTTTTTTGAAAAACAGAACCTCCGCACTCCCACTCCACGCCTGAGGTGTTAGGCCTTGGTAGATAACGGAATTAAACAGGCTCGCCAGCTCTTTCAGAACGGCTTTCTCATCTGCTTTTAAGAGCTCTGTGGTGATTCCGTCATCCCCTGGAGACTTGTTGTTCTTGAGCTGCTCGAGAGCCACTCTTACCTCGCCCTAGTTGACATCAGGGATGTCCTTCGTGTAATGGCGCGTGAGTTGGGCTCTGTGGTCATCATCGCTGGGTCTCGTGGGTTTAGGCATCCGTGATGCATACAAGTCTTTGTAGAAACCCTCAATTTCAGCGAGAATCTCGGACTTGGAGGTTACGGTTTTGCCATTCGCAGTATTGAGTTTCGACAGATGAATTCTACCAAGCTGGCGAGTGAAGACTTTGGTGCCTCGATTCTGTTCAATCGCAGCCGTAATGGCGCGGGTATTGGAACATCGAAGGTCACGTCGCACCAGCTTCCGGATCTTCCGGTTTAGGTTTCTTCCATCTGTCGAAGACGTCTGCGCATATGACATTCCCCTTCTTTGCCTCATAAGTTCGAGAGTTTCGAGCGAGAGTTTACTTTGTTTGTTGACGATTTTTCCGGGAAACACCCTTCGAGACACATCCTGTAGCGTTTTGACCACATCGTCGGTTTTCTCGTCAACAGTGCCATGGGTTTCCAGCAGTCCGAAATAATTGTATAAGCCGTTTTTTTGTCAAATGTAATATCTTTTACACAAATCAGATAGCAGTAAAACCGGCCGTAAGTGATATTTGCACCAACCCGTACGCCGTCACATTCTCCGCGGCATACAGTTTACTCCTAGTTATTATGTTTTCTTATTGAAAACCTTCGTCACGGCGTAGCAATTCTTGTGCCGTGACACCAACCGGCACCGACTGCTTTACGCTCTGATGAAGATGGAATCATCATCAGAGCGCTTCCATCGTTCATCGCACAGCTTCGTCAAGCGGTCATCTATCTAGGTGCTGTTTACTGCAAACGTCGCTTTACTATATCAATGTATACCGTACAGTATATCAAGTTTCGATATGGGCATAAAAGTGCCCATATCGAAACTTGATTTGCCTTTGACCATTTTTTTCAAATTCAAATTCAAAATTTATTATTCATTTGGGTCACAATGTGACGCTTATGAACGTCAAAATAATAAATTTATAAAATAATTACTTATAGACTACATTTACATTTACTGCCACGTTCGCAAAGCAATAGGAAGTACCATGAGAAAGAACAGGCAAAAAAAAAATACATTTTGTAAGGTGCTGCAACTGTTACACCTTCTATATCACTTGTATATATTTACTGTACATAATAATACTCAAGCATAATACTTTTGGTTAGCCTCCTCAGAATAGACATTGTGAAACAGGAGCATCCACTTACATTATACACATACATACATAGACTCACGCCTGTTTCCCCGAAGAGGTAGGCAGAGGTATATTAAACGCCCACTTTTCGCCGGTGTTTTGATCCCACGTAATAGGTGGCGAGCCTATTGCCGCTTATCGGGATATTGTGTTTGCCAGAGCCTCGTCCGTTGATCGGCAGGAGCACCACTTGCAGGTGAGGTTGGCTTGGGACCCTAAGTTCTTTGTGGGAACGCTATGCACCTTACATTACATATACCTAATAATGCAGGCATTCCGCGAAAGTGATCAGAACCATGGTGGAAATGATGCAGTTAAATATTAAAATCTAATACCAGCCCGCAAGACCGACATCGACCAGTCATCGCAAGAAGCACCCGTTCACGAGTATGACGCATGTGCCAGCCATCATCCCTCTCGCCATATAAGAGTGACAGGGATAACCAGACACACGACGCCACCACAAGAAATGACATTCTAGTGAGCATGACGACAACGGTATACGAACCAGCAGTAAGAAACAATCTATTGGTATACTGACCATGACCGCCAATTACCTCCATTTTCCAGATCGTTATAATTAACATAAGTTAGTGGAACGCGTGAAGGAATGCAAATGTAGAAAGAATTTTGTGAAGGTGACAAGTGAACAATGATATGATCAGGGATAAATAATGTTAAACTACATTCAACAAATCATAAAAATATCCAAATCCTGCAAAAATCATGTGTTCAAGAGGCACCTCCACTTAACATGTAAATAAAATAATCGTGTGTCTTATCATTTAAAAATTCCTTAATAGTGTAATAACCCCTTTGTAAAAGAAAGTTCCTAATTGTCCGTTTGTATTTGTGCATGGGTAAATTCATTATTTCAAGAGGCAATTTGTTGAAAAATCGTATACCAATCCCCGCAAATGAGTTTTGAACTTTATGTAGACGGTAGTTAGTTCCCACCAGTTTATGCTTATTCCTTGTGTTCACTTTGTGCAAATCACTATTTTTGCGGTATAGAATTAAGTTTTTCTTAATGTACATTAAGTTAGCATATATATATTGCGATGCAACTGTCAATATATCTACGTCTTTAAATTTATCACGTAAAGAATCTCTAGCACCTTATAAATTGTCAACCTTATAAAAATCAACTTATAAATTGCACGTATGGCCCTCTTTTGAATGACAGCAATAGTTTGTATATCAGCAGCTGTACCCCATAACATTATTCCGTAAGACATTACGCTGTGAAAATAACTAAAGTAAACTAGTCTAGCAGTATCTATATCTGTGAATTCCCTAACCTTTATAACTGCAAACGCTGCAGAACTCAGTTTTACTGCGAGACAGGATATTTGGGCGCCCCACTGAAGCTTACAATCTAAAGTTACACCTTAGAATACGGTTGATTCGACTAGTTCAATTGTTTCCTTATTTAAAATTATATTAGTAGGAACACTTTTGACATGAGACAAAGAGAATTTAACACATTTGGTTTTGCTTGAGTTGAGTACCAAATTATTTGTCGAAAACCAATCTAATACTTGTGCAAGAGTGTTATTGACGGTATCAAAGTTACTTAAATTACGATCAACTTTAAAAAATAGTGACGTATCGCCGGCAAACACAACTATATCACATAAATTTTGTACAAAGAACGGCAAATCATTAATATATATTAAAAAAAGAAATGGACCGAGAATAGAGCCCTGTGGAACGCCCATTCCTACTGGCAAACCTAGAGACCTACCCCCATTAATATCTACATACTGAATTCTATCACTAAGGTAGCTGGCAACAAGATTGAGTGCGGTATCTCTAATACCATAAAGTTTCAATTTAAGTAAAAGTGTATTATGTTACACACAGTCAAAGGCCTTTGATAGGTCACAAAAAAACACCAATGGCATCCTTCGAGTTTTCCCAAGCATTAAAAATATGCTTTAACAAAGTTACACCGGCATCAACGGTGGAGCGACCCTTAGTAAAGCCATACTGTTCACTGTGAAATAAATTATTTGTGTGAAAGTGGCTCTCTAGTTGATGCAAAATAATCTTTTCAAAAATTTTACTAATAGCAGGCAAGATAGAAATTGGCCAAAAATTACTAGAGTCGCTCTTTGATCTGATGCTCTTTTTTGAATAGTGGTATTACTTTACTGTGTTTCATTTCATCAGGAAATACTCCTGTATCTACGCATCTGTTGAATGTTGCAGCTAAATATGGAGCTAGAAATAATTTGTCGCACAAGTTTAACTGAAATGCCCCATAAGTCAACAGATTTTTATTATTGAGCGTCTTGAATACCTTCAGTATGTCATTGGTGTCAATATATTGAAAATTAAAAAGCACATCACACTCATTCACATTGCCCCTATTCAACATTTCTGCTTTGCTTGGACATGAATCAAGACAGCTGGTTGTGTTCACTGGTATGTTTATAAAAAAATTGTTAAAAGTCTGAGCAACATCAGTTTTCCTAGTAATAATTTCACCATTAAATTTTAATTCATAATTGTTATCTACCAATTTAGCTCGACCAGTCTCATTGTTAATAATGCTCCAAGTAGTTTTAATTTTGTTCTTGGATTCTTTGATTTTATTGCTTAAATATAAGGATTTGGCTAAAGCACATGTCCTCTTAAAAACCTTGGAATAATTTCTACCAAATTGAATAAATTCAGGATTAAAATTTTATTTCTTCATACCATATAGATCATACTTACAACCTAGCTCTACTTTTGTATATACCTACTGTTGCCCAATCACAAAAATTTACTTTGATGCTCCTTGCAAACGTCTTCAGTTTAAAAATTTTATTGTACTCATCATTAACAATTTTAAATAAGCATTTATATAATTCATCAGGATCATCAACGGTTAAGTCAATACTGGCGATCTTGGCAGCAACATCATTACTAAAGTGTTTGAGGCGAGCAGAGATCATTGGCCTACATGTAATTTCTTGTACTTTAGGGGTTGTATTAGTTGGAATTACAACCTTTTGCCCGCAGTGATCCGATGTCAAGTCAGTTAAAACAGCCTTACTTAAATAAAGACAATTGCAAAAAACATTATCTAACAGTAGATGAATGTGAGGTTATTCTGGTTGGTTCAGAGAACAAAACATTTAAATTAAATGACCTAAATAAGCTAACTAACCTAGTACAAATTGGTGATTTTTCTAACAAATTGACATTAAAATCGCCATATACGATTATAGACTTCCTACTAGAAATTATGTGTTTTCACGACATCCTCTATAATGCTTTCAAACTGAGTAAAGTCGCTTTGTGGTGGTCGATACACACACACTATAATATGTTGTTCAAGCTCAACACAAGAAATTTCAGCAGTGCGCTCGATAGAAAGTTTAGCTATATCCTTACGTTCTTTACATTTCAAACTATTACATACATATATTAGAGAGCCACCACGAATAGCCTTCTTTCTTACGAATGCACTTATAACAGAGTAATGTTGATTGTTAAATATTAATTGGTCACCTCGCAACCAATGTTCCGTAATACATAAGATATTTATTTATTTATTTATTGGACTTTATACACATAATATACATGTATCGGCGGATTATATCATATCATATCAATCTTATGTTTATTTAAAAATAAATCTATTTCTAATTCTTTGCCAGATAGGCCTTGTATGTTTTGATGAACTAAGTTTAAAACACATGATTGTCTATCTGTTGTCTCATCTAATAGTTTAAACTAATAGATGTGTCAATACCAAACAAATAAAAAAACCATCCTATCCATTAAAACCAAGGCTGTAGGATGCGATGATATTAGTCGACGAATGTTGATTCCTATTTTAGATCAGCTGCTACCTGCGCTTACCCACATTATTAACTTTTCATTTGATTCTGGTGTATTTCCATCCTTATGGCGCAATGCATTTATCCGATCTTTACCCAAGATCCCCAATCCGTCATTGCCTACCCACTTCCGTCCTATATCCATCCTTCCTTTCCTGTCTAAAGTGCTGGAGGCCTGTGTCCATAAGCAACTGTCTCGCTTCGTTTATGATAATAACTTATTAAGTCCTCTCCAGTCGGGTTTTAGCCCAGGCCAAAGCACTACCTCCGCACTCCTAAAAGTGACTGGCGATGTTAGGGTGGGCGTTGAGGATGGCAAGGTCACTGTACTGGTCTTGGTTGATTTCTCGAACGCCTTTAACACCGTCAGTCACGACATCCTCCTATCCATTCTCTCCCATTTTATGATCTCATCTGACGCACTGGATTGGTTTTCCTCATATCTTCGGGAGCGTCAGCAGGCAGTACGCATTGATGAATCCTGTTCATCTTGGTGTGTTCTCGACTCTGGCGTTCCACAGGGCGGTATTTTATCTCCTCTTCTGTTTGCTCTGTTTATCAATCTCATAACCCATGACCTTCGGTGTACTTATCATCTGTACGCCGATGACTTGCAGTTGTATTCACAGGCCAGAGTAGAAAATCTATCTGATGCTATTGGAGCTGTGAATCGTGACTTAGCAGCAATCAAAATTTGGTCCGATAGGTTCGGCTTGTACGTGAACCCTTCTAAGTGTCAGGCCATTATTATAGGAGGCAACCGTATGATGTGCCGTGTAAAGATGTCATCTCTTCCATCTGTTGTTTTTGATGGTACTGTAATCAAATTTCACCGCATGTAAAGGATTTAGGGTTACATACGAGGGTCAAACTGAAAGTTCTTAGAAAATCAAAAACTGATTACATTAGCCAGTTATTAGATTTATTATAACTTTTCAAAATATTGTCCATTGACGTCAATACACCGCTGCATGCGATGGAACCACTGGGAAAAGCACTTTGCCCACTCGTCCTTAGGGGTCTCTTCAATGGCATCGCGATACGCAGCCACCGCTTCTTCAGCATTCATAAACCGCTTTCCTTTAAGTTTTTCTTTAATTTTTGGAAATAAATAAAAATCACAAGGCGCGAGGTCGGGGCTATACGGCGGGTGACCCAGTAATTCAACGTTTGATGTCGCCAAATAGTCGATCGTTCGCTTGGCGGTGTGCGACGAGGCGTTGTCGTGGTGAAGGAGGATCCTACTGCGAGGTCGTTTCTCTCGAATTTTTTCCAAGACAAGTGGCAAACAATTGGTAGTGTACCATTCTGCAGAAACTGTTTTTTGATCCTCTAACACAATTGTTGCGAAATGACCTATCCTTCCAAAGAACGAGGCCACCATTTTTTTCCCGCACTTCGATCTCTCTTCACTTTAGTTGGCAACTCCTCGAAAGGAAACACCCACTGAGCAGATTGTCTTTTGGTTTCAGGATCATAACAGTAAATCCAGCTTTCGTCACCTGTTAGTATGTCGAACACAGCATTTGAGTCACCTCCGTTAAATCTTTCAATCATTTTACGGCACCAATCCACACGATGGAGTTTTTGAGCCTTAGTCAAATTATGAGGTATCCACCGGGCGCAAAGCTTCCTGACCGCTAAATGTTCGTGGAGGATTTTGTGCACTTGACTCATACCGATGCCTAAGCTTGTCCGAATCTGCTGATAGGTCACTCTTTTGTCAGTCTCTATCATACGCCGCACAACACAGATGTTATTTTCAGTCGTCGCCGTAGAAGGCCGTCCCTCACGTACATCATCAGTGAGATTAGTGCGACCACGTTTAAACTCATTAAACCAGTTGTAAACAGTCGCACGAGATGGGGCTTCATCGTGAAAGGCCAATCGTAGTCTATCATAACTTTCTTGTTGACTTAAATGACATCGAAAGTCATAAAAAATCATTGCACGAAAATTTTCTCGTGTTAAATTCATGTTGACGTGACACAGACAATTTTCAATTTGCCGCCAAATCGTAAAACAAATGACAAATGAATGAAATATATACTCAGTAATATTGGCAAAGAGTTCTATTTTCAAATTTTAGAATATTTTTTTTATTATATTGTTTATAAGTGGCCAGTTCTAAGAACTTTCAGTTTGACCCTCGTATCGATGACACTTGTAGTTGGCGAACTCACATCACCAATGTGAGCAAACGAGTTACCGGGACCCTGCGTTCTCTTTATCGCCTAAAACATTTTCTTCCCATAAAGACAAAGGTGACGTTAGTGCAAACTTTACTATTCCCGGTCATCGATTATGGTGATGTTTGTTGTTTCGACCTGAATGCAGTTCTTCTCGATAAACTTGACCGTCTTCTCAATAACTGCATTCGATTTATTTATAATCTTCGCAAGTATGACCATGTGTCTGCTTTACACTGGTTCCCCATTCGTCAGCGCCGGAGTTTGCGCGCACTCACAACGCTATTCTCTCTTCTTCATTCTCCAACTCCCCCTGCTTACCTTCAATCTTACTTCCGATATTTAGGCTCCTATCACGCAAAAGATCTTTGCTCCTCTTATAATCTTCTGCTTTTATGTTCATCACATTCTTCTGGTCTTGTGCATTCGTCGTTCATAGTCCAATCATTTCTGCTCTGGAATGCCCTTCCATTAGAGATCAGGAAGGCGTCGAACCGCTGGAAGTTTAAGTCTATGGCACGTGAACATATCCGAAAGGGACTATTGGCACCATCATCTTAATCATTGTATTATACATATATATATATATATATATATATATATATATATATATATATATATATATATGTATATATATATATGTATATATATATATATAATTTAAATATGCATATATATTTACGTATATATTATATTATGTTATATAGTATATATTTAATAATATAACCATGTATGTACCTATCTCTGCATCACCCTATGGTTGACTGGTAGAGAATGCTTATAGCATTAAGTCCGCCATTGTACCTATGAGTTGTATATAAAGTTTAAATAAATTAATAATACTACTATTGGTATAACTATTATCTACCAAATTCCTAAGTATTCTAGTAGTACTCCTGTCAGTTTATAAATTAAATGCTAATAATTTAGCAAGTTATCGCCTATGTACATAAGAAAGATACATAGTATATTTTGTTAAAAAGAAATTACTAATAAAAATATTAGTGTCAAAAAATAAAATACTGTCACTATGACATGTCCTATTGTACAATAATAAATTTAATTTACCTATCTGCCTGTTTTGGTCATCTGTGAGAGCATATGAATAAGGCAATGCACAAATAATAAAGCTACATCCTATTTTTGTGCTAACATCTATCATTAAGTCTGTTAATTCTATGAGACTGTTTTTGGAGACTAATGAGCTGTCACCATACAATATGATGACAGTAGTTTGTGCATTCAAGTCGGCATTCTTAATCTTATCAACTAGGGCACAAGACTGAGCTCCAGGTGAACAAAAGTTCTGTACTGGTCGCTCAGTGTCATGATCAATTAAGCTCCCTAAACCCGCTCCCAGTTGGTCTGGAAAAATTATTATTACATTCTTACTGTCAGTCTTTACTGGATGCAGTTTGTTTTGTGTATTATACTGACATCCATGTGCATACAATTCTATTGATTCAGCAGGTGTAGTCACACACTTTGTTGTACAACTGGAATAGTTATTATTAGAGTTGGATAATGAGATAAGTTGTTTTAAATTTTCTCGACCAACTCTTGAAATTTCTTCATATTTTAAGATGTATTCATGAGTCTCATTCTGGTGTTCCATTATAGTTCTAGTGAGTTGAGCTTGTAGATTTGATATTTGTGCTTGCAACTCACTTGTGTGTTGTTCATATAACAACCTACCAGAAACAAATTCTTCATTTGTTTCCTCAAGCTTTAATAAAAGAGACTTTTGACGTGACAACGTCTTATAAATTGGTTTGCCGGGTGACACTTCAAGAAACTGCGTTACGCTCCGCTCACGTTATGCGCTCACAATGAGAGCGAGTGAGAGGCACGCGTCCCGCCTAAGAGCGAGAGAGACAGACATAAAAAGTGAAAGGCACGCGTCTTTCATCCTTCTTCCTTCTATACGAATGAATATTCACATTAAAATTATTTTACCACTCAAAGTCGTTGTCACGTAAAACTTTCGCCCGTATACCGACTTTACAGGCAACCAATTTTTTTTATTTAATTTACAGTTATCTTGTGCATACTGACTCAATTTGGTAGACCACTTAGGACCAGATCTAAGTTTCTTAATTAATTTATTTAACTTAAACAATTTTCTAAATTTATTCTTACTAAGACATTTTTTGAAACAGTTACATTTAAGAGCTTTTAGCGCATTAATTTTGTCACCCAGGAGCTCAGAGAATAAGTTGTGAGTAGCAGTATTGTTAAAGGCCGCAATTGTGTCTTCTAGAGTTGAAATTCTGCCATAAGCCTCATTGAGACTTGCTTCTAACTCCACATTGCGGCTAAGTTGTCTGGAATAAATTTCGTCGCAGCTGCTGAAACACCTAACTTCTTCTCGTAGTCTGTCCCGTTGATCCAAGACATCCATATGCTCTATATGCAGCTCCGTGAGTTGTGTCTTCAGCTCAGATATACGGTCATTACCAATTTTAATTTCTTCTTCACAGTTAACGCGTTCCCTTAATAGTTGACTGTTGTCATCCTTGTACTTATTTAACTCGAGCAGAGTTATTCTTAATTTATTTTCCGCCTCCTTGGCCGTTGCCTTCCGAGTCATCATATGGGTAGCCATTGCCAAGGATTACAAATTACCTAAAAAATAAGAAAACAGCTGAGCAAAGTCAAAGAAGAGAGGAGATGTGATGGGGCTTGAGTATTATTGTATAGACAGAATAAATAAGAAAAGTTACAAAAGAAAAGTAGGGGATATGAATAAAAGATAAATTAAATTAATTAATTGTAGAAACTAAGAAATTGAGAACAATTTAGGTAATTTGAATACTTTAGAGTAATTATCTAATACTTTTACAAGGTTTATATTGAAATATCTCAGCTAATGAACTTAATCAACTTATTATTAAAATGTAAGTAGGTATACAAGTTACAGGTTTAAACCAATAATAGCTAATACAGAAAAGTACACAAATATATGAAGTACAGACAAGAATAAACAGTGTAGTAATTGTGAAGTGTATCTGTAGATTGTGTTTGTCTGGGGCTGTTGTTTAGTGCTCGATTTTGCTTCCACAGATAGTAAAGCTGGTAGCGCCATCTACCTTCCTATATAAAACTAATCGCATCAAGATCAATCGTTCCACGTCTAGTGCGAGCGATACCATATTTCCGTCCCGCTCTATCCCTCTCCCTGGAAGAGGCACTGCCTTCGCCTGATTCGTCGACGCGATCGTGGACGCGAGTGAGAGTCGAGAACATTCCTCCCGCTGAGAACGCTGTCTCGATACCGTACCGCGCCGCACCGTTGTATGTGATTATATAAACCGCTCGCAAGTGGGAGTGACGGTGAATTGAAGTGTAAACAATCAGCTGCATCACGAAACACCAGGAGGAAAGAAACGAAGAAGGTTGTATAAGGTAAGTGCCTTCCATCCTTGAAATATCCTATACCCACTCAATCACCTCCTCCAGTATCCATCTCCTCTTCCCTTATTCCTTTCTAGGCGACCCAGAACTCGCCCTAATAGAGTCCATTCCATTAATCCTTCCCAAGTCGCCTAGAACCCTACGGTTTCGGTGTAAAGCCGAACCATTTTTTTTGATCCATACGAGTCGGATTCATTTACGTTTTATACGTTATACCGCTATACCTAGGCAGTTATGGCACCTAGCTATACTCCTAATATATTCACATAACCATCACATGGTTATTTCCGCCCGCATTAGTAGGTAAACTTTTATGTAGCTACCTACTTATTAAATTATTATTTCTGCAACTATCATAGTTGTCTTATAAATCTCATATTTCAATCAACTTTTAGTTCCTCAGCTCTAAAGTGTTGCCTACTTAGCCTACTTAGGTAAAATAAAAGATACATTAGATATTCTTATTTTGTTTCGTTCTCATTAGCTTATACTTACGTAAGCATGTCACAACAAAAGAAGTCACGCGTGTCGGAAGACAAAGAGATGACAATCTTAGAAGCGAAACGCAATATTTTATTTGAGCGCATCCAAAACATATATGAATGCTCAAAAACCGCATCTATGTCTGACAGTAATAGCGTAGCATTTCTCAGTTATTGTATAACAGTACATAGTATTCGAACAGATTTTCATAAGTTGTTAGACGATTATAACGCAAGATTACTTTCTATCAATCCTGATGAACAACCGAACTATCAGGCGTATACCTCATTCGAAGATCTTTATTGTATTATTAAGCGTGTACAATCGCAATTGGAGGGTAAATGTTCGGCAGAGCCCGTTGCCCGCAAACCGAGATTACCGCCAATCGAGATTATGTCGTTTGACGGAGATATACGAAATTGGCCGTTATTCTATGCGAGTTTTAAGTCTACAGTGCACGATAATGGTTCTCTGACAGATGCTGACAGGTTGTACTATTTAATAGGTAAACTGTCACCGAGGCCCAGTCCGTATTTGCAGGTGTCACACCCAGTGCTGAGAATTATCAGGTCATATTTCAGTCACTACTTGACAGATATCAAGACACGCGCGTCCTAGCGTCTACCTACTTTGACCAAGCTTTAAATCTCAAACTGTCCAGCAACGCGTCTGTCTCGAATTTCCAGCTGTTTATTGATAACTTCGTAACCGCGGTTAATTCTCTTAGGAATTTAAAATTAGAAGATCTTTCCGACTTTATGTTGCTTCAACTCGCTTTAAAAAAGTTTGACACTGATACAATTCGCGCATTCGAGATGACGGAACGCAATAATAAAATACCTACACTAGATAGTTTTATTTCGTTCATCAAAGATCAGTGTCGAATATTTCATAATACGCAGTCTGGTTCACCTGGCCCGTCTAACACTAACAACAACAAACAAAGGTTGAATAAATCGCGAAATAGTAATAATAACTCAGTCCCTAATCCACAATCTTACGTAACATTTTCGGAATCTAATAGTAATAATTCACAGAAGTGTCTGTGCAGTAATATAGTGCACGACCATTACTATAAGTGTCCCACCTTTAATGATTTAAATCCAATTGCTCGTTTTAAAAGCGTAAAAGATAACAAAGCTTGCATTAATTGCTTAAGCATAAAACATAAAACGGGTAATTGTTCCAGTAGAACGAGATGTCGCACGTGTAAACAAAAACATCATACACTGTTACATTTTGATAAAAATAACCGGTTGTCAAGTCAAGCCGCTAACCTTGACACACTCACGCAAGTGCAGAACACGGTAGCTGCGCCTTCCACGCCTCGCAATAATGAGATATCGTTGTGTACGACATCCATTGCGCGGGCGGCACGCACGCGCGGACGGCCTTCGCGCGCTTGTAGTGATCAGAGCAGTGCTAGGCCGCCATGTATGGCGTCTAAGACTGTTCTGTTAGCGACAGCGCAAGTTATCATATATGATGTCAATGGGTCGCCGCACATGGTACGTTGTCTGCTAGATAGCGCATCTCAGACCAATTTAACAACGTTAGAATTGTTCAAACGCTCGGATTATGGAATAACTTTAAAAATACGAACTCAATAATCCGAGGGATAGGCGGATCAGAAAAATATTGCAAAGGTTCCGTAGATATTAAAATACATTCGCGTTTTAATAGGGACATTAATTTTAACATTTCTTCACTTATCGTGGAACGTATTACAGACACGTTGCCAAACGCTAATGTGGACGTGTCGCTCCTCACACATCTCGAGTCATTACCACTAGCGGATTCGGAGTTTGCGAATCCGGCAGACATTGATGTTTTGATCGGAGCCGCAATATTCCCGCACTTGCTACTTACTAAAGTGGTACGTAGTGAGCAAAATAACTTACCGCCCGCTATTGAGACGGTATTCGGGTATGTAATTATGGGTACCGTACCTATATTACATACTTCTCAATACGTTACGTCTTGCTGTTGTTCTGTTCTTCAAGAAAACAATATTGACTCTCTTCTCAAGCGCTGAGCCATAAAAATCTCGAGTGTGAAGAACATTTCCGCGCTACCACTGTTCGTGACGACAGTGGCAGATACGTTGTGGCGTTGCCATTCTGTGGTGACCCTTATTCGTTAGATGACTCGTACGCTGCTGCGCTCAGACGTTTCCATTGTTTGGAACGTAAACTTGATGCATCACCTAAGTTACGCAGCGCCTATAATGACGTCATTCGTGACTACATAGATAAAGGATTTTTGAGTGTAGTTGTAAACAACGAGGGCAACTCTCTGCCCTCATATTATATCCCGCATCACGGCGTAGTTCGCGAAGATAAAACCTCTACTAAACTTCGTGTGGTTTTAGACGCTAGTTGTAAGACTACATCGGGTCAGTTGATTAATGACATTTTGCATGCCGGCCCCAATCTACAGGGTGATTTATTTAACATCATAATAAAGTTTCGTCTTTTCCAAATCGCTCTGTCAGCTGATTGCCGCCAAATGTTCCTCAATATCGGCGTTCGCGAATCTGACCGTAGATTTCAACGGGTCTTTTATCGTTTTGACAAGAAAGAACCTTTATCTGTGTATCAGTTCAATCGTGTTTGCTTTGGACTCAAGTCTAGCCCATATCACGCGTTACGAGTTGTTCGCCAGTTGATCGCTGATGAAGGCGATCACTTTCCCGCCGCAGCGGCTGTTGCCACTTCCGCTTTGTACATGGATGACATTGCCTGTAGTGTCATATCCGCTCCGCTAGCAATTTCGCTTTGTGAAGAGCTTATTCAGCTTTTCAAGCGAGGCCAGTTTGATCTTGTCAAATGGACAAGCAACTCTAAGGAGGTTCTCGCACGCATACCAGATTCTCATAAGGCTTCTCCAGACTATGAGTTTGAGAAGTCTGTACCGCATAAGGTTCTCGGTTTACGCTGGGACAAATCCTGCGATAGTTTTCGGTTTGACGTCTCACCACCAGATGATAAGTGCACCAAACGCACTATGCTGTCCACAGTGGCTCGACTATGGGACATAATGGGTTTTGTGGCTCCCACAATTTTGTACGCCAAGCTCTTGATCAAAGAGCTTTGGCTATCAAAGTGTGAGTGGGATGAAACACCCCCTGACCATATTGTCGCCGCTTGGGGCCAGTTTTGTATTGAGCTTACCGCGCTCAATCAAGTTACTATTCCGCGTCATCTTGGGTTGGTAGATGGATGTACCATCAACTTGATAGCTTTCGCTGACGCCAGCGAGCGTGCTTACGGCGGAGTCGTATATCTGCAAGTCCGCATTGGTTCTAACTACTCGGTGCAGTTAGTTTGTGCCAAGTCTAAGGTCTCACCTGTTAAAACCGTTTCAGTTGCGAGACTGGAGCTGTGCGCGGCCCTTCTGCTGTCTCAGTTGCTCCGCAAGGTTCAAGACACAGTTTTGCCCCTCTACCCCATTAATAAATTATACGCATTTTCCGACTCCAAAGTAGTGCTCGCTTGGATTCATTCTTCTCCTCATCGCTGGCAGACTTTTGTCGCCAACCGCGTTAACAAATTGATTGAACTGGTTCCTGCTACTTGTTTCAATCACGTCGCGGGTATTGAGAACCCCGCAGATTGCTTGTCTCGTGGTGTCACTCCACTTAATCTTCTGCATCATCCATTGTGGCGTCGTGGACCTTCTTAGATCTCCCATGATCCGTCAGAATGGCCCATGCATACCTTTGACCACAGTGCAGAAGACGAAGATGTACCCGAGCGGAAGTCTGTTTCTTATCCCGTGATTGCTGAGGTTGCGGAGTCTCCCATCTATGCACTCGCACTTAGCATGTCATCGTGGTCTAAGTTACTCCGCGCCATCGTTTATGTCTATAGGTTTCTTAGGCACCTACCTAATGAGACTTTTGTATCAAGTACTGATCTGAAATTCGCAGAATGTAAGTTACTACAAGCTGTACAAGCTGTTCATTTTAGTAACGACATTCAAAATTTAAAGGACAATGTACCTTGTTCTCCCACTATCCTTAGACTCAAGCCGTTTCTCGATGAACATGGCGTCATACGCGTTGGGGGTCGTCTGTCAAATTCGGATGAACCTTATAACTACAAACATCCTTGTATTCTGCCGCGACATGATCATGTTGTCGACCTTCTTGTTGATTTTTATCACAAGAAGCACCTCCATGCCGGTCCGGAGTTGCTTATGTCCTTACTTAGGCATAAGTATTGGATTTTAGCCGCTCGACGAATAATTCGTCACAGAATACATAAATGTAACGTCTGTTTCAAATTTCGTCCGCGTCCGACTTTCCCTTCCATGGCCGATCTTCCTAGCCAGCGCGTCAACCAGGTTGCTAAAGCGTTTACACACACCGGTTGTGATTACGCAGGACCACTGCAGTATACGCCAGTGCGTGGTCGAGGTGTTAAAAGCCGTAAAGCCTGGCTATGTATTTTTACATGCTTAACGACGCGCGCTACGCATATTGAAGTTGCGACAGATTTAAGCACGGTGTCATTCCTGGCAGCCCTTAAACGATTTCTCTCACGGCGCGGCCCTATACAGTGTTTGTACACGGATAACGGCACTTGTTTTGTGGGCGCAAGCTCTTATATACGCGACCTTTATAAATTTCTCAGGGAAGAATATCGTACTCGTCTTCAGGAGGAACTTTCCATAAATCATATCGACTGGAAGTTTATTCCACCAGCATCACCGCATTTTGGTGGATGTTGGGAAAGCATGGTCAAAGTAATTAAAATGCATCTCTTCAAGGTTATAGGTCAACAGATCCTCTCTTACGAAGAGCTTTTAACTGTCCTTGCACAAGTCAAGGCACTGATCAACTCGCGTCCGCTCACGGCATTGAGTAGTGACCCTGCAGAACCATGCGCGTTAAGCCCTGCACAATTTCTGAACACAGTGCCATTATCGTCATTTCCGGCTCCTGAAGCAGACTCTTCAAGCTTGCTCCAGAGACATACTCTGCTGGATAAACTCGTGCAGTCGTTCTGGCGGCGCTGGCGTGCGGAATATCTACACCAGCTTCAGGCTAGATCCAAGTGGAATAGTCCTGCATCCCCTATACAGGAGGGTACGTTGGTCGTCATAATACATGATAATGCTCCGCCGCTTTCATGGCCGTTAGCCATCGTAGAGAAATTGCATACTTCCAAGGACGGTACAACTCGCGTTGTTACCGTGAAAACCGCCAAGGGGAGTTACGTGCGCCCTGTTGTACGTCTCTGTCCGCTTCTAACTCAGTGAGATCTAGCCTGAAGTTGGACCTACCTCTTAGTTTAAGTATTTAGTTAGTAGTTTTCTCTATTATTGCGTGTGTAGTTTTCGCTAAAGTTAATTTAGATTAATTTTATTGTCATATCGCTGTCTTAGCCTATAAATGGGTTATGCGGTAGTACACCCAACATAGCTAAGTTCAATTTTTTTTTTTAAAGGCAACCCTTTAGGGCCGGGGGGATATGGTAGCGCCATCTACCTTCCTATATAAAACTAATCGCATCAAGATCAATCGTTCCACGTCTAGTGCGAGCGATACCATATTTCCGTCCCGCTCTATCCCTCTCCCTGGAAGAGGCACTGCCTTCGCCTGATTCGTCGACGCGATCGTGGACGCGAGTGAGAGTCGAGAACATTCCTCCCGCTGAGAACGCTGTCTCGATACCGTACCGCGCCGCACCGTTGTATGTGATTATATAAACCGCTCGCAAGTGGGAGTGACGGTGAATTGAAGTGTAAACAATCAGCTGCATCACGAAACACCAGGAGGAAAAGAAACGAAGAAGGTTGTATAAGGTAAGTGCCTTCCATCCTTGAAATATCCTATACCCACTCAATCACCTCCTCCCGTATCCATCTCATCTTCCCTTATTCCTTTCTAGGCGACCCAGAACTCGCCCTAATAGTCCCAGTCCATTCCATTAATCCTTCCCAAGTCGCCTAGAACCCTACGGTTTCGGTGTAAAGCCGAACCAAAAGCAAAAGGAGACAGAACTGAGCCAGATGTGTGTTGGACGTAGCTCACACGGGGTGAGCCGAGTAATTCGGTGTTGTGGAGTGTTGGATAAGTTTTAATAAGTATTATACTCCCCGGGTTTCAGTCGTAGCAGATGTAAATTCAAATCCGTCCGTTGACACCAAGTCTCCGTTCTGTTCGCTCGAACTTTGGCCGTGTAGTTATTATACTTTTTACAAACACAATTTTAACAATAACTTCTTGTCACTATTTTATCAATATATACTATCTTATATGTTTAATAATCAATTAAAATTAATAAAGTCTCGACTAACTCGTTTGTAAGTTATGGACTGATAAAATACATTCAAAGTTTTAGTACATATGTACATGTGTACATAATTTTAGAGTAAAATCCCGGCACTTAAATTTAGTTTACTCTTGTCTGTTACATAAAATATAATGCAACTTGAGAGAGAGAGAAGAGAACATTTATATGAACTTTTGCACGTCTACAGATAACATTTTGTTTAATGATGTTCAGACAAGACTCGTATTTTCCGAGATTGATACATTTAAACATCCAAACATTCACAAAGTATAAATACTACAGCCATTCACAACCGAAGACAAAAATATCTAACGACTAATAAATAGTCTTACAGATATATGGAACTTACTACAAATAAAATAAAACATACATAATTATGTCCGATATAGTACACACTTCTAACCCCAGTAGATATTGGAATCGTTATCGCAGTATGCAAATTCAATTGCGCAGTGCATTCTAAGCGACAACTTCGGAACGTCCCAATTGATCGTTCGTTACTACCCTATAAGCTCTAAGAATTGTTTTGGATATAGTTGTTTATTAAGAAAATGTAGCTAAACAGAAGCCCAAACCCCTTTAGCTTTAGTCTTGATTAGTGACACTATCCTTATCTTCGAATACAGTCGAACAAATTTGAGTGAATAAAATTATTCACTTTTCTTTCGAGTACGCCTTTTCCTTTCTTGGACCGAACTAGCAAACTATTTACATATATTAATAAATGATGTCATGGCTGCGCCGTTTCCCAGGAAACAAGAATAAGATCTCGGTGGGTCAGTCGGGGTTATTTTTCTTTTATGATTATAGAACTACACCGCTAAATATATCCAGTGGAACCGTTTGAGACTTTTGTCGGAAGCAGTTGGCTTTAGATGCTTGTAAAAATATGTTTTAGTTGCAATAATTGGAAGTTGGAGTGTGCGGCGCGCAAATGTGTGACAGTGGCCGCATCTCATGCATCATTCAGGCGAAACCTGCATCCAATCCCTCTTACATTTAGGTTATAGCTCAGCACTTTAATGATAAATTGCCTCTCAGAATGAAACTTGTAGTATCATCACGAGTCCCGGCCATGTGCTACATCGCTGGCTGTATGGCTCAAAGGTGTGTTAAGTTTAGTTGTTGAGTTGACGGAAACCACGGTTAGTTAAGAATAAAAGATTTATTACGATAAACGTACAAGTTAAGTATAATGGATGCTAATCCGCGGCGATAGTTACGACAGTTTATAGTCAACTGAATTAATTATTAAGTAAAATGCGTAAAGTAGGTCAGGTCGAATGCAGCGTAAGCAAAATGCATACGCGATGTCTGTATGTTGACCGTACACTGGCTTTTATCTGATTTTTCCAGCTGGTTACGAGAGCTTATGCAAAATGCATGCGGCACCTCTGTGTGTAATTGCGATAACAGTTTTAGCATTACCGCTAATATCACACACGATGTTCTCGTAGGTATGTCTTGAAAACATTTTAGCTGCTCACTACGTGACAACATAATCACCTAAATGCATTTCAAAAGCTCAAACATTTTATTCCTTGTGTGAATGTGACTGGTAGAACAATGTATGAAATTCAATTTAAATATGAATACGGGTTGAGGCTTTACGAGCTTAACATAGCAATGTGGTTCTCTGAGGTAAAAATCAAATTCAAGTGGATCAAGTGGTGACTTAGTCCAGTCACTTTAGGGTTTCACCTCGGAATTTGAGATAATAAGCTGGAAACTCGTATACAGCTTCATTTTGGCGTTCTAAAAGTTGTCTCAAAAGTCACATATTATCTCGTGTCTGCGTCGTAAGTTATTCGAGGTCAAAGGTCACGAAAATCGGTTTTTTGCAATTATCTCCGTTTCTATGGTTCCAATCACTTCAATACATATAATAAAAATTGAAGATAAAAAAAATTGCCACAACTTTTGTCTCAACTCTTTTTCTGTACGCTCAACCCTTTTTGAGATAGAGAGCGGAGAGCACCCAGCGCTCAGGCATATATACTGTTACACAAGGTCAACCGTGAATCACGGTGAATAATATCTTGTATATAGAAATAAGTCAATTAAATATAATTTAAGTTAATTTTTATTTAGTAGCTGTTCTTTTGTGACAATAAAAAATAAAATTAAATGTACATTAAAATTCTTCAATCCTTCTTTTTTTCATTCATTAATCATTCATTAATCCTTCATTCTTCAATTATCGATAAAATATCGATCATGTTTCCAATAAATCCTTAGTGGTTCGGCGTTACACCGAAACCGAAGGTTCCTAGGCGATTTGGGAAAAAATGGACTGTATCTAAAGGATGGCGAGTTCTGGTCGCCTAGGATTGGAATGAGAGAGAAAGTATGGTGTAGAAAGGAACCTCTTACCTTGCATGGCAATCTTCTTCTTCTCAGAAGGGCGGTCTCCTGGTGTTTTCGAGAATCCTGAAGCTGTTTGAATCACTCCACTACACAAATCACTTTCACTCGCGGGCGGTTTTGTTGAGTTTTGTATAAGCGGTAATAATTATAGCGGTGCGGTGCGGTATGGCGGACACGATCTCAGCGTCTCGAATGTTCCGTCGCCGTTGATCAGGGCGTTCAATACCGAGGCGTTTCGGGAGGGGATTTACGAAAAGGATCGCTCGGATTGGCCAAGCAGCGACGAACCATTGACGTTGACGTGATTAGTCCTCGATGGAAAGGTAGATGGCGCTACCACTTAGATTTGGTTAACTCAGAATTAATTTCAATAGAATGTTGATAAACCCTCGATATTGGCGTTCTTTTTCACATACACACATCACCATCTAGTCCTAAGCTAAGTAGAGATTGTGATATAGGTACTAGATAATGGATAAACATACATATATATATTTTTTGTAAATACATACATATTATACATAGAAACACCCAGACCAAGACAAACATCCATGATCATGCACACAAATGTTTGACTTGAGCGGGAATCGAACCCGCGACCTGCGGCGTAACAATCGCTTACACTCCCGCTACGCCAACCGGTCGACAAATTTGAACGTAGGAACAGACACTTATGTGATTTATTAAACCTATTCAAATTAAAATCTGCATTTTATTATTCAGAAAAGTCATTTGTTTACGTAGGTATCTTACTCTTACTCTAGAAATAATTTATTAGTGAAACTCAAGTAAATATATTGGGTAAAACTGCTGTTGTAGTGCGATTTCTATATTTTTTCTATATTCTATGAATTCGAGTGTTCGTTAGAATGATCGTAAAAATGTTCGTTTCCACAAAACAAAAAACAGCGAATGCTCGCTTTGCTCTTACAAATGAATGCTAAGGTATATCAGCGCCATAAAAGAAACGAGAAAAAGTGTTAGTGCTAAAATAAAACCTATAATAAAGGAGTTTTTTTCCTCACAGCATTCAATTTTACCTGTTAAATATTTAATGGAAGTATCCATTTTTACAATTTATACAATTCCACTTATGCACCCAATATCCGCTACTTAATAAAAATAAATTGGCAATATCAAAAGTTAAAATTAAGTTATATGAAGATAAATTAAATTGCAACCTTTTCATAATAATTCGCTTACATTCTCTATAAATTCACATTACAGATTGTCCTCAATAAATTAATGTTTGAAAAGCATGTATGAAAAGAGTAATGAGTGAAGAGGAAGCGCGTGAGGTTTGTAAGGATAGAAGCAAGTGGCATTCTGTTGTCTCTGCCTACCCGGACGGAAAAAAGGCGTGAGTATATGTATGTATGTATGTATGGTTTGTTTGATTTTTACTTAATTACAGTCAAAATTTTAATATACACATCTATATTAATAATTCCGTCAAGGGGTATGGTAGATTCGAAAGAAACCTTACCTGGATAATAAAACATAAGATTTCGTGTCGAAAACATAATAATTATTTCCGCAAAATTCGTTTTTAATACGAAATGGCAAATGGTGATGTTACTAATTTCCGAATATTGCAGATACTTATATTTTAGAATTAAAAGTCCCCAATTAGCTTTAACATCAAATTAATATATATAAAATTATAAAATAAAAGAAGATTTTCCACGTATGAATGGTTTAGAAGCAAACGTGCCACAAAATAGCCCAGTTTTGGTCATTCTCCTTTGATAATTTTATTTTTATTTATAGTCTCACGCCTCTATCCCCGAAGGGGTAGGCGGAGGTGTAAATATTACACCCACATTTCGCCATTTATTTTTAGGTCCCATGTTATAGGTGGCGAGCCTATTGCTGTTGCCGGGCACATCACCAGACTCCGGGCTGCTACTGAGTATTCGGAAAAACCCATGCTTCTAAGTATTCGTTTGTGTCCGTTGGTTGTATGTTTGTAAAGTTCCCCGCAACACAGGATTAATTCGTAGTGTGGGCGCTGTTTTTAAAATAAAAAAGTATGGACAGACACGCATGGTGCACTCACAGGCATCAGACGACGCAGCAGAGTTAGGCTCTCAAGATTCCGCAAGGTGATTCGGCGATCTTGTTCATATCGCCTAAATTCGTTACATACCATAAGATCAGTCTGTGAATAGAACCTTGGTGGTGGTTTACGACCAGCAGTGAACGTCACTTGGCCGATATGATGATGATAGAGTATCATACATACACAAATATCACATCAGTACATCCCTTAGAGGCGCAGTTATCGTAGCCTGCACCTGCGACGTAAGTGTGTCAAGGTTAGCGGCTTGGCTTGACAACGGGCTACCTTTATCGAAATGTAACAGTGAATGGTGTCGTTGATTACATGAGCGGCATCTCGTTCTACTAGAACAATCACTCGTTTTATGCTTTATACTTAAGCAATTAATGCATGCTTTGTTATCTTTTACGCACTTGAAACGAGCGGTCGGATTTAAATTATTAAAAGCGGGACAATTATAGAAATGGTCGTGCACTATAATTACTGCACAGACACTTCTGTGAATTAATTTTATTACATTCCGAGCATGTTACGTAAGATTGTGGATTAGGGACCGAGTTATTATTACTATTTCGCGCTTTATTCAACCTTTGTTTTCTGCTGTTAGTGTTAGACGGGCTAGGTGAACTAGACTGTGTATTATGAAATATTCGACACTGATCTTTTATTAACGAAATAAAAATATCTAGTGTAGGTATTTTATTATTGCGTTCCGTCATCTCGAAAGCACAAATTATGTCAGTGTCAAACTTTTTTAAAGCGAGTTGAAGCAACATAAATTCGAAAAGATCTTCTTATTTTAAGTTCCTCAGAGAATTAACCGCGGTTACGAAGTTATCTATAAACAGCTGGAAATTCGAGACAGATGCGGCACCGGACAGTTTGAAATTTAAAGCTTGGTCAAAGTAGGTAGACGCTAGGACGCGCGTGTCTTGATATCTATCAAGTAGTGACTGAAATATGACCAGATAATTCTCAGCACTGGGTGTGACACCTGCAAACACGGACTGGGCCTTCGGTGACAGTTTACCTATTAAATAGTACAACCTGTCAGCATCTGTCAGAGAACCATTATCGTGCACAGTAGACTTAAAACTCGCATAGAATAACGGCCAGTTTCGTATATCGCCATCAAACGACATAATCTCGATTGGCGATAATCTCGGCGTGCGGGCCGCGGCAACGGGCTGTGCCGAACATTTACCCTCCAATTGCGATTGTATACGCTTAATAATACAATAAAGTTCTTCGAATGAGGTGTACGCCTGATAATTCGGTTGTTTATCAGGATTGATGGAAAGCAATCTTGCGTTATAATCGCCTTACAACTTATGAAAATCTGTTCGAATACTATCTACTGTCATACAATAGCTGAGAAATGACTCCCTATTACTATCGGAAATAGCGGCGATTTTTGAGCGCTCATAAATGTTTTGAATACGCTCAAATAAAATATTGCGTTTTGCTCCTAAGATAGTCATCTCTTTGTCTTCCGACACGCGTGACTTCTTTTGTTGTGACATGCTTACGTAAGTATAAGCTAATGAGACCGAAACAAAATAAGAATATCTAATGTACCTATTATTTTACCTAAGTAGGCTAAGTAGGCAACACTTAAGAGCTGTGGAATTAAAAGTGGCTCGAAATATGAGATTAACAAGACAACTATGATAGTTCCAGAAATAATAATTGAGTAAGTAGGTAGCTACATAAAAGTTTACCTACTGATGCGGGCGGAAACAACCATGTGACGGTTATGTGAATGGACTAGGAGTATAGCTAGGTGTTATAACTGCCTAGGTATAGCGATATAACGTATAAAAACGTAAATGAATCCGACTCGTATGGATCAAAAAAATGGTTCGGCGTTACACCGAAACCGAAGGTTCCTAGGCGATTTGGGAAAAAATGGACTGTATCTAAAGGATGGCGAGTTCTGGTCGCCTAGGATTGGAATGAGAGAGAAAGTATGGTGTAGAAAGGAACCTCTTACCTTGCATGGCAATCTTCTTCTTCTCAGAAGGGCAGTCTCCTGGTGTTTTCGAGAATCCTGAAGCTGTTTGAATCACTCCACTACACAAATCACTTTCACTCGCGGGCGGTTTTGTTGAGTTTTGTATAAGCGGTAATAATTATAGCGGTGCGGTGCGGTATGGCGGACACGATCTCAGCGTCTCGATTGTTCCGTCGCCGTTGATCAGGGCGTTCAATACCGAGGCGTTTCGGGAGGGGATTTATGAAAAGGATCGCTCGGATTGGCCAAGCAGCGACGAACCATTGACGTTGACGTGATTAGTTCTCGATGGAAAGGTAGATGGCGCTACCACTTAGATTTGGTTAACTCAGAATTAATTTCAATAGAATGTTGATAAACCCTCGATATTGGCGTTCTTTTTCACATACACACATCACCATCTAGTCCTAAGCTAAGAAGAGATTGTGATATAGGTACTAGATAATGGATAAACATACATATATATATATTTTGTAAATACATACATATTATACATAGAAACACCCAGACCAAGACAAACATCCATGATCATGCACACAAATGTTTGACTTGAGCGGGAATCGAACCCGCGACCTGCGGCGTAACAATCGCTTACACTCCCGCTACGCCAACCGGTCGACAAATTTGAACGTAGGAACAGACACTTATGTGATTTATTAAACCTGTTCAAATTAAAATCTGCATTTTATTATTCAGAAAAGTCATTTGTTTACGTAGGTATCTTACTCTTACTCTAGAAATAATTTATTAGTGAAACTCAAGTAAATATATTGGGTAAAACTGCTGTTGTAGTGCGATTTCTATATTTTTTCTATATTCTATGAATTCCAGTGTTCGTTAGAATGATCGTGAAAATGTTCGTTACCACAAAACAAAAAACAGCGAATGCTCGCTTTGCTCTTACAAATGAATGCTAAGGTATATCAGCGCCATACAAGAAACGAGAAAAAGTGTAAGTGCTAAAATAAAACCTATAATAAAGGAGTTTTTTTCCTCACAGCATTCAATTTTACCTGTTAAATATTTAATGGAAGTATCCATTTTTACAATGTATACAATTCCACTTATGCACCCAATATCCGCTACTTAATAAAAATAAATTGGCAATATCAAAAGTTAAAATTAAGTTATATGAAGATAAATTAAATTGCAACCTTTTCATAATAATTCGCTTACATTCTCTATAAATTCACATTACAGATTGTCCTCAATAAATTAATGTTTGCTTGATATGGTTGAGACGTTTAGCTCTCAGGTAGAATGTCGGGGTTCTAATAGAACACTGCTTAGAAGGAACAGGTTTTTCATTATTTCTCACCACCGCTTACATACAGTATGACCGTCTAGGTAAACATTGGCCTAAAGGCTGGAGTGTAGACTCCTGCTGCTCTCCGACCCTCGCAGGGTAGACTGCTCGTAGGGTCGCCGGTGAGCTAGCCGAAGTGCACGCTGGGTAGGCAGCTCGGTGGTCGAGGTGTAGGCTGAGCGGTAGGCTCAGGCGGTCCAGCTAATGTAGGCTAAGTGGTAGGGCTTAGGCGTAGGCTGGTGCAGTCAGGCGTTAGTTGCCTGGCTGTAAGAAACTAGTAGGTAGCAGCTGATGCGTAGGCAGCAGCTGGAAGAAGCACGGCGCCAGCAGCTCGTAGGTTGCAGCTAACAGCAACCTATAGGGAGAACTGGAAAATAGCATAGAGAATACACAACAACCGGTCAGGAAAAGGCTGTCCCTAGATCGGCTGTTATGCTTAGGAGAGACAGATACTACAAACAGAACATAATAATATAGGCACACAGACAACTAGAATATGTTCGCCCCCAGCGGGACAGTAGATATAGAAGAAGAAGGCAGAATAAATGCGTAGTGGTAGTAGCAGTGTAGCGATGTCTAGGGAAAGTGACCGATTTAGATCGCGCACCCATCTTATATGGGCATAGACCTATGACTTACTGACTGCCTGTGCCCGGTCCCTTACCTTATATGGTAAAAATTCCTAGCGAAGCGCTCTTTGGACAAGGCTGGCTCCACCTACTGCGTTAAGCGCCTGTAGATATTATAACGCAATACGGAGTATTACGTTACATGGTTTTATTGTCAATTTTGGTGTTTTTAAACATAATTTCCGATCTGGTATTAAACTCATGGATATGGATATTAATAAGGTAATAGAGTAAATTTCGAGGAATCGTGAACAGGTGAATCCACTGTTACGACAAAATATTGTAATAATTCATGTACTGCGTTTATTTGCTTACATTTACGTTGAAGCTGTAGCGATTGCAACGATGCATTTTTTTCTCTTCGATATGATTAAATAATTTATTTGTGTTCTCAAAATTCTTTCATTACTTTCAAATGATTTGTTATTGTTTGTTTTTTTTTTGTTTGTCTGATCGATAGAATTCCAAACGTAACTATACGAGAGAGCAGTGGTCTGAAAGAAGATGTCGTGACTAGGATTGAGAAAGGAATGCTAAAGTGGTTTGGACACGTGGAGCGAATGAGTGAAGAAAGAATGACGAATAAGGCAAATGTGTGTGGGCAAGTCGGTCGCGGCAGACCTCGTCGGACATTCCTCGATCAAATTGGGGACGTCCTAAAAAATGGCAAGGACCGAAGTACACGAAACCGGCGAGCATGTATGAAAAGAGTAATGAGTGAAGAGGAAGCGCGTGAGGTTTGTAAGGATAGAAGCAAGTGGCATGCTGTTGTCTCTGCCTACCCGGACGGAAAAAAGGCGTGAGTATATGTATGTATGTATGTATGGTTTGTTTGATTTTTACTTAATTACAGTCAAAATTTTAATATACACATCTATATTAATAATTCCGTCAAGGGGTATGGTAGATTCGAAAGAAACCTTACCTGGATAATAAAACATAAGATTTCGTGTCGAAAACATAATAATTATTTCCGCAAAATTCGTTTTTAATACGAAATGGCAAATGGTGATGTTACTAATTTCCGAATATTGCAGATACTTATATTTTAGAATTAAAAGTCCCCAATTAGCTTTAACATCAAATTAATATATATAAAATTATAAAATAAAAGAAGATTTTCCACGTATGAATGGTTTAGAAGCAAACGTGCCACAAAATAGCCCAGTTTTGGTCATTCTCCTTTGAAAATTTTATTTTTATTTATAGTCTCACGCCTCTATCCCCGAAGGGGTAGGCGGAGGTGTAAATATTACACCCACATTTCGCCATTTATTTTTAGGTCCCATGTTATAGGTGGCGAGCCTATTGCTGTTGCCGGGCACATCACCAGACTCCGGACTGCTACTGAGTATTCGGAAAAACCCATGCTTCTAAGTATTCGTTTGTGTCCGTTGGTTGTATGTTTGTAAAGTTCCCCGCAACACAGGATTAATTCGTAGTGTGGGCGCTGTCTTTAAAATAAAAAAGTATGGACAGACACGCATGGTGCACTCACAGGCATCAGACGACGCAGCAGAATTAGGCCCTCAAGATTCCGCAAGGTGATTCGGCGATCTTGTTCGTATCGCCTAAATTCGTTACATACCATAAGATCAGTCTGTGAATAGAACCTTGGTGGTGGTTTACGACCAGCAGTGAACGTCACTTGGCCGATATGATGATGATAGAGTATCATACATACACAAATATCACATCAGTACATCCCTTAGAGGCGCAGTTATCGTAGCCTGCACCTGCGACGTAAGTGTGTCAAGGTTAGCGGCTTGGCTTGACAATGGGCTACCTTTATCGAAATGTAACAGTGAATGGTGTCGTTGATTACATGAGCGGCATCTCGTTCTACTAGAACAATCACTCGTTTTATGCTTTATACTTAAGCAATTAATGCATGCTTTGTTATCTTTTACGCACTTGAAACGAGCGGTCGGATTTAAATTATTAAAAGCCGGACATTTATAGAAATGGTCGTGCACTATAATTACTGCACAGACACTTCTGTGAATTAATTTTATTACATTCCGAGCATGTTACGTAAGATTGTGGATTAGGGACCGAGTTATTATTACTATTTCGCGCTTTATTCAACCTTTGTTTTCTGCTGTTAGTGTTAGACGGGCTAGGTGAACTAGACTGTGTATTATGAAATATTCGACACTGATCTTTTATTAACGAAATAAAACTATCTAGTGTAGGTATTTTATTATTGCGTTCCGTCATCTCGAAAGCACAAATTATATCAGTGTCAAACTTTTTTAAAGCGAGTTGAAGCAACATAAAGTCGGAAAGATCTTCTTATTTTAAGTTCCTAAGAGAATTAACCGCGGTTACGAAGTTATCTACAAACAGCTGGAAATTCGAGACAGATGCGGCACCGGACAGTTTGAAATTTAAAGCTTGGTCAAAGTAGGTAGACGCTAGGACGCGCGTGTCTTGATATCTATCAAGTAGTGACTGAAATATGACCAGATAATTCTCAGCACTGGGTGTGACACCTGCAAATACGGACTGGGCCTTCGGTGACAGTTTACCTATTAAATAGTACAACCTGTCAGCATCTGTCAGAGAACCATTATCGTGCACAGTAGACTTAAAACTCGCATAGAATAACGGCCAGTTTCGTATATCGCCATCAAACGACATAATCTCGATTGGCGATAATCTCGGCGTGCGGGCCGCGGCAACGGGCTGTGCCGAACATTTACCCTCCAATTGCGATTGTATACGCTTAATAATACAATAAAGTTCTTCGAATGAGGTGTACGCCTGATAATTCGGTTGTTTATCAGGATTGATGGAAAGCAATCTTGCGTTATAATCGCCTTACAACTTATGAAAATCTGTTCGAATACTATCTACTGTCATACAATAGCTGAGAAATGACTCTAATGTACCTATTATTTTACCTAAGTAGGCTAAGTAGGCAACACTTTAGAGCTGTGGAATTAAAAGTGGCTCGAAATATGAGATTAACAAGACAACTATGATAGTTCCAGAAATAATAATTGAGTAAGTAGGTAGCTACATAAAAGTTTACCTACTGATGCGGGCGGAAACAACCATGTGACGGTTATGTGAATGGACTAGGAGTATAGCTAGGTGTTATAACTGCCTAGGTATAGCGATATAACGTATAAAAACGTAAATGAATCCGACTCGTATGGATCAAAAAAATGGTTCGGCGTTACACCGAAACCGAAGGTTCCTAGGCGATTTGGGAAAAAATGGACTGTATCTAAAGGATGGCGAGTTCTGGTCGCCTAGGATTGGAATGAGAGAGAAAGTATGGTGTAGAAAGGAACCTCTTACCTTGCATGGCAATCTTCTTCTTCTCAGAAGGGCAGTCTCCTGGTGTTTTCGAGAATCCTGAAGCTGTTTGAATCACTCCACTACACAAATCACTTTCACTCGCGGGCGGTTTTGTTGAGTTTTGTATAAGCGGTAATAATTATAGCGGTGCGGTGCGGTATGGCGGACACGATCTCAGCGTCTCGATTGTTCCGTCGCCGTTGATCAGGGCGTTCAATACCGAGGCGTTTCGGGAGGGGATTTATGAAAAGGATCGCTCGGATTGGCCAAGCAGCGACGAACCATTGACGTTGACGTGATTAGTTCTCGATGGAAAGGTAGATGGCGCTACCACTTAGATTTGGTTAACTCAGAATTAATTTCAATAGAATGTTGATAAACCCTCGATATTGGCGTTCTTTTTCACATACACACATCACCATCTAGTCCTAAGCTAAGAAGAGATTGTGATATAGGTACTAGATAATGGATAAACATACATATATATATATTTTGTAAATACATACATATTATACATAGAAACACCCAGACCAAGACAAACATCCATGATCATGCACACAAATGTTTGACTTGAGCGGGAATCGAACCCGCGACCTGCGGCGTAACAATCGCTTACACTCCCGCTACGCCAACCGGTCGACAAATTTGAACGTAGGAACAGACACTTATGTGATTTATTAAACCTGTTCAAATTAAAATCTGCATTTTATTATTCAGAAAAGTCATTTGTTTACGTAGGTATCTTACTCTTACTCTAGAAATAATTTATTAGTGAAACTCAAGTAAATATATTGGGTAAAACTGCTGTTGTAGTGCGATTTCTATATTTTTTCTATATTCTATGAATTCCAGTGTTCGTTAGAATGATCGTGAAAATGTTCGTTACCACAAAACAAAAAACAGCGAATGCTCGCTTTGCTCTTACAAATGAATGCTAAGGTATATCAGCGCCATACAAGAAACGAGAAAAAGTGTAAGTGCTAAAATAAAACCTATAATAAAGGAGTTTTTTTCCTCACAGCATTCAATTTTACCTGTTAAATATTTAATGGAAGTATCCATTTTTACAATGTATACAATTCCACTTATGCACCCAATATCCGCTACTTAATAAAAATAAATTGGCAATATCAAAAGTTAAAATTAAGTTATATGAAGATAAATTAAATTGCAACCTTTTCATAATAATTCGCTTACATTCTCTATAAATTCACATTACAGATTGTCCTCAATAAATTAATGTTTGCTTGATATGGTTGAGACGTTTAGCTCTCAGGTAGAATGTCGGGGTTCTAATAGAACACTGCTTAGAAGGAACAGGTTTTTCATTATTTCTCACCACCGCTTACATACAGTATGACCGTCTAGGTAAACATTGGCCTAAAGGCTGGAGTGTAGACTCCTGCTGCTCTCCGACCCTCGCAGGGTAGACTGCTCGTAGGGTCGCCGGTGAGCTAGCCGAAGTGCACGCTGGGTAGGCAGCTCGGTGGTCGAGGTGTAGGCTGAGCGGTAGGCTCAGGCGGTCCAGCTAATGTAGGCTAAGTGGTAGGGCTTAGGCGTAGGCTGGTGCAGTCAGGCGTTAGTTGCCTGGCTGTAAGAAACTAGTAGGTAGCAGCTGATGCGTAGGCAGCAGCTGGAAGAAGCACGGCGCCAGCAGCTCGTAGGTTGCAGCTAACAGCAACCTATAGGGAGAACTGGAAAATAGCATAGAGAATACACAACAACCGGTCAGGAAAAGGCTGTCCCTAGATCGGCTGTTATGCTTAGGAGAGACAGATACTACAAACAGAACATAATAATATAGGCACACAGACAACTAGAATATGTTCGCCCCCAGCGGGACAGTAGATATAGAAGAAGAAGGCAGAATAAATGCGTAGTGGTAGTAGCAGTGTAGCGATGTCTAGGGAAAGTGACCGATTTAGATCGCGCACCCATCTTATATGGGCATAGACCTATGACTTACTGACTGCCTGTGCCCGGTCCCTTACCTTATATGGTAAAAATTCCTAGCGAAGCGCTCTTTGGACAAGGCTGGCTCCACCTACTGCGTTAAGCGCCTGTAGATATTATAACGCAATACGGAGTATTACGTTACATGGTTTTATTGTCAATTTTGGTGTTTTTAAACATAATTTCCGATCTGGTATTAAACTCATGGATATGGATATTAATAAGGTAATAGAGTAAATTTCGAGGAATCGTGAACAGGTGAATCCACTGTTACGACAAAATATTGTAATAATTCATGTACTGCGTTTATTTGCTTACATTTACGTTGAAGCTGTAGCGATTGCAACGATGCATTTTTTTCTCTTCGATATGATTAAATAATTTATTTGTGTTCTCAAAATTCTTTCATTACTTTCAAATGATTTGTTATTGTTTGTTTTTTTTTTGTTTGTCTGATCGATAGAATTCCAAACGTAACTATACGAGAGAGCAGTGGTCTGAAAGAAGATGTCGTGACTAGGATTGAGAAAGGAATGCTAAAGTGGTTTGGACACGTGGAGCGAATGAGTGAAGAAAGAATGACGAATAAGGCAAATGTGTGTGGGCAAGTCGGTCGCGGCAGACCTCGTCGGACATTCCTCGATCAAATTGGGGACGTCCTAAAAAATGGCAAGGACCGAAGTACACGAAACCGGCGAGCATGTATGAAAAGAGTAATGAGTGAAGAGGAAGCGCGTGAGGTTTGTAAGGATAGAAGCAAGTGGCATTCTGTTGTCTCTGCCTACCCGGACGGAAAAAAGGCGTGAGTATATGTATGTATGTATGTATGTATGGTTTGTTTGATTTTTACTTAATTACAGTCAAAATTTTAATATACACATCTATATTAATAATTCCGTCAAGGGGTATGGTAGATTCGAAAGAAACCTTACCTGGATAATAAAACATAAGATTTCGTGTCGAAAACATAATAATTATTTCCGCAAAATTCGTTTTTAATACGAAATGGCAAATGGTGATGTTACTAATTTCCGAATATTGCAGATACTTATATTTTAGAATTAAAAGTCCCCAATTAGCTTTAACATCAAATTAATATTTATAAAATTATAAAATAAAAGAAGATTTTCTACGTATGAATGGTTTAGAAGCAAACGTGCCACAAAATAGCCCAGTTTTGGTCATTCTCCTTTGAAAATTTTATTTTTATTTATAGTCTCACGCCTCTATCCCCGAAGGGGTAGGCGGAGGTGTAAATATTACACCCACATTTCGCCATTTATTTTTAGGTCCCATGTTATAGGTGGCGAGCCTATTGCTGTTGCCGGGCACATCACCAGACTCCGGGCTGCTACTGAGTATTCGGAAAAACCCATGCTTCTAAGTATTCGTTTGTGTCCGTTGGTTGTATGTTTGTAAAGTTCCCCGCAACACAGGATTAATTCGTAGTGTGGGCGCTTTCTTTAAAATAAAAAAGTATGGACAGACACGCATGGTGCACTCACAGGCATCAGACGACGCAGCAGAGTTAGGCCCTCAAGATTCCGCAAGGTGATTCGGCGATCTTGTTCGTATCGCCTAAATTCGTTACATACCATAAGATCAGTCTGTGAATAGAACCTTGGTGGTGGTTTACGACCAGCAGTGAACGTCACTTGGCCGATATGATGATGATAGAGTATCATACATACACAAATATCACATCAGTACATCCCTTATCATGGCGCTTGATACAGTGCAATAAAAGCTTTAATATCTACCTCAAACCAACGAGACGAGGAAAAGAAAAGAATTAATATAAACTATATTAATTTATTACGGAAGTTTTTTCAATAGACTAAACAAAATGTTACTTAATCGATATAATCGATTTGACTTATAATAAAAACTAATTCTATTTCAAACATCCACCCACCCCGGACCGGCCTACCGGTCCGCTAATCGGTTGGTAGACGTGACAATGTTGCGACCGCTCTCCTCAGAATCGAACCGTCCACCAAGAGCTCAGCAAATCGGGGAACTCCATCAGCCCCAGTTACCAAATGAAGGATGCGCCCCCTGCGCCATCTGAGTGGCGGAAGGTCAGCCTCCTTGATCAAAACGAGGTCTCCAATCTTGGGTGGATCGGTCTTGTCGGTCCACTTAACGCGTTGCTGGATTATGTGCAAATATTCCAAATTCCAGCGTTTCCAAAAGCTGTGAGTAATCTGGCGTACCAATTCAAAACGCGAGAGACGACCAGGTCTCGTATCAATATAGGGGTACTCAGGCAAGGCGACAAGTGGTCGACCAATCAAAAAATGGCCCGGCGTAAGGGCCTCCAAATCATTCGGATCTGAGGAGATCGGGCACAATGGCCGAGAGTTCAAAACGGCCTCAATCTTACAAAACACAGTTGCGAGTTCCTCAAATGTAAGGACAGATTCACCGATTGTCCTGCGCAAGTGTGTTTTGGCCGATTTTATGGCGGCCTCAAATATACCACCCCAGTGTGGACAATTTGGTGGGGAAAACAACCAATTTATCCCACGTCGGGCTAGCCTATGACCTATATCAGCCTTGTTGGTTTCAAGGAAATTAACAACATCATTCAAATAATTATAGGTGCCCTTGAAGTTAGTGCCGCAGTCAGAACGAATCAAGGAAGGCATCCCTCTGCGGGATACAAATCTGTCAAATGTGGCTACAAACGCTTCGGTTGTAAGCGAGGAGACCAGTTCTAAATGAACGGCCTTTGTGGAAAGACAAACAAAAACGCACAAGTGGGCCTTGACAGTCTTGCTGTTTCGAAGTGTCGATGTTTTTACCAAAAAGGGACCAGCGAAGTCCGTGCCAACACCGTCAAACGTCCTGCTTTCAGTTACGCGATCTGCCGGTTATTCCCCCATCAACGGCTGCATGGTGGAAGCCTTGAGCTTATAACAAGGGATGCAGCGAAAGACTACACTCCGAATAATTCTTCGGGCAGACAAGATCCAAAATTCGCGTTGCAAAATGGCCAACAAGGCATTACAACCAGCATGCGAATTTTTAAGGTGACGGTCAGTTACCAACAAGCGTACCAAATGACCGTCCTTAGGTAACAAAAGGGGGTGACGTGCTCCGTAAGGGAGGTTGGCGTTCTTGAGACGCCCTCCAACGCGCAAATGACCCGTTTCGTCCAAAAAGGGGTTCAATTAAGAGACAGCTCCCGATAGTTTCGATCTCCCTGATTTAAGGATAGCAATCTCTTTCTCAAAATGCGCCAATTGCACAGAACGAACCCAAAAGGTGAGGGACTCCTGTCGTTCCTGTGGTGAGAGAAACGGTGTCAGTCGTTTCTGTTGTGGGTGCCTAAAATGAAAAACAAAACGCATTATCCTAGCAGTAACACCTAACAACTTGTCGAGGGAGCTGTAACGATTCAACAAAAAATCGGGGTCGAAGGCGCATTCCACCTTCTCAAGAGCGAGTGTTCGTAGACCCGGCAAATTTGAAGTATACAAAACTGGCATTCGAGGCCAATCAATTTCTGGTCGACTCAACCATTCCGGACCCCACCACAGCGAATGACCTATCAAACTAGGCGTCAAGCATCCGCGCGAGGCACAATCAGCGGGGTTGAGCTCACCTGGCACGTGTCTCCAATCAAGTTTGACTTCTGGTCGACTCAACCATTCCGGACCCCACCACAGCGAATGACCTATCAAACTAGGCGTCAAGCATCCGCGCGAGGCACAATCAGCGGGGTTGAGCTCACCTGGCACGTGTCTCCAATCAAGTTTGACTTCGGATTTCTGGATTTGGGAAACACGGTTAGCGACAAATACCTCCAAGGTGTGGACAGAAGCCTTCAACCAACAAAGAACAATTTGGCTGTCTGTCCAGGCGTAAGTCCCATTAATACAAATGCTTTTACCCAAAGTACTGGACACGTGGTTCAATAAGCGTACAAGTAGTGCTGCTCCCGAGAGCTCCAATTTCGGAATGGTCAGAGATGTCCGAAGGGGTGCCACCTTGCTCTTTGCCATGATCAGGGAAACTCTCACCTGACCTGAGGCACTGACTGTGCGCAAGTACACCACGGCCGCGTGACCACGTTCCGAGGCATCACAAAACCCGTGAAGGGTGGCCTTGTACTTCCCGGGAGGAAGGATGGGACGAGGCAAGGAGATCTCGTTGACGGCAGGAAGTGAGGATACAAAAGAGGTCCATTCATCAACAAGAGTGCCGTGTAGAGGTTCGTCCCAGGTCAATCCTGCTGTCCAAAGCTTCTGCAAGAAGCATTTTGCCCAAAATATGATAGGACAAATCCAACCGTTCGGATCAAAGGTTCTGGCGACCGTAGACAACACGAGACGTTTAGTCCAAGAACAAGGCAATTTCAAGTCTACGTTATACGTAAAGATGTCTTGGACTGGTCTGTACTGAACGCCGAGAACAGCCATCATGGCGGGGTTGTCAACAATCTCAAATAGATGTGGATCTTGCTGATGATCCTCTGGCAAGCCTTCCAAAAGCGCTGGTGAGTTGGAAATCCATTTGCGCAACTCATAACCAGCGGAGGCCAAAATACCTATCAATTCGTCCCGCAGGAGGATCGCCTCGTCCGCTGTGGATGCGCCCGAGCAAACGTCATCGACGTAAATATCGTCCTTCAAGATGGCGGAGGCTCGTGGGAAACGTAAGCCTTCTCGGTCTGCTAGCTCCCAAAGAGAACGTATTGCCAAGTAGGGGCTTGATCTTAACCCGTACGTATTCGTATTGAGCTCGTAGACGACCATGGGATCACGAGGAGACTCTCTCCAAAGGATCAGCTGGAAGCGACGGTCATCAGGGTGGATAATCGTCTGCCTGAACATCATTTTTATGTCGGCCACAAAGACAACCTGATGTCGTCGGAAGCTGGTGATGACGTCACAAAGGTCCTTGACCAACTTGGGACCAGAATGCAAGCACTGGTTCAAGGATACGCCTGTTGAAGTCTGCGCAGAACCATCAAACACTATGCGCAGCTTGCCAGTCGATGGCTTCAATACCGCATGATGCGGGAGAAAGTAATGCTCCACCGAACGCCAATCCAAATTTGACACTGACATGTGTCCCAATTGTTCATATTCTCTCATGAACTCAATGTACTTCTGTCTGAGCTCCGGATCACGACCCATGCGACGCTCCATAGCCAACAATCTCTTTTCGGCTAAAGGTCGTGACTCACCAAGCGGAGGCCGAACAGACACGAAGTAGTAATAATCCGACCAAAACGGAGTCGACCAGTGTTGTTCTGGAAGAACAGCTCGCACTCCTCATGTTCTGAATTCAAACGGGCAGCTTGAGGGGGCTCCTCTACCTCCCAAAACACACACACATCAGAGAGAGCGGAGCCTACAGCCAATAAATTATCAAGTTCGGGTTGAGGGGGGTCCCTAGGTACAAGTCCCATCAAAGCAAATCCAAATATGGTTGGGATGGCAGCCAAACCATTTGGCACCAAGACCCGTTTCCCACCAATCAAAATTCCACCGAGGACATCAGAGCCAATCAACAAGTCGATTTGTCCCGGTGTGTCAAATTTGGGGTCCGCCAGTTCCAATCCCGATGTCAAATTCACCACAGCAGCAGGTAGCTGTTTCTGTGGATGCATGCCCAAGATATTCTTCAGCACAATAGCCGAGGTTTTAATCCTCGGGTGTGAAGATTCAACAGGGTCAAACAAAACCTTAACTTGCCCTTCAACATTAGAGGCTACGTCCCCTATGCCCCGTATACAATTTGGAAAAGAGCCCATATTTAATTTAACCTGCTCTACCAAATAAGTGGAAACAATGCAATCTTGTGAACCTGTGTCCAATATAGCACGGAAAACAACAGAGGTCCCCGTGGGTCCCCAGACCCTAACAGCAACCGTTGGTAGGATAACGGTCTCAATGGGGGAGGTTGGAGTTATAGGGCAGGGGTCAATGACCTATTGTTGCCTGGGCGGCGACCGTTGGCCAGGACCAGGCAAGTCAAAACGAGGGTGCGGCTTGAAGTCCTCAAAGGCGCGATGACTCGATCCGCGCGCCATCTGTGGGGGGTCATAATGACGCACCCGCCCAAAACGAGGTGGGCGCGAGTCAAGGCGGGGACGCTCCGCCAAAGGAGGGGAATACCTGGGGCAGCAGTCATGGTGCTGGTGACGCTGAACAGCACATTCAGGTGCGCGAGAGAGAGGAGGCGTGCGCACGCTACGGTTCTCCAAGCGGGGCGAGTGGCGATCAATTGAGCGAGGCGACTCTCGGCTACGCGCCGGTGAGCCTCGGCTGCCACCTTCAACACCCACCCGTGCGCGGCGTCGGCTGGTTGACAAGCAGCCAACCTCTCTGGCATTCATACAGAGAATGTCCAAATGCTGTCCTCCACAGTGAGGACAGGGGCGAGAGTTTGGGCAGTCTCGCTGGTAGTGGGACCCCAAACAAGAGAAGCAAAGGCGGCGGGCATTCGCGATGCGCCTACGAGAGGCGACATGTAGGTCCAAGAATGCCCTACAACTGGCCGTTCTGTGCCCCGTGACCTTGCAGTAGGAGCACTCCGCCGGGCTCTGCGTGACCGCAAAGCGAGGAGGGCGCCGGTCAACATTGGCTCGGGTGTGACCGCGAGCCTGCTCCTTGACCTTGAGCGGCTGCGTCTTAGCCGGCGTGTCACCACCGGAGTTGTCTGACTCCAGGTCAGCAAAGGGGGGCAAATGGGTCGCGCTATCCCCACCAAAGCGCTGTTCAAAACGCGACCTCAGGTCGGCAGGCAGCTTTTTCGGCACAATGTGCACCAATAGATAGGACCATTGGTCCACGGGCAGGTCAAGGCACTTAAGTGCGTTGATGGCCACCAAAAGCGGGTTCAAAAGTTGGGTGCGCAACCCAGAGACCCGGGTGAGGGTCGGCAACCCCAAAATCTGCTCGATGTGCGTGTCGGCGAGGCCATGCTTATTATGGTACCTACGGGTGATTAGGTCCCGAGCCATCTGGTACGCCTCGTCAGACACGGGCAGATGCTGGATGAGGCCCTTAGCCTCCCCATCCAGAACCGACATTAAATATGCCAATTTTTGTGCTGGCCGAAGGTCAGCCCTGTCATTGACCAGGCTGTCGAACAAATTAATGAAGCCCAGGTAGCTTCCTAGGCAGCCATCAAAATGGGGGAGGTCCAAAGTAGGGAGCCTACTCACCAGCCCCGGTGCTGACCTAGGAAGCTCCTGCTTCAGGCCGGGTTGCCCTTCCCTATCGGCAACTAGTTGTCTCGCAGTATTTGAGACAGCATCATACAGGTCTAAGACCTGGGCATAGTCTTCACTGACCTTATTTCGCTGGTCAGCGGTGAAATCATTGACAGACACTTCGAGACAGCAAGCGCTGAAAGTGCGGAATTGCTGTTCCACACTTGCCAGGCGATCATCGATCCGCTCGTACCTTTGTAGTAAGGCCTGCTGGCGATCAGGCCGGTTCACTAACGCACTGGCCGAGGCAAACCAGCGCAAATCTGATGCAATAGCACCAGCAGCCGCACGAAAGTACTTGATAGCTGACATAATCAAAATTCAAAAGAGCCCGGACAAGCGTTAAATAATATTAACAATCAAAACTTAATTTTTCTTAATTCTTTGAAACCAACAAAGTATTAGCCTGTTTACTGCTGGTACAAGCAAGTGACAGGTATCTACTGTCCAACAAAATTAATAGTTTCAATATATATTGACACAAAACAAAGTCAAAGTTATCAAAAGTTGAACCTTCGAATAAGTTAATTAAAGTTAAATATTCAAATAAATTAACTAATTACTTGCAACAGACAGACTGGCTGTATTATTTGAGATATACAATAGTAAGTAAGCACAGAATATGTGTTACCTAACAATATTATCTTTATATTATAACAAAGTTTAACAATGTAAGGTTCAAACT
This sequence comes from Euclidia mi, assembly GCA_944739405.2. NCBI lineage: Eukaryota > Metazoa > Arthropoda > Insecta > Lepidoptera > Erebidae > Euclidia > Euclidia mi. Next base: position 45,120,350 of record OX123186.2, on the reverse strand, counting down.
TAATATATCAATATATGCAATAAACTAAATCAATTGATACATATAACTGATATGTATCCAATCAAAGTGACTTATTAATGCAACAACAAATTTTAAGTTAGATTTTTCAACAATACAAATCAACAATCACTGATTGAGGTTATGTGTGACAATGTGTTTCAAATTATCTAGGTCAACTTATACAATTAAATATTATGTATTTTAGACAATACTGACCTGAGAACACTACAACACTGTTAACCTGTTAAGAAATGAGATACTTAGCTCAGATACAAGTTTACAATATAGGCACAGTTAACTACGCTCTGCTACCAAAATTTATGTCTAGAATTACCGTAGCCAGGCAGGAATTTTCAGGACAGAGTTGCAGTGGAAGGTGTAATACATCTACCTGACCACGATAGACAATATATCCAGACACAAAGCACTGCGTTGCACAGTGAGTAAAGTATTGAGTAGGTACATGAAAATTTTACCTTATATCTCCTGGTGATGTTCTTGAAGTGGACCTATAGGATTAACTCATAATTTTGGCCAAAATAACAAGAGAATCGAATAGATACCAGTGTACAATTCGGCGAAGTCCTTCTCCAGACCACGATGCACGTTTGCGGTTCACAAAACTTTTCACAAATGTTCAATATGTCATAAATTTACAACAAACTGTGCCGGAAGTCAAAAGCGGCAATTACGTATTTGTAAGTTAATTCAATTCGCGTTAATTCAAAGGGCGATCAATTTATTAATTAGGTACAAGGCACGCGAGAGTGCAAACGGCGTGTTAATTTTTCAAGGCGCCAACGGAAGTGACAGTTCAGTGTGACCATTGTCGGAAATTTTCAATAGACTAAACAAAATGTTACTTAACCTCTCGAGCGCCCAAACGTCAAATGTCATATAATCATAATCGATAAGCGCCCACGTCAAATTTAGCGTATGTATGAAAGTTGGCGGGCAGCGTTTAAATGCCGATTTCGACGTTTATTTACTTCAGAACACTAATCAATACATATATATTTAGAATCTACATGAAATTTGCTTTATTGTGTATATAGAATTAACTAACTTTGTGAACAAGCGTAAGTAATTCAAACGGTTTTATCAAACAAATGTGTAAAATACATGTTATTGTAGAAAAATGAATGTATTGACCAATTAGAGGCATTCATAGCGGTAGGAAAATTCTAATAAATAATATTTATTTATGAGGTATTCTATGAATTTAAATACGTATAATAAGAAATATATGGAAAAAATTGATTTGGAAGCGAAATAGTGTAAGCACAACTCGAAGTGTACTAACAGCTGATGAGTTTAGCTGACTGTTTGTTTTTACTGACGTTGAAAATAAGCATTTTTATTGCATAGATCTGTCAATCGTTTCATACGCTTCAAAATAGTATACATTGAAAAGAGACAAACATTGTTTTGGCGTTTCATTTGAACATTGAATGGAACAAGTACGAGACCACCGTATAACAGTCGGCGTGCGCTTATCGGGGGTAAAGGTGTCCACCGTAAAACGGTGGCCTGGCGCTCGAGAGGTTAATCGATATAATCGATTTGACTTATAGTAAAAACTAATTCTATTTCAAACATATATACATATATATATATATATAATTATACTACCTATATACGATATATATGCAACACATAATTTATACATATAAGAACTAAAGGAAGAATACGTAAAGCCATACACAAATACAATATAATTATACAATACCAAAGTAGTAATGTGAATAGAAATGAAGATACAGATCCTATGACACATCCGCTGGTCTTGCCAACAAAACCTCCTTTACCTTCGCCTTAAATTTAAATAGGGAGGGCATTTCAGAGGAGAATGGACTGAGACATAAGAATATAAAAGAGAGTAGTTAAAGCACGCAAACTGCGACGGTGACGGATAGGAAGTCATTTCATTTGGGAACGGTAAGCAGACACATGGTCATACTTGCAAAGATTGAAAACGAATCGAATGCAGTTATTTAGAAGACGGTCGAGTTTGTTGAGAAGATCTGCATTCAGGTCATAGTAGCATACATTACCATAGTCGATTAACGGGAAAATCAAGGTCTGCACAAGCATTGTCTTGGTCTTGAATGGGAGCAAGTTCTTGAGGCGATAAAGAGTCCGTAGGGGGCCGGTGACCTGTTGACTCATCTGGGTCACTTGAGTTCGCCAATAAAGTGTGGCATCCATATGCAGCCCTAGATTTTTAACAACAGGGTACCAATCTATGCCCGTGCCGTTGTATGTTATGGTTGAAACATAGGTTGCGTCTAATTTTCTTAATAAGCCTTGGCTGCCCAAGACAATGGCCTGACTTTTATTTGGGTTTACAGTCAGCCCAAACCTTTGAGTCCAATTTTGTATCTCAGCCAAATCCCTGTTAACCATGTCAATTGCCATTGACAGCGACTCCACATTTAATATAGGGTATATATCTGCAAGTCGTCGGCATACAAATGGTGAAAACACTGAAGAATTTTAGTTATGAGATTTATTAAAATAACAAGGGAGAGAGAATACTGCATTGAGGGACACCAGCTTTAATATCAGCTCATCTTGAGTATGACTCACTAAGGTGTATCGACTGCTGAAGCCCTCGAAGATATGTTGAGAACCAATCCAGAGCCCTGGGTGAGACCTTAAGATATGAGAGGACTGATAAAAGGAGGTCGTGACTGACGGTATTGAAGGCTTTGGAGAAATCAATTAGAACCAAAACCGTAACTTTAGAGTTTTCACTGCCGTCTCGAATATCGCCAGTCACTTTGAGGAGAATGGAAGTAGTGCTATGGCCAGGTCTAAATCAAGATTTATATAGACTTAACAGGTTATGGCGGTGTATAAACCGACTCAACTGTTTATGGACACAGGCTTCTAGCACTTTTGAAAGGAAATAAAGAATGGATATAGGTCAAAATGGTTGGGAAGAGAAAGATTGGAGGTCTTGGCAAGAGGGATAACGTGAGCTTTGCCCCACAAGGACGGAAAGGAACCAGACTCATGGTAAAATTAATGACGTGGGAAATCGCTGGCAGGAGTTGGTCCAATGACCAAGCTGATATTGTCATGTCCCACGGCATTAGATTTTGTGGAAATGATAATTTTTTTGATATCACCCGAAGAGGTAATAGAATGTGTCGGTGTTTGGCATTTCGCACCATTTGATTACACCGATTCCTTGCAGATTTGAAATGCGCCCAGTTTTCCTTGCACCAGTCACTTTTATATTTCCTAAACGCCCGATCCCAATTTGACCTGCCTCACCGGGGCATGAACATCGTATAAACGACAAATCGTACTATTAAAAAGAATAACTTTTTCGTCAACAGTGGAGGCAGAAAACATGTTGTCCCAATTTATCAAAGTAGCATCCTGAACGGGTTTGTTAACATCCATGCGAACAAAACAACGCATGTACCGGACTTTAGGAGGGGATTTAGGAGGTTTTAAGCGGTAAGTAAGAGAAATAAGGTTATGGCGGGAAAAACCAGGAGAAGGATGTTGACCGTGAGAAGTCACTAGGGAAGGATTGGACGTAAGGATCAAGTCAAACCACGTGTCCACCCCATTGCTATTGTGATGGGTGGCTTGCATTGGCATAACGTGGAAGCTGGCTGACTCGATAAAGTCAAGAAGTTTATTGGAACGACTAGAGGAGGAAAGGAGATCGGTGTTAAAATCGTCCATGGTGATGTGATGTTCATACTGTGACCCTATAGATTTCAGAATCGGTTCGAGACTGGAGAAATAATCGACAGTAGGGGGACAATAGACGATGCCAAGAACAGCTTTCGCTCCCCTGAGGTCAACCTCAAGGAATCAGTACTCCGCAGGCGAAGAGGCGGGATAAATGGAAAAGCACTGCGGAGATATACTGCAACCCCACTACCCCTCATCCTGACTCGGTTATTCCGTATTAGAATGAAGCCGGGGAGAGAGAAAGAAGTTGAAAGAAGAGTAGGTTTGAGCCAACTCGCCGAAATCAGGACGGCATGTACATTGACATCCGCCACAAAATCCAGTAAGTCACTGAAGTGGGTCGGTATACTTTGAGCATTTAGGTGACAAATGTTCAACGTCATTCAAGATTGTTGGGTAAACAAAAGTCTTAAGCAATCACTCAAGGCACCATCAGCAGAAAAGAAACTGTCATTGTCGGAAGAAGCGGTTGTTTCGTCGGCAGACCAATACGTATCATCAATGGCATCCATAGATAAAATATAATAATAAAAATTATTATATTTTATCGCTAAAAGGCTGATCGACGCTTCCCGTGACCAGAGGGCTGGTTTTGCAGAGAGAATAAGCATTGCCATACAACGTGGCAATGCTGCCAGCCTTCTGGGCACGCTACCAGCCGACAGCGTTGCGGAGGAATTTTTTGACGCCGCGTAGTTTCTATGTTGTTATTTTTATTTATTTAGTTTTATTGGTTTAGTTTAGGATAGTTTAGTTGCATAAGTAGTTTTATTCTGTTGTATATTATGTTATTTGTTACTTCAATAAAAATTAATATATAAAGAACAATGTTCAAAACGTCCCCACCCTTGTAGCACTTTAAAACCTATGTTAAATAAGAATAATGATCAACCTTTCTTTAGCTATACAGCTTAATTAATTAGCCTCTATTATGCCTTTTTATTTTAATTGCTCTATTTATAGGCAGCGGTTGAAGAATGTCGATTTAAAACAACTGTTGTTATAACTCATTAGTTTGCCAGCTATTGCAAATTGACTTCACGCGAGAATATTATGAATATCGGACGAGAACATCTCTCGCTTTCTTCAAGATAAAAAAATCTTCAAAATGAATTTTATTCAAATCTCCTTGTATCATTACAATAAGTCTGAAAACTTACATTTTATCCATCTCAATATTTCAAACGATTCTCAAGTGAAAGGATTATTTCGAATTATTCGAAAACTGGATACCGATAAAATGGAGTTGCAATAGATCTGACCGTTTGAATTGAATACAGTCGGGCTCAAAGATAAAGACGGAACTGCTCTTTGTAAGGATTGTGGTATAAGTTGTTGAAAGTAAGATTTAAATAGAAATAATAATTTTACTGGGTAAGGCAGTAATAGCCTAGTGACTAGTGGATATACCAAAAGACTGCCATGCGGAGGGTATCGGGTTAGAGTCCACGGCGCGCACCAATGACTTTTCGAAGTTATGTGCGTATTAAATTGTTAATTATCGCTTGTCCCGGGCCTCAGAGAGCCGCCGTCGGTCCCGGTTGTCATTAAGATCTTTGACAGTCGTTACAGGAGAGTCAGTACCTTCTAAATAAACTGATACTAGTCTAAGCCATGGAATATCGCTATACCTTCAGATTGCAGAGGTCAGACACGCAGTCCCACTGCAGAAAAGCTAATATTCAGCCATTACCGGTTAGACTAGGAAGCGGACCCCAGATTGAAACTGGCAAAACGCTAAGAGGATGATGATGAATAATTGTACTGGGTATATAGTTTACTAGAGAATGCTTGCAGATACGCCTCCATATTTTCATTTTATTCCCGACGCTTTCGGCCCAATCCTGTGGGAATTTCGCATAATCTCTTCTCAGTGCACCCATACGGTCCTCAAGGTACATGCACAACAAATTTTACCGTCTTGCGCCCTGTACTTTTGGCTGTGCGTTGTTTGTCATTCACTAACGCAATAATTGTTTATACGATGAAACTGCACTCTAAACAATAGAAGTGCAGTCCGCAATCACATTGAATAAAGCACAAATTATGAATGTTCGTAGACATAAAAAGCTTTCCCACAAAACCTTTGTTACGATGACGATTTAACAACAAAAACCGTGACAGAAAGACACTCATCCTGAATTAAGCTACTTATATTCTGACCGAAACTCCTTTTACAAATATGAAGTAGAAAGGAACATGCATGCAACTCAATATGTACGTCATTACAAGGGACTTTTCAAGCTCCCATAAGTGCGTAAAGGGTTGAACGTATTCTAGATAGATAATATTATCGTTCTTCTTTGTACTGTCTTTTGTTATGTTAAATGTTCTACAAGTGGGTACAACTTCCGACGAGGATCATTATAGTTTTTTATCCATTGATATCTTGTGATTGTTATCAATTGTACATAATAAAATGCCACGACTATTAAGGATGACAAAGGTCACGGTAAAAATTGTAAAATATAATGACTTTGAGGATACTAGGCGCAAGCCCGGCCGGGTGTTATGCGATGCACGGACGGATATGTTGTCCATACAAAAGTACTTGGCATAAGATCATGCGGTAGCAACACACATCGCAAAGTACAATAAGCACATGGGTCTCCCTTGCTTGACCGAAAGGAATTTGACAAATTTTTACTTCCCAAAAAATTTTTCGCGTAATTTAATTTGACAATTTATTACTTAACAAAAAATCTATTCACAAAAAATTGTAACGCATACCTAATGTTTGGAAAATGAACGTTTAAACTATAACTTGTTTACCAACTAGGACTTTTAACATTTTTTATTTAGTCAAATATTTCAGTTGGAATAACAGTTTTACGCAAAATCAATAATTATCCTTATCTAAATAGTTCAGTTCCGGGTAACCTACTAAAAACAATCTCTTTTTTATATTAATGCAAGTCATTTCTGGCACTCGCCGGGCGCTACCGAGGCACCGCTCGCTTCGCTCGCTCGGCTCGTGCGTAGGAGGTCACAGTTCTAACCTAACCTAACCTTACCATTTTTTTATAATTAACCTACTCTAACTACTTCCATAAAAAAACTAATATTACCAAACGTTTATTGTCTGAAGATTGTTTGCTGTGATAAATCATTTGATTAAAGACCAAATGCCATAATGACATTATACTTGGTAATATTTTGCCAAGTAAAAATTTGACCAAATAAAAATATGCGTACTTAAATCATTCGAAATATTGCAATGGTATAAAAAAAGGTTGCTAAAATTTGTTTGGATAATAAAATTTTGTCAAAATCTTTTCGGCAAAACGGCAGGATCCCTAAGCACATCCATAGGTGCGACAATTTTATAACAGACAAGAAGAAATGACGAAAGTAATTTATAACCTATTGCGTAGGTCGACAGATAGACAGCCTACGAGTCTGCGAGCGCAGCATATATTATCTACGTATAACAAGCCATGGGCACGGTAATAATATCTAACAGTATTGTAACTCCATACAAACGCACGAAACTCGAGTTATACCTACGCGCCTCGAGCAGAGTACCCATTAGACTGGGCGGACTGTGCCTATAGTACCCGCAGCCGCTATCGTGCCGCAGCTCGCATGCGGCGCGTCTGGTAGGTATATAACTCACGAAGACGGCCGAGTTACAATACTGTTAGATTATATTACCGTGCCATGGGGTCCAAGTGCGAGATCTCTTTTTAGAGACATCGCAAAGAGACTTGTCGACGCCTCGCGTGACCAGAAGGCTGGGTTGTATTTGGCCCAGAAGGTAAGTATCGCCATACAACGTGGCAACGCTGCCAGCGTTCTGGGCACGCTGCCAGTTGACGGCGATGTTGATGAATTTCATGACGCGCTCTAAATTTTTTTTTTCTTTTTCTGTAAATATTTTTTTGTATGTTCTGTATATATTTCTTTGTATAGTATTTTAAGACTTAGTTACGTTTAAAATAATAATAATAATATATAAAATAGAGTATACAAACCGTATAACAAACATTCTAAATGGGCATATATTGGAACAGCTCTAAACTCACATGCCTAATATGCGATACCACACAACGTTTATTAGAATTTGAGCATCTTTAAGGAAAGAAAAGAAGAAACGTTTATTGCTGTAAGCATCACAACACTCACATCTTCTTTATCATCTTGTTTATTTTAGTGATATTTGAATTGTGGTGAAATCTAATATGAACGCCAATACACATTGCTATACATTGCCATTATAAACTGATCTATTTTTCAACAGTGAGTCTAAGCAATTATAGGTCAGCTTATGCTGGAGTTTACTCTGATGTACGTCATATCCCCTCGAGAGATACATTTATTGATCAATATTATTAACCATATCCCGAACGTGTTTGATTGCGGTACTACACAGAGACATAGGTACACAGCTATTATCCTACAAGTTATGGTCAAAATTAATAATCAATATATCTCATCTAAAAGCTATGTACAGGAGATCTCATGTTTGTTTTCGATATAGGTAGATGATTGAATCTGATTTCGTAGATAGCATTTAATTGTGAAAGATAAGAGCTACAGCTAACTTGAAGAGCTCCTGTAATTGTTAAAATTTTATGGTAAATAAGTTGTCTCTCCACCGCCTAAATCTAGTCCTAGCGTAACTTATGGCGGTTTAAGGTTTATTCAGATATATTTTTAAATACATTGAAGAAAACTATAAACCTACAAATAACAAGAGACAAGAATTTCACAGCCACTTTTGAACTTGCCAGAAATTTACATATTCGGAATGCATAAGAAACAAAAGTAGTTTAACAGGGGCTTTTCTCATGTAGTATTCGAACTTCTTATATTATAAACTGAAAATAGTAACAGTATGTTGCATATTTAAAGCAGGCTTCATAAAAACCAGGATCCAATTTTAGTGAAAAGCCAGATCTGAATAAGGAAAGTAAAGGAAATCTGAGAAAGAACAACCAATATGACCGTAAGAACCTGTTTCTACCCACTTGGATATTTATAAGGTCTTTCTTATAATACGTACCTATGCAGCTGCGGGGTACAAATGTATGTAAATGAATAATAAAGAAATTCAATAAGTAATTTTAGTAAAATATTTTTCTTTTATTTATTTATAGTCTCACGCCTGTATCCCCTAAGGGGTAGGCAGAGGTGTAAATATTATACCCACATTTCGCCATGAATTTTTAGGTCCCATGTAATAGGGGGCGAGCCTATTACCGTTACCAGGGACATCACCAGACTCCGGGCTGCTACTGAGTATTCGGAAAAACCCAGTAACACTTTTGCCCGACCTGGGAATCAAACCCGGGACCTCCGATCAGCAGTCGCATACGCTATCCACTGGGCTACGGAGGCAGTCAGTAGTAAAATCTTAGGTATATTATAATTAATTAATTGACCTCTGTAATCACACAGTAGCAACGATAGCCAAGGGGAGAAACCGACGGACTGCTACGCAGAGAGTCTCGGGTTCGCATCCACGGCACGCACCAATGACTTTTCGAAGTTAAGTGCGTATTAAATTGTTAATTATTACTTGCGTAACGGTGAAGGAATACATCATGTGGAAACCCGCACTTGGCCAGCGTAGTGGACTATGACCTTACCTATCTCATAGTGAGAAGAGGCTCGTGCCCAGCAGTGGGCTGGTATTAATACAGGGCTGATGATGGTGATCTAATCACATGTTTACGTCATACGATTTATTCATTTAAGCCTTATGAGAATTTAACAAAAAAATACATTTTGAACGTTCAGGTTGACGTTGCAGTTCACTCTTACCATAATATTTGCGAGTTAGTCATTTTGATAAGATGTTTGGTTATTGGGAGTAAGCAATAATCTGTCATCTATGTACTAATCTACAGGTATATTAAAAATTAAATAATGCCACCGCCGACCGTATCAACGCGATAAACAGAAACGGATAATTTTACGATTTTGGTCAATAGGTAGTGTGATTCTTAGGAAGTTTTAATTAGAGCGGCAGAGCCGCGGGCGAAGACAAGTGGTTTCATAATTGTGATATTCATATCAATATATAGACTTATTTTCATAAAAATATTTCACGCTTTAAAGTTGCAAAAAAGTAAGATTAGATCTTAGAAGTCAGCTCTATATGCTGTATATCCAATTATACTGTACATCCAACAGAGGCCTCAATCTATTCATACCGAGAAAGTTGTTCATTTAGTTCCTTTCTTACTACTTTAGTTTATAAACTGACCTTTTGCTGTAGGAAAGTTTATATTTTTGTAAAGTTATTTCAGAACTTTAATGTTATACTTTTTATGACAACATAAGTACGCAATAAAAAACAATTGACTAATTTAAGACGACACGCGACGTCCATTAATTTTAAGTTCCACATAACTAATTAACGTTTTACTTCACTCATTGGTAGGCGCAACTATGTAAAAAGACGCTATTACAGTAGTTCGATTTTTTTTGCATATTAAACGTCCTTAATATGGAATAGCTATTAAAATTTTAACCGAATGTAACCTGTGTATAAAAAAGTCTAAATTTGTTCGCTCTACCGACGCCCCTTCTAAACTGCGGTGCAATTGTACGGGACATAAATGAAAACACCACCCTTACTCCCTATTCAAGCTTTAATCCTCTATATACATAATTCGGCAACTTCACCAATATCTATTGATTATTTCACCATCCACAGACCATGCAATAGCAATTGGCAGCATAACCGTCTATAGAGGCTCAGGTGGTAAAAGAAATTGTCTCCCATTATGTTCGTTTTGCTGAACAATTTTATGGAAACTGATGGCAAATTGTTTGGAACGTGGAGAGAAAGGAATTCTCTCTTAATATTCATGTCTCGGGTGAACCTTATGACTGCACGAAGCTTTCCCTACTGAGATTATTGCAAAGGTTTTCTTAGTTTTGTTTATTCCACATGCGTACTGTGTCGCCTAAAAACTAACTTATATGAAGATTCCCAGCTAGCTAATACTAAGAGGGAACTGTATGCTCGTAGATTATTTACATTCCTATAAAAAAGCTTGTGTGGATCGTATAATAATAGCTTGCGTAGATGTGAAGTTTTATATTGATAAAAGAGATTTCGCTTTTTGCTTGGTTATTATTTCAAAATATATAATTAAACTTTGTTTTGCGTGTTCAATGATTTGTGAATAAAGCAAAGTTGTAAAATAAAAGTTAGTAGTTTTTGTAATAGGTTTTAAAATTGCTAAATCTTTTAAAGTAATTTTGATACCTTTAAATAAACTTTTAAGGAGAAACTTTAATCCTTTTTTGGTCCGGACTACAGCACTATGATTTTAAAGACTACGAGCTATGTCTCAAAAGTTTGGACATGAACCATGAAAGCAATTTAATTGTGAAATTTTGAGACAAATTTTATCCTAGCTAGCAGCCATCACAGTGAGATCAACTAGTGTCCATAGTCACTCAAAAGCAACCAAAAAGATGAGGAAAACGAATGAAATTCGTTAAAAAATGTGTTAACAAGATAGACTCTTTATAGTAATTTTATTTTGGTGTCTTAATGTATAGAAATATTAGGAAAATAAGTAATCGTACTATCAAATAAGTTTTCTTTATATTTCTGTAGGTGGTAGCTGAGTCAGTCAGATACATATACATAATTATATATTTTCTAATCGTAAGGGATGTTAGTCGTTCTCAGTCATAAGTATTAATAGCTGTCTATTGTAAGAAACAAAGAAGAAAGGAAGAGTGTGGACTATAAAGATAGGTCCTAAAACCTAAAAGAAATCCTTTCCACTGCTGTTCACGTTTTTGTTTTTTAAACGGTTTTATTTAGCTCACCCCGTTTGTTTTATTTATTATTCTTGGGTCAAATTTAGTAATTCAAATTTCACCCTCTTCCTGTCAACCGATTAATCTGAAATTTTGTATACACTTTGGATTTTGGTGACAATACAATTATGTTTATTCATTATCATTATAAATTCAAGATGGCCGCCGCTACAAAATGGCGGATAATTTATGTTTTATTAATCCCATTAATATGGGTATCAAATGAAAGGGCTCAACAAGCAGAATACAATATATTATAAAAAATTGAAATCCAAGATGGCGGCCGCTACAAAATGGCGGATAACGTAGGTTTTATCAATCCCATCAATATGGCTATCAAATGAAAGGGCTCAACAAGCAGAATACAATATACTATAAAAAATTTAAATACAAGATGGCGGCCGCTACAAAATGGCGGATAACGTGGGTTTTATCGATCCCATCAATATGGGTATCAAATGAAAGTGCTCAACCAGTATAATACAATGTAATATATAAAATTAAAATCCAAGATGGCGGCCTCTACAAAATGGCGGATAACTTAGGTTTTATCAATCCCATCAACATGGGTATCAAATGAAAGGTCTCAACAAGTAGAATACAATTTACTATGCAAAATTGAAATCTAAGATGGCCGCCGCTACCAAATGGCTAATAACAATTTTTTATCAATAAATATATGGGGTATAACAATATGGGTAACCGCAAATATTTGTGGGGGCAAAAGTCATGCTACGGTCCAATATTGACGTTTCAAAGGGATTAGTAAATGGCGCTATAGGCTACATCAACGAAATCGTTTGGCCTCAATTTCGTCGAACTCAGATGTATGCAACAGATGTACCTTCCGTCCGAATTGATTTCGCAAGAGACGGAGTACATCTTATACACCCGAAAGCCATACAGTTTCCAGCTAAGTACAATTACGGGACGGCTGAAAGAAGAATGTTGCCTTTAATACTATCATGGGCTTCTACAATACATAAAATGCAGGGCAGCACTGTGGATCACGCAGTCGTGTACTTAGGTGCGAAACTGTTTAAAGAAGGTCAAGCCTACGTGGCTCTTAGTAGAGTAAGATCTTTGCAGGGACTACGTATAGAGGAGTTGGACTGCAATAAATTAACGGGCAAGAAACCTTGCAATAATGAAGCACTAAATGAATTAAACAGAATGCGAAATAAAAACTAAAAACTAGAAAATAAAAATAGGTAAAAAAACTTTTTAAGTTAAACGGTTTTATGTTAAACATACATTGCAATGTTTAAGATAAATGTACTAAAAACCAAAAAATAATAAAATAGATACAGTCGTGGGAATTATAAACATATGCATAGACTAGACTAAAATAAAACCGTGGGGCACGTCAATTGTCTACAAATTATCGACTTAATGTGCGATAGAAGAATCGTTTAATTCGTCGTTAAAATAGGCAGTTGGCCCGCAGACGGTGAGGAAATTACTTACTATTTTCTTGCTCATGGAAATTCCAATAGTTATACACTCCATGTAAATAAAAATAGGTAAAAAAACTTTTTAAGTTAAACGGTTTTATGTTAAACATACATTGCAATGTTTAAGATAAATGTACTAAAAACCAAAAAATAATAAAATAGATACAGTCGTGGGAATTATAAACATATGCATAGACTAGACTAAAATAAAACCGTGGGGCACGTCAATTGTCTACAATCGTTGATTAAAATGTTTGTTTTGTAATGTTACACTATAATTAGGCAGTTGTTCAACCGACAACGATGGACGTGTGATAAGTAGGGCTAGAATGTGGAAACAAGCTAGCAAGCGAGTTTTAGGGTTTCATAGTGGTGAGCGAGTAGTACTTTTATCATATGTTTTGTCGATTAAAGACAAACTACGAGCAGTGCAACGATTCCTCGCCAGCCAGCAGTGTAAATGTCCAACGATAAACTAGTTGAAACATCTCTTTTATTTACATGGAGTGTATAACTATTGGAATTTCCATGAGCAAGAAAATAGTAAGTAATTTCCTCACCGTCTGCGGGCCAACTGCCTATTTTAACGACGAATTAAACGATTCTTCTATCGCACATTAAGTCGATAATTTGTAGACAATTGACGTGCCCCACGGTTTTATTTTAGTCTAGTCTATGCATATGTTTATAATTCCCACGACTGTATCTATTTTATTATTTTTTGGTTTTTAGTACATTTATCTTAAACATTGCAATGTATGTTTAACATAAAACCGTTTAACTTAAAAAGTTTTTTTACCTATTTTTATTGCTGCTGTTAACCACTTTTCTGTACTCATACCTAAAATCACTTCAAGAGTGTATTTGCTCAAGCGCGTTCATTTTAATCAAATTGGTAAATTTATTTATTCAGTCAATCTTTCTGTTCAAAGCTTTCATTCAACATCTAATGAAAAAGGTAAACAACATTTTGCAGAAAATGCATTATCAAAACGTTATTTATAAAACTTAGGGCTGGCGTGTTTATTACGCAATTACCAACCCACCTGTCAGCTTCTATGCACACCGCGTGCATGCAGTAACGTCATAATTTAGGGCGGAAAATATGAGTCCAACCTTTGTACTGCAAACACTGCGGTGTGTTTGTCGTTACGGCAGTAAATGTGTAGGCTATGATGTTAGATTCAAACAAATTGAGGTTGCGCATTCATGGACTCCGGCATTTTAATGTTGTTTAACGTACTAGCTTTTTCTGAGCAATTTGATATGTAAAAATAAATTGCAGTTGTAATTTAGTAGGAGTAAAAAGGTTATTTTACTTTTTTTGTAACCGTAATTATTCAATATTTTTTTTTAGTCATATGCTGGAATTAATAAATTGAAATGTTATGACCATAGACATGCACAGTTTAAAATAGGCAAGCGTTGGCCATCGTACAATGTACTTGTCATTGCTTAAAATTAGGCGATATTAGATACGGCTTAACTTATATTTCTGCAACCAATATGAAACATCGTCGATTGGATGCAACTTAGTGATTTGTTTTGGTTTATCTCTAGATATTACATCAAACAAGGTCTTCTTTTTGATAAATTATTTATTATAATACTCGTGTAAAACCCAGACGGGTTACTAGTATATTGTGATTTCAGCAGAATCCATTTTGTTTAGAAACTTAAAATGTATTAATTCATTGGTGTTTACTTAAGTAGTGTTTACATCTAATATTCATACAAGTCCAAACATAATTTATCATGGTAAAGCACTATAATATTTACTCCCAGTAAGCTGACGAGCTTCCTCAAACATTGTTCAAATAAACTTGTTATGATTATTGTTTATCAAACACCGTCCAAGTTTCCGAATATAACGAGCAACAACTAACTCAATCGTACCCAACTAGTATCGGATTTTGAACTTGCACAACATCAACTGTTTTAACTATTGTCACTCAAAGTAATTGTACAGCCAAACTTCCAAATAATTACGCTAAAGCTTTTAAATCCACAGTGCATAGTCTAGATTTTTACTAAAATCTGTAAATATATCGGTATATACAATGTGTTGATATGCATTTGCAAAATATTTTCAGGGGTGAATATACTACTAATGAATATAGCTAAATACAAATATATGAAAAAAATAACTGAGTAAATCTTTTTTTAGTGGTCATTTTTTTTAAAAATCAGCCCGGTATCTTGACCGCTGCCGCCGCTCAGCTGATCGCCGCGATCTCGCATTGCGGGTACCTAATACATACAAGCACACGTACCTACCGTGCCGCCTTATTCTGCACCAGTAAACAGTTTATTCTGATTTACTATCTAAGTAATCTGTAATGAAAATAGGGTTTTATATCATCGCACACTGTTTGAAATAATTTTAGATGAATAGTATTATACTATCTTTATTGTATCAGTAAAATATTTTGCAAATGCATATCAACACATTGTATAAAATCTTTACCTTACTGATTGACTGACAGACAACACACAGACAAAGGCGCAAGACGCTACGGCATGTCTGTTCCTTTGAGAATGTAGGAGTGCACTAAGTCGCGATTTTCCAAAATTATCACAGGATCGGGCAGAAACGTTAAGATTAAATAAAAATGTGTGGGCATCCTCTAAGTTTTGACATAATATCTTCGTTGAACCTAAACTACGAAATCTTGAAACTTAACTTAACATTGACCTTTCATTTTTTTCCACTATTGTAGGTTATTATAATATAAAATGCTCCTAAGGAGAATTCATAGTCAATACATCGTCGATTGTTCAATTTTGTTTGAGCTTACGTTGATTATAAGCACCTTTTACCTCAACCCGATTTCATTTAAACACATAACAGAAAATACATGTATGGCTCGTTTGCGTTTATATTTCTAAGTTTGGTATCATTTTACTTTCTGAATTTAAATTGATGCACTAAATAACAATAAACTCACAGCTTAATCACCACTTGATATACTACTGTATGCAGGGGGTAAGCAATAGCGTACCGAAATGGTATCGGAACAGTAATTCAGTACGTGATACTGAATTCCTTGGCGGTCAAATTTGCCGGCAAAAATCAAAGAATTAACCAATTTTCCAAAAAACAGCTATGTAGATAGGTCTCAGTATCATGTACTGAATCACTGGTATCAGTTTTATTACACCGTTCCTTACACCCAGTATAAAAAACATCCAAAACAAAACTGTCTTCGCTGTCCCCTTAACCGCTCAAAAATTCAGTGCCGTATTAAACAACGCAAAGAGAACGCACGCGAATAGTTCAGTACTGGCTCAAGGAAATAAATTCAATCGCACATACAATTAACATGTACATATATTATGAAGGGGCTTATGTTGGACCCTTCTTTCTTTAGTATTAATTACATCAAAACGTATACTAGCAATTAATTATTCTTATAGTGAGTAATCTTTTAATACTACTACACCAACGATGAGTAAATTATGCATTCTAAGCAATAAAATAAACTTCAACAACAAAAACATTTACTTTCAATAAATTATTTTGCAACTCAAAACGACTATGTCACTGTGAATTGGTAAACAAGATATGCATTTGGTAATTTCACGTAAAGAGATAAAGAATAGTGGTAACGCTCGATTAGTATTCCGCGCGAATCTCAAGACCAAATTAAGGAAGGGTTTACGAGTTGTTGGTAAGTAGGGCTTAAGTAACTTGACATTAACTTAAGAACAACTACAAATTTACCATTCAATGAACGTGTTCGGTTGCTTAAGACGTCAATCAACGAACGACGTGGTAAAATTAAAACTGAGTACTTTCCTCGTGGTATAATTATATTAATTAAGTGATTAAATTAATTATATATTATGCTCTTTTTTGTCATAATTGTTTCTTAGATTAGAAAGACATAAACTCTAAGCCTTTAGTATTCGTTTATATAAAATTCAAATAAAATAAAAAGGTAGGAGTAATTTTAAACTTGCGGGTGCTATTTCTATATATATTTAATGATAGATGTGTGCAGTAGATCTGTCACATCATTTTGCAAAATATCTTTTTTACTAAACATATCTAAGCCGACTTTACTGCTCTTATTTTTACCATCATTAATTGTACGTCATATGTATTTAAACAATCCAACGACTAACATAAAAGTTAATAATAGTATCATAAAAATAGAAAAAAGAGAAAGTGAGTAAGGAAATCAACAAAAAAATTGGTTGCCTGTAAAGTCGGTATACGGGCGAAAGTTTTACGTGACAACGACTTTGAGTGGTAAAATAATTTTAATGTGAATATTCATTCGTATAGTAGGAAGAAGGATGAAAGACGCGTGCCTTTCACTTTTTATGTCTGTCTCTCTCGCTCTTAGGCGGGACGCGTGCCTCTCACTCGCTCTCATTGTGAGCGCGTAACGTGAGCGGAGCGTAACGCAGTTTCTTGAAGTGTCACCCGGCAAACCAATTTATAAGACGTTGTCACGTCAAAAAGATCCGTAAAAACGTTGCAGTACATCGAATACATCGTGATATTACGTGATATTAAAATTCAAAAACATTTTGCGGTCGTGAGCACAAAAGCGTAAGTACTTGATAGACCCTTCAAAAATACAATTTCCCTGACAATTAATAGCCGAGAAACGTGATTCTCGAGTTTGGATGGTAAAAAGGGAAATCGTTACGAAACAAAACAAGCTTTTATACGAACGTGAAAAGCTAAATACATACATACATAGACTCAC
The DNA here is from genome assembly GCA_944739405.2 of Euclidia mi. Classification (NCBI taxonomy): domain Eukaryota; kingdom Metazoa; phylum Arthropoda; class Insecta; order Lepidoptera; family Erebidae; genus Euclidia; species Euclidia mi. The sequence goes on along the minus strand of OX123186.2, from coordinate 45,102,670 downwards.
GCCTGTTTCCCGGAGGGGTAGGTGTAAGCTAAATACAGTAGTGAAAATATGTGGACATTCATAGCATGACATAATAGCGACCACCATCAATGGAGCCGAATGAATGCCGTCGTGACGAGCTCTGATGGCTGCGGAGCAAGCGCCAGTGTGTGCCGCTCTTTTGATGAAACCATCATTACTCATACGTGACTATGTTGATAGATAAATCGCTGGAAACGACACAGCGCGCACGCGTTCTATTAAAAAGTTTGTCGATGCAGGGACATTGCAATAAGCTCTCTAAAACTAATAAAGATATACTTTTGAATTGCGTATACTGTGTTTAGTTAAACTTAAATACATATATTAGCTACTCCGTTAAAATTACAACATGAAAGTGGAAAATGCTTTCAAGTTGAAGCTAATACACTATGCAACTTCGAAAAGCTTTAAATCGTGTAAAATTTAAATTACCTGGCCGTCTTACAAAAACTATAATGTGCAATTTGCTTAGACTAGGTACCTCGCATTCTACTAAGGTTGTCAGTTTAGAACTTCAGCTCCCTCGACACTGAGTCAGTACAAAATTTGACAAAGTTTATGACCCTCCAGGCTACGTCGTTCTAGTACCTTTACAATTTACATCGCAAAGGTAGACAAGGCTACTTTAAAATATCAACTAATGTAGGTAACTAAGCGTGTAATTCGGTAAAAAACTCGGGTGTTATCATCTAAAGGAGGTTGATTCACGGCATTGTTGTAATAAACAAAATTATGATTTCGTACTCATCGTAAATGAAAATAGAGTCGGAGGAAATTAGACTATTTGTCTATTTTATCCATATACTTCACTTTGTTAACTTGGTGATGGATTAAGAATATAAAGTCAAATCTCATTTCATTACGTGTCTGTCGAAAACGGCGAGTGAGGATAAAAAACTAAGCAAATAGTCATCATCATCATTATATCAACCGAAAGATGTCCACTGATGGCCATAGGCGAAATTGACTAACACTGCCATTGTTCGCGACTCTGCTGACCCGCAGTTTTACAAGTCGCTTGCAGTTTTGTATAACTTGCACAACATGCTAATATATTGTATCTAATATACCCTATCAATGATTATTATTATGTATCTACTTATTAGTAAGTAATATTATGTACTAGAGGACGCCAGCAGCTACGCCTGCATTTTTTTTAAAATTTACCCGTTTTGGACGATCCCGTGGGAATTTCGGGAAATCCCTTCTTAGTGCACCCCTACGGTCCCCAAGGAACGTACATGCCAAATTTCAGCTTCCTGCGCCCAATAGTTTCGGCTGTAGCGTGTCTGTCAGTCAGTCAGTAACGCAACGATTTTATATATTAAGATTATCTTAAATATATTGTATACTGTCAAATATTGTAATTATATTGCTGTATTTATAAAATACAAATCATAAATTTGTTAAGGGGGGCTCAACTGCCTGTGATACAGTTTTTAACTAGTTCAGAAGTCTGGTGTTTATTCCAATTCTTTGAAAACTGTAGTTAAGTTTAATATTATATTATAAGAATATAAGTATAAGTATCAGTGCTTTGTGAGAAATAAAAAAGTATATATTATTAAAAAAAGAAAAATATATATAATATTAAAAAATATATTACAGGCTTCCCCGAGAGCTCTCTACATAGGCCGATCTTGAGACACCGGCATCCATCCGCTGCCCACGAACCCAACAAGATCGTCGGTCTACCTTGCGTGAGGCCCACCTCCGTTACGATGTCCAGTGCGACATTCCACAACCTTTCTGATCCAACGGCCATCGGTTCTTCTGGAGATGTGGACTGACAACTGCCAATTTATCTTAACTTTTCGGAGAGCTATGTCGGTTACTTTGGTTCTTCATTTCTGATTCGATCACGCAGAGAAACACCCAGCAAAGGTCTATCCATTGCTCTCTGAGTGACTATGAGTCGTGTGATGAAGCCCATAAAGAGCAAGCAAATAGTATCTTCGAGAAAAAAAGATGTTCAAAAATATACATATATGTACTGTAACACGTAGTAGAGCCTTGCTGATTTCAGCATGAATCGGCTTGACCGGGGAAGTACTACCCTCTCACAGAAAATCGACGTAAAGTAACAGTACTTAAATTGTTGCGTTTCGTTCGGTGAGTGAGAGTGCCGGAGGCCCTATCCCCTATTCCTTCTCCCTCATCCCACTCCTCATCCTATTCCTTTTCCGACCCCAAGGAGCGGCAACGCTCTTGTGACTCCTGTGGTGTTCCTTGTGTCCATGGGCGATGGTAATTGCTTACCATCAGGCGATCCGTCTGCTCGTTTGCCGCCTATTACTATAAAAATAATAATAACAATTTAAATTTTGATTTGATTACATTTGTTCAGAAAATACATTAGATATTCATCTGAATTATTAAAGGTAAAAAATACTGCTAATATTAGTCTTGCTTCTTGTGCTTGCTATTTCCAATTTATTCAAAGATAACACGAATACTAAGTGAACATGAATTCTAAATAGTCAACGAAACCAAAAAGTAGAGTATTACAAGTAAACTTGAAACCATAAATAAAAACAACAAGAATGAAGATAAATACTAGGTTTACGATAAACACGCTAACTTAGGTCGTACACAAAGACTTTCTAAGAATAGAATACTTAATTCAATAACTATTCATTATCTAGGTGCTTCTAATTTTGGCTATTGCGACTTAACAGTATTTTGTCTGAACTAAAATTGTATATATTTGAAAATTACTAAAATTGTAAGTACATCGTAAAAATTCAAAAATTTATCAGGACACTTGAAAAGTCAATTAAAGTGAAAATTTTATAGGTATCTGTTAGAAATTTGTTTGTGAAACCTAACATAACGCGAAAAGAACACAGTTATAACTCTACTGCAACACTCTTCTAAACATTTTCTCCTTGCGTCGTTTTGCTAAGTATTGATGGTCGATCCTTTCTGCTTCTCCTTCTCCCCCTTTAAAATAAAGACAACTCAAATAAAATTATCCAAAGTAGTTTAATTATTGTGCCGACATCACGTCATGGCTGTACAATACAATTCGTTAAACAAAATGTTTATTTCACATCAACCATGTATTTATACCGCGATTAATTTGACAGTGGTATAGTGAAATTTCACAAAAAGTGGTCCTGTCAATGCCACTTCCAGCTATCTACCCATCATGGCTACCGTACGTACGTACGTACGCGGCTACATTGACACGCCTTTGTATTGCGCGCATTCAGCTATGGGTTAAATAAAAACTGAGCTCTGCGAAATGTAAAAAACACACACACAAGCTCACTCGTTTTGGCGACAACCTGAGAATTCCGGGCTACAATTTACCCAAAAATATTCAGATGAAGTCTTGAATACGTACTTCATTTGTACAAAAGCGAATATGTATTTATTATACCGTAAAATAAAATATTAAATTTGCTACATAAAATATGCATAAATAGCACCAACTCTACAAACACGTGTTTTAAAAATTTAAAGCTACATGGATACTATCAGTCTAGCCATGTTTCAGAATTTATAATGTACGAATAAACGATTTAAAATCCAATATTGCATGCTTCTACTTTACTCACAAACAGGCGGTTTTAGCTTGAAAATTCCGAATACCATATGCGGGAATATTATTCAGAGCTGGCACTCTTCTAAGCTCATATAAAACCTTGCCTCTTTGTATTCTAATGTTACTTTGTATACGTGGAGCTGCAAGGAGAACGTAGCCGCGTTCTCGGAATTCATATAACGTCAGTGGGGGCCCTAAACTTACACTAACACGCACCTTATTAACCTTAACAAGGAAGGGCGTGCGAGACCTTAATTTGAGCGAAGTTATTAAATTTGAATATGAGAACCCACGTCGGGTGTGTAATAAAATAAACTACATTGGGAATATTCAAAGAAACCAACACACTATTTAATTAAGTTTCACGTATGTAGCGTGAGAACAGGATACATTTTATTGACAAAAGCCACCACTTTTGTATGTCATATTTGTATGTCATGTTCAGATGACATATTTCTCAGAAAGTGAATAAAATTGTAAAGAGGCAATCTCGTTATAAATACAACCAAGTAAGTTTATATTCATTATATATTTTTCACTGACCAAAATATTATGTTGGATACTACTTACAAGGATATTTTTTATGGCGTTCAAATCTTCATTGACGGGGATAAACCATAGAAGTTCTCTGTATTGCGAATAATAAAGCTATGAATATTCTGCCAAATGCCTGAGTTCTAGAAGATCGAACCTGTAAAATCGCAACTGAGACAACGCTAGGATTATAATGCTTAATGACGCCGGTTTATACAAATAAGATTAGTATATCAGATACGTACATAATTGTCTCCTCTAAGAAACATAGGCGTAAAATTTCAAAAAGTAGTAGGTATGTGATTTATTCATTTAACATAAGTTAGACGAATAAATCATAATTCCTAAAATAGCGTGTTTAAAAACACCTTCAATACATTAATAGCATGTCACGTTCCATATACCTCAGAACCTTACGAACTTTACTTCTTTTTTACGTAATAAACTTCTGACCTGCTTTATTATCACTGTTGTGTACAAGGTAAAAGAACCATGACTAAAGCGTTTGTAGTTCGCCTACGTGAGCGTTTTCACTCTCTAAACACTTTAGCCAACGTTGAAAAGAATTTACCCTTCTTTGTAACAATCTCAGATTAACGTGAAGTAAATACCCAACCATTTTCCCATCCTAATACGTTATTATGTTAATTTTACGAATAACAAATAACTAGCTATCTATCTCATAATAACTTATATTTTAATGACGATTAACTAGCTAAAATAATATACAACAGAATTCTTTAAATCCATCTAGTTTTAGAAACAACACTTTTCTGAAGTACAACTACGATTAAGAAGATAAAATGAAAAGGGCTCTAGGTACATACATTGAACTATCTTTCGGGTGAATTCAAGTAGCAAGTCATCCGTAGAATAGACTGATACAAACTTTGATCAACACCACAGCTGTGTCTGACGCTAACGTTCTTGGAACCAACAGTTCTAGGATATTCACTTCGGCAGGTATTTTGTATTCTGCTTTTCTATCAAAGTAAAGATTTGACCAGCGTAATAAAGATTTCTATGTTGAAATCTAAAGAACAAATTCTTTACGTTTTTCTTAATCCTAGTTGAAATCCTGATAACGTTGGCTACTACATAAAGCGTTGGAATATAATATAAAACATTTCTATCATTGTTTGAAATAGAAATAGTTTTTATGATAAGTCAAGTCGATTATATCGATTTAGTAACGTTTAGTTTAGTCTATTGTAAATTTCGACTACGGTCACACTGAACTGTCATTTACTCACTTTGGTTCATTGTCGTTTCCCGGTAATAAAAGTTTTCTCGCTCACGCAGTTTATTGTAATTTTGAGTTTTTGAGTTAATTATAGTAATTAACAACCTCGCAACCGTCGCTATATGAAGTTGTCCGACAAGGTTGTGAGAGATTGACAAAAGTGAATTAATGCCTACGGTTTTGTCCTCAATTGGAATTATCGCCCCTTGAAAGCTCATGGGTACTCCGCGAGTCGTAGTGGTGTCGAAGTGAAATCGTGCCGTAAACCCTCTTGAATGCCGCCTGATCTAGTGCTGGCATCGGTAAACTGTGATAAAAGTCAAACATTTGTAACTTATCGAACATTATAAAGTTTTGTGAACCGCCAACGTGCATCGTGGTCTGAAGAAGGACGCCGATCTGGACCTGGAGTAGTGGTATTCACAACGATTTTCTTGTTATTTTGGCCAAAATTATGACTTAATCTTATAGTTCCACTCAAGAATATCATCAGGAGCATCAGTGAAGATTTGGTGAGGAAATCAATATTGTAACTTGCATGTAATTTGGATTTCAATTCATCACTGTGCAACGCAGTGCATTGTGACAGGATCCTTGTCTTGTCGTAGTCAGGCAGGCGTATTACAACTTCCACTGCGCACTCTGAACAATTCCTGCCTGCCTACTGCAACTCTAGAACCATTTCTATCACTATATTTTTGCGGTGTTACATTTTTTATAACGTACTTTATTTTTACCGTTGTTTACGTTTTACCGTGTAGGTTGATTAAATTGTAATTGTAGACAGGCAACAGAGTGCTGTTGCCTGTCTATCAGTCCGTCTGTCAGCCAATCTCAGACTGCTCAGTAATGTATAGGCTCGAAGTAGATTTTTTTACAGAAATAGTTATATCTACGATTCCATAGTGCTGCAGAGAATCAATCTCTGCGTGTTTTTATTTAATAGGTACGAACATTTATAAGTTATTTTAAACGAATTTGCACGCATGTCATAAATCAAAACCAGCGTACTTCCCGTTGACCAAAATTCTGAATATTTGGCATGTAACAAGTTCTTACACCACGAGTACAGGCACAAATCTGAAAACTAAAATTTTTATAAATATTGCGTAGAAATAAATTGTAGATACAGTAACTATAAATTTACAATAAATGTTGTATTGTAACCCATTCGCTGTCCGGCGCTAGACACAATAGAAAATCAATTGTTATCAATCATATATGATACACGGGACAGGGAACCTGTTAAAATATATTATTACGTTGTCGTATTTAAAACTCACATTAACGGATCTTGAATTGTATCAATACATAGCATTATAGATATATTATGTACGTACACTCGTAAATATGGTCCTGCTGTCGGTGCACAAATAAAACTCACACTTGCTCGGTATTCAGTATTTAAATAAAAAAGCGCTCTCTAAAAAAGTTAGGGAAAATTATGCTGTCGACCTTAAAATTTGTAAGCGGTGCAAAATCTACACTCTCATACCAACTACGACAGTTTAACGTTATTCCTTAAAAGGCATTTACAAGTTATGAAGTTGCAGCTCCACCATTTAGTTCTGTGGGTTATTAATCCCCGCCAGTTTCAAAGGTACGTCATTAGTGTTTTTGCTATGGTTTATTAATTATGGTCGTTAATGAAGTTCAATTAGTAAGTTGGTCCATCAATTTTCCACTCTATTGGAGACGAAATGATGTATTACCTCGTATTGAAGGCGTGCACCAAAAGGACCATGAGTCAAATTCAAACAGAGTTATGGCATATGCCATTGTAACAGATTTTGTTCATACTAAAATTGTTACTACCAGCACCACCTTCAATTCCATTGCAGAAAAAAGATATGCACTCAAATAGATTTTGTAGAAAAATACAATTGTTAGTCATAAAACTGTTTTAGTAACAATATATTCATACCTTCAAATCAGTGGCGTTGCTAGCTTGGGTGGCACCCGGGGCGGAAGTTGGCGGTTGACCTTTTTCTTTTTTTTTTGTCGATACCAAATAATTACGGGCTAACTGCCCCCGAATCATAGTGCTGAGCTAGTGCCTATGTTTTTAATATGATTGTACATTGTTCTTAAAGTCGAGTTTGGGGTGGCACCCCAAAAGGGGTGACATTCGGGGCGCACCGCCCCGAAGGGAGAGGAGGTGGCCTGCTCTCCCTTCCTACGCCACTATTTAAAATAATGGTAAACAATAGATGCGCTTGCACTCGTGTGATTTACAACACTCTCCTTCCCTCTCACACTCTCACACCTCTCTGACGCCTGCCTGGGCGCCCGTCTGCCCTCAGTCAGTCAACACGTAATTCTCACGGTGTTATCTGTGTGTCCTAAAAACAGGACAGGTTAGAAGTACCCTGAACCGAAGAGCATGCATGAGGAATCTGATGGGAGTGAATGAAGCAAGAGAGATATGTCAGGATCGTTGCAAATGGCGTTCCGTAGTCTCTGCCTTCCCCTCCGGGAAACAGGCGTGTGTCTATGTATGTATGTATGTTATCTGTGTGTTTTCGTAAATCCTCTCGGCACATACAATTTAATCCACCGGCTGGTCACCTAAACGATATTATTATTGATATTGATTGAAATGTTAATAAAAATATTTTTAACTGTTAGCAGCTGTTTTATTTTTTATGTATTCTTTGCACATGGAATTAAAACTAGTTAAAGATGTGAAACAACAAAAAACTACAATGCCATAGCAGCATTAGTTTGCAGGATTATAGTTTATTTATGGTAGAAGAAAAATATTTATAGCAAAATAACCCCATGGATTCTTCGCAAAAATGAGTTTATATATTTAACGTATAACGTAGGTAACGTAGGAGAATATGGGCGTTCTTCGTTCCTCAGGTCTTCCTCCATCGTACATTTCAGGAAAATAAGACTCGGTATACACTCAATAGGTTTTACTCAACTAATTAGTTCACTTCACAAACTAAATATGCACACGTAGCTCGGATGAAAATGGATTACTTTTGGAAACGCGGCGAAGTCGGACGTAGGTAGGCCACACTTGTTTCCTTCGCTGTGTCTGTCGCCAAAAAGTGCCCGTTGACAGCTCAACGTTCGCTTATAAAACATTTTATGACATTGACAGCTGTCAACTGCCGACCTCAGTGTTGCCAACCATCGTATCCGAATACGCCCAAATCTATAAAGATTTGACGTTCCGTTCTCGAATCTCCGACATGGCCATCTTGACACGTCACAAGTCCCTGTGTGATGCTCCTCCTTCTTCGTCCTCGGTCCCTCACTGCTGAAGATCGCGACCACATATGTGTCTCCAGGCTGTACATATGTGTAAGGCTCGTTTCATGCGGCGGCCCACGTCGTGTCAGACCATCTTGTAGGTGCCCTGGGTGATGCTCCTGCAAAAGAAAAACGTTCTGCAATATCTCAAGGCCTTAGCTCGGCCCATTCTGATCATCGTTTAGTTAAAGAATATGGCTCGTTACGTAATAAACCACAACACTAAGGGTTAACATCAAGTTTTTTTTTTAACTGCATCATACTATCACATCGCAATATTATGAAAGCAACTCTCTTATTAGTGAACAGTATCAAAGAGTTATATCACAAACGTTAATCAGCGAAAAGTGTCACGATTCACGGGCCCCTTATCGCTATAAGAAGGGTAAGGCCATAGTCCTCCACGCTGGCCAAGTGCGGGTTGGCAGACTTCACATGTCTTTCGAGCACACTCCGAAGAACTCTCAGACATGCAGGTTTCCTCACGATGTTTTCCTTCACCGTCGTTGCTATCACCTACACGAGCGTAGCAACTCATATCACCTCCATCGAGTGACGTACACATTGTCGTCGCTATCACCTATGTTGAGCGATAGCGACTCATTGCCACCTACATCGAGTGACAATAAGGCCATAGTCCACCACGCTGGCCCAATGCGGGTTGGCAGACTTCACATGTCTTTCGAGCACACTCCGAAGTATTCTCAGACATGCAGGTTTCCTCACAATGTTTTCCTTCACCGTCGTTGCTATCACCTACACGAGCGTAGCAACTCATATCACCTCCATCGAGTGATGTACCCATTGTCGTCACTATCACCTATATCGAGCGATAGCGACTCATTGCCACCTCCATCGAGTGACAATAACTTTGCCAGTGTCGTTGCTATCACCTAAATCGAGCAATAGCAACTGACGCCACCTCCATCGAGTGACGTAAACCATGTCACCTCCCTCGAGTGACTTTTAGATTACTTATTGCCTCCAACGAGCAATACAACGAACACATCACCTAAATCGAGCTATATGTCCGATTTCCAACTTAGTAATGATACTAACTGCTGTTCACTAATCAGAAAGAAGCACCACTAAATTTAATTCATCATTCAGTTAAGCTAAGGTCTTTGGACTCTACATCTTCTAAATGCCTTTAATAAACTACCTTCATTTTCATTGCCAGTTTCGACCAGATAGACTTTAGCTTTACCAGGCTCCTCAAAGCCACACACAGGACAGGCCCGCGCATCACACACGGGCCGCACGCCACACACGAGCCGCGCGCCACACAGGCTACGCTGGCCACCAAGCCGCACTGGCCACCAAGCCGCACCGACCATCAGGCCGCGCCGGCCACCAAGCCGCGCCGGCAACCAAGCCGCGCCGGTCACCAGGCGGCGCCTGCCTCCAGGCGGCGCTGGTCTCCAGGCGGCGCCGGCCTCCAGGCGGCGCCGGCCTCCAGGCGGCGCCGGCCTCCAGGCGGCGCCGGCCACTAGGTGGCGCCAGCCATCAGGCTGCGCTGGCCACCAGGATTACCCAAAGAGGAAATAAATCTACCAACAGTATTTCAAAGATTCCTCTCATCGTATACCCACTGAATAGAGTATCCGTTTCTTCAGACTAATTCAACGTCCACACTTCGTCAACTTTAAGCGATCATCAAATTCATTAACAACTTCACAACTGTACAGAACGTAACTCCCGTACATATTTTCAATGAGCTATGTTAAAACTGGATATCACCACTGACAAATCTAAAACCAGATGCGAACATGGCGAGAACTGATAAGCTACCTTCGACCAAACTGATTTTCTTTGGCTACATAGATGCAACAACTACAATTCTGAGATAACCAATCGACTGTCCATGAGTACTTTCAGATTCTCGCAACACGCTCTTATCATACGACACAGAAACCAGAGGTAGATAATTTTAGTGATCAAAAATATGTAATAATTAGAGCTACTTGAGTAGCAGGGTATCCATGATGGCGATCAACAACCACACTTTAATTTACTCTAATTCTCGAACAGTAATCCTAGTCGTTCAGCCATTCATGGCACCAGTCGGTGGGCATTAAAAGATACTCTGAGCAAACTCATCACAGCTTTTCATGATAATCATGACTAACTTTTTCTCTCGAAGCGGACACGTTGAACAACACGCATACTCGTTCAGATAATAAGAAACTCATTAAAATATTGCATTGCTCATACACTGACATACATCGGGTCTTCAACATCACGCTATGCAACCTCCATCCGGGTAATCATTTCGAGCGTAACAAAGTAATCTTAAACTAGGTTTGTTCAACATGTTGGTTTGGTTTTATTTATCACAATACTAAAAAAAAGGTTGTTTACTAGGTTGATGCTCTAGATGTTAAGGTTACTATCAAGTATCCAACCAGTCTTTTCAGCGTTATAATTTTGTCATGGATAGTCTAATACGAAGCTTGTCCTAAACTAATCACTAGCGATACAGCAACAGACATTTCGCGTTCAAGACGATAGACAACGTTTGTGATACTATGACAAATGCACTTACGACTGTTTTGTTTGCGCACCGGAGACTATGACAAACACAAAAGCTTAAGGGTAAACTAGGCTATCTAGACAGGGCACTTTGCCGGTCCAACCAACGGCAACGCATGGCTACACATGCAGCCGCAGAAACGGCTTATCCAGTTTATGCAAATCTACACCAACGGAAACGCGGGAACCACAAAATTATCACAAAATCGACTGAAAAAGTAACCATTTAATGAGAAAAAGGTTAAACATACAATCATCACTATTAACGGTCACTAACCTAGTTTTACCTACAATGAAAATTAAAATCTCTGAAAGTGATTATCATAACGCACTATGATGATAACTCAATCATTTTCTTCTTCGTCTGATAATCGAGAACGAGAATCTTCTACTAGAAACACTATGACTCCTAAACGTCCTAAGCATAACTTGGAATTGGTCAGAGAACTCGGGGCACTTAATAAAAATTCTCTGTGTATCACATGAATTGTAAAAACACACCGTAGGTACTTTTTACGCGTAAAATCTTAAAATTTAATTAAATTTTACTAGTGCTGCCATCTAATAATCATGAGTAAGAAACATTTTAATGTGCCATGTTAAAAATGTATGCACACAAAAAAGCTGGTGTTAATTGCAACACCGAGAAAAGAGTCGCTTTTTACTTAGGCTCTGATGACGTTTAAACAAAAACCGTTTTTACTTAGGCTCTGATGACGTTTAAACGAAAACCATTAGGGATTACCAACACTACGAGTCGGTAAAATAATGGCGCTAGTAATATCCTTCGACTATGGTCAGGTTACACTGACCAAGCAACTGCACATGTCTAAACAGCACTGCAGTTCACACCTCGCTGTTCTACAAGCTGTTTCTACACAAAATCAGCACGGTCAGCCGCAATCACAGTACAGTCTTACACTACGATCCCAGTACGTACGATTCGATTAATCCAACAACCCGAGCGCCGCTGCCCTGCGAAGGACAGTCTAGACCGGAGTTATTGTTCTAGATTTAGCAGAAAACCAACCAAAGCAACAATCAACACCCATGTTGATTCTAAAACCAATATTACAACTACACTATAACAATAACTAGCAGGTTTCACTCAAACGCACTTGCTTGTCAAACAATCCAAGTCGGCCTGTACGCTCACTTTCGTTACTATTACAGTCCATAAAGTAAGACCGAGACAAGATAATCTATTTGCAAGCAAGCATAATATGATCACAAGGTTCGCGAGTGTGAGCTACCCTCGCATGAAGAAATAAAAATAATCGCTTTCTGTTTAACCGGCGTATCAAACTCGAAACCTCCGTTCGATATCTACGCTATAGCTAGGTCACAGTGGTACTCAGACAATCATACGCTAACATAAAACACAGCAAAGCTAGCAATTAAATCGTTCAGTTCTACCCACATTTTTTTGTCTTTTTCTTCTTTAAGCTGTTAAAACAAAGGTTATTCATGAGATCATGCCATGAGAAATACGACACCGTAAAAGTCAAACGGTTCCACAACTCAGTGTTACGTGCAGGAATCGAACCCACAACACTCAGTACGATGTGGTGGCGACATCACCACAACAATTATGACATTTCCAAGTTTAAACGCGTAGCAGTATTGATATTGTGCTAACCAAGAATGTTTTACAACTACCGTAACTAAAAGAGACAAAATACGCTCACCACGGTTTGCAGTTGAGAACCCAGCTGATTCACCAACATAGCAGCGTTAGCAGCCGCCTTCGCTTGCGCCTTGTTGGCACACTTCATTGAACAGGTCCATCCCAGGAAACGGCATACGGCACGGTAGATAGCCAGGTCGAAGCTCCTCCCTTCAAGGCCCGGCTTAGTGCGACCATTAGCGGGGTGCAATGCGGATCTCGATCATCCAATCACATGTCTGCAGTCGTCACCAAAGCACGTGCATCTACATCTTGTTGCTCAGGATCGAAGTCCGGTAAACAAAGGCCATGCGACGATGTAGTAGGTATTTTCATGGCTTGGATCAGCGTCAGGAAATTGCGATTTTGTAGTTTCAACTATTTGTCGTTACTAGCGTATTGATTTTGAACACGTGGGTCGTTGTGCTCGTATCCAACTTCTGATAACGTATAACGTAGGTAACGTAGGAGAATATGGGCGTTCTTCTGATGTTAATAAAAATATTTTTAACTGTTAGCAGCTGTTTTATTTTTTATGTATTCTTTGCACATGGAATTAAAACTAGTTAAAGATGTGAAACAACAAAAAACTACAATGCCATAGCAGCATTAGTTTGCAGGATTATAGTTTATTTATGGTAGAAGAAAAATATTTATAGCAAAATAACCCCATGGATTCTTCGCAAAAATGAGTTTATATATTTAACGTATAACGTAGGTAACGTAGGAGAATATGGGCGTTCTTCGTTCCTCAGGTCTTCCTCCATCGTACATTTCAGGTAAATAAGACTCGGTATACACTCGGTATAGGTTTTATTCAAACTAATTAGTTCACTTCACAAACTAAATATGCACACGTAGTTCGGATGAAAATGGATTACTTTTGGAAACGCGGCGAAGTCGGACGTAGGTAGGCCACACTTGTTTCCTCCGCTGTGTCTGTCGCCAAAAAGTGCCCGTTGACAGCTCAACGTTCGCTTATAAAACATTTTATGACATTGACAGCTGTCAACTGCCGACCTCAGTATTGCCAACCATCGTATCCGAATACGCCCAAATCTATAAAGATTTGACGTTCCGTTCTCGAATCTCCGACATATTTATATTTAGTGCTTTACAAGTATATTCAAAGTGGTCTCATCTCTGTTGGTGGGTGAGCCCAGGCTTCATACATTTTTGCCCAAGGTCCTTTGGAACAAATTTTGCGAGAGTCATTAGCTATTACTAATTGTTACTGATATACTGCATTTCATTTTTATTCATCTTGAATGGAGAATAAAATTTCAAATTCGCACTAATCTTTTCGATGTTATTTATTTACTTACTGCACGGTTAATGTAGTGGTTTAAGCGGTCGCCTCGCCGCTTGACACTGCGCCAAGTGTTGTGGGTTCGATCCCCACACGAGACAACACTTTGTGTGATTCATAAATTGTTGTTTTGAGTCTGGGTGTTCATAGTGTCCGTTAGTTGTATGTTTGTAAAGTCCCCCGCGACACAGGATTTAGTCCTAGTGCGGAAGTTGTTTTTTTTTCAAAAAGAATAAATAATAATATAATTTATTTATAGTCTCACGCCTGTATCCCCGAAGGGGTAGGCAGAGGTGTAAATATTACACCCACATTTCACCATGAATTTTGAAGTCCCACGTAGTTGGGGACGAGCCTAGTGCCGTTACCGGGCACATCACCAGACTCCTGACACTGACTGCCTCCGTGGTCCAGTGGATAGTGTATGCGACTGCTAATCGGAGGTCCCGGGTTCGATACCCGGGTCGGGCAAAAGTGTTAGTGGGTTTTTGCGAATACTCAGTAGCAGCTCGGAGTCTGGCGATGTACCCGGTAACGGCAATAGGCTCGCCCCCTATTACGTGGGACTCATCAATAAAAGATTCCAAAAGGAATTTTCACAGGTAGTAGAGCCTTGCTGACTTCAGCATGAATGGGCCGGCTCGACCGGGGAAGTACTACACTCTCACAGAAAATCGACGTAAAGTAACAGTTCCTAAGCTGTTGCGTTTCGTTCGGTGAGTGAGAGTTCCGGAGGCCCTATCCCCTATTCCTTCTCCCTCATCCCACTCCTCATCCTATCCCTTTTTCCAATCCCAAGGGGCGGCAGCGCGCTTGTCACTCCTGTGGTGTTGCTTGTGTCCATGGGCGGCGGTAATTGCTTACCATCAGGCAATCCGTCTGCTCGTTTGCCGCCTATTACTATAAAAAAAAATGTTTTCAGAAACTTAGATCAAAGATATCTATATATATATAAAATACTCGTGTCATGGTGTTAGTTAAAATACTCCTCCGAAACGACTGGAAAATTTTGTATGTATATTCGGTAGACCTGAGAATCGGTCGTAATCATAGATACTGTATTCCATGGTCTTAATCTATTTCTCAAACTTCCAAGTCATAAGGTTGGCCAGCACAAAAAATCTTTTTTTTTTTATTTTTTGAACTTTTTTTTTATATTTTTATTTTTTTATGATATGGCAGTATAAAATACATACAACTCTTAATTTTCACTCCTTTATCACCAACTTCTTTTTTTATAGCCATATTAGAAATTTCATCTTATCACTAGATCAATCCTGTTGGCCACGCCACGCGCATACCGGAGTCAAAAAAATCGTTTCTCAGTGTTAGTTACAATACTCCTCCGAAACGGCTGAACCGAGTTGTATGAAATTTTAAACGTATATTCTTTAGGTCTGAGTCTCGGTCTAAGTTCATATTTGTACACTTGTGAAAATATTTTCATACAAAGCCGATGTTCCTAAACAAAGTAAGTAAACCATGCAAAGAGGCTGTCAGCCTTGTTTTCTCATGGATTATCTACAATCCATGAGAAAACAAGGCTGAATATTTGTTTGCCTAACTGTCGACTTGAGTAAAGAAAAAAGTTGGGTTTGGAAATGGCAAAAAGGAATTCAATGCACGCTTTAAATGTTCTCATGTTAGTTGGCAAAATGTGGAGTGAGCATGAACAATGTTTTTGCATGCATACCAAAACATTATTGAGTAATTATCAAGTTAGGCAATACACACAATGGAATTAACAAGATAAAATATTTAAATTTACCTACTTACAAGTTCTGGTATAAGTTTTACTGGTGATACGCCCAGAAGGCTGACAGAATTGCCAGATTGCCACGTTCTAGGTACTTACAAATAAAAGAAAGAAGAATCTGGCGTGAATCCTGCGGATGCATGCTGTTGGTGTCTCTTATTAAACTAGTAACGTATATAGTAACAAAAGCTAAATTCTATTGAAAATAACAATTCATTTCAATTCATTAGTTTATTGAGATTTCAACTCGATAGCTCAAATAGATACAAATTGTTTCTAGGATTGTCGAAGTTTTTTCTAATTAATACTGAGAACTATTTACATTTCCATCAATATAGTCTGGTCTTAATTAATTTATGTTTCACATTGATCAAACGGATGTCAAGGCTACTCTTTGTACTGTGAAAAACACCTTATCATATAGTATCTTATAGTAGGTGTAGTAAATGAAGTAATTTTAGTAACCTAATAACTTTTAATAATTACTATCTATCATATACATTTATCGATATTTTGCATTATTCAATAATCATTTCGAAAATAAATACAAATCATCTCCCTTAGTGATATTGTAAAGCCGAATGGAGATTTATTTATTTGTAACTCTTTCACGCTATAACGTACACAGTCAATAATAATTGATTGTTTCAGTTACATCTATAACGGATTTAAAAAACGTTATAGCGTTTTAATCACTTCGTTATAATAATAGAAATAAATTACTACTTCACATCTTAATGTAGGTATTAGATATTAGGAATTTTATAGTTATCATATACTGGCACCACGTTTTCAATAAGCTACGGCGGTAAAATCTAAATTTTATTGTTATTATGTCCTGTCAAATTAAACCACTTCTTTTCTGGAATATAAATGCCAGTCAAATAACACTTGACCCCAAACTCCTGATTTCTGATAGAACAAACTTCATCAACTTTTAATTGCTCACGTTGTGTAATTTGAACAATATGTTACCTTTGCCTTGCATGTGGACTAAGCGTTTGTAGAATTTAATCTAATCATTACCCTTAAGTGTATTAAGGTTGTACAAAATACGAACATTGCTTTATTTAAACAAAAGTACGTATGGCGTTGTGGTTTAGATGGCTGGTTCACCATTTATAAGTGCGTCGGTTGTCATAGGGGGATCCTATGCTATATGCATAATACTAGTGTGATTCACATTCTTATATCGGAGTCTGGTTGTTCTATGTGTCCATTGCTTAAATATTTTGTAACGTAATACTACACGTATTGCGTTATAATATCTCGCAGGCGCTTAACGCCAGCTTAGCCAGACATCGTTCGCAATATTACCAAATATGGTCATATTCACTAGCTAAAGGCAGTTGTGAGTCATAGGTTTATGCCTATATAAGATGGGTGCGCGTTGTAGAATGGTCACTTTCCCTAGACATCGGAACGCTGCCGCTACACCTCGCGATTATTCTACATTCTACTTCCTATCTACTGTCCCGCTGGGGTTCACCCTACGAGCTCACTGCACCTGACGTTCTTCCTACGGGCTACGTTCTTCCTACGGGCTACGTTCTTCCTACGGGCTACGTTCTTCCTACGGGCTCACTGCACCTGACGTTCTTCCTACGGGCTACAAGCCACGAGCTGCTGGCGCCGTGCCGTTACTAGCCAGCTGCCACCCAAGCCTCCGTTCCTGCCTACGAGCTCCTACAACCAGGCCACGGACGCCTGAGCCTGACCGCTCGGCCCACATCGGCTGCACCGCCTGAGACCCTGCTCAGCCTGAACCTCGACCACAGAGCTGCCTGCGCAGCGCACCTTGGCCAGCTCATCGGCGACCCTACGAGCAGCTACCCTGCGAGCGTCGGAGAGCAGCAGGAGTCTACGCTCCAGCCAGCTCAGGCCAGTGCTTAACTAGTTCGGTTATACTGTATGTAAGCGGTAGTGAGACGTAATAAAGAACCTGTTCAGCCTAGCAGTGTTTCTCTCGAACCCCGACATCCTACCTGAGATCCTCCGCCTCAGTGGCGCCCAACTCTAATTGTCTCACTTCCAATTACTGCAGTTGTTCTTGTTTAGGAGGTCAGTCTTTGTAAACGAGGAGGTGCAGACATCAGCGAACCGGTACGTACTATTAAACTTGTGTATATCTGTGTTTTGCTGTCCTTCTTTAATTTCTATTCTTGTATAACTATTATGTGTTATCTTACTATTGTCTAATTCAAATTTCAACTACCGATTCCCTACGTAACTGTTCGCAATTTGAAATAACCGTTTTTTATTTTTGCAAGTAACTATCTATTGTCTACATTTTTACACCGAATCGTCGTAGTTTCTTTGTAAAGCAGAACTATTGCACACGGAGGGCTGTAATAATATACTTACGTTCTTTTCTATCATACTTATTTTATATCATCATGAGCACTAACCCTATCAAGTACTTCCTACTTAATAAAAATGAATTGGCCTACGAGGTCGCTATTCGCGGAGAGGAGCCGGCTACCTCTGTTTTAGGTTTACGGAAGCAGCTACCTAAACTACTCGAGCTGATTCCGAATGACGAAATCCTAGAGTCAGGCCTAGACATAGCAGACGACTTCAAGGGAGCTAGCCTGTCAGTTACCGATTTAGATTCGCGAATCTCTTCCCTTAAGGAATTATACGACCACAACTTGGCGAAGCGAACTACGGCTTTGCACAACCAGGTCTACCACAGATTGGGCAGATCAGACAAATCCGAACCTAAATACGGCAAGAAAATATCCGACCTGACTGAACGCTTTCGGATGCTGTCGGCAGAGCTATCTAAGATAGAACACTCGAATGTTCCGTCGGCGGAAGTCGGAGCCACGATGACTTGCACGGATTCAACCCCTGCACAGGCAGCGTCGACTCCGGTAACTGTCCACTGTGAGCATTTGAGGGTTGGCGAACTATCGAAACTCAAATTCGACGGAACAGGCTACGTTCGCGAATTTCTACAACGCGTGACGGAATTTAGGACGGTTAGAAATCTACCTGCCAATAGATTATTCGATTACGCGTCCGACATTTTTACTGGTAATGCGTTACACTGGTTTCGCGGTGTTAAAAATTCCATTTCTACATGGGACGAACTAGCTAGTAAACTCACAGCTGATTTTACACCGTACGACTATGATTATAAACTTTTAGCCGAGATTCGTAATCGTACTCAAGGGCAAACTGAGGGTATAATCATCTATTTATCAATTATGTTCCAACTTTTTGCGCGATTGTCACCGAACACGGTACTAACCGAACATGAAAAATTAAATATATTGCTTCACAATATTAGACCGTGTTATTCTACAGTACTAGCTTCATGTACTACGGCTATAGACACTATAGACACTCTAAAAACACTATGTGTAAACTATGAGAGGTTCCAGTGTTTAAGTGCACAATTTCACGAACCTAGTTACCCTACGTCTAACACAGTAGCACCTGATTTAGTTTACATAAATAAAAAGGACACGCACGGTCACTATAATAATTCACAGTACTATAAACCGTCTAAACTAAAAAACTACGCTTCTGTCGCATCTATAAATGTCGAACCGAACGATACACCTGTGCCTAACCTACAACACTATAATGTCAACATGATATCTAAATCAGTTGTTCCTACAAAAATAACTAATAAGAGGTGTGTATTTTGCCCGCGCTGCCCTTCAACTGATCACTCACTAGGGACGTGCAAGCGTGAACGTTATCCGATATGTTTTAAGTGTGGCCTTAGGGATGTCACATTCGTAAATTGTCCTATCTCTAAAAATAATACGTTTTCAAAAAAACTAATTTATTCAGATCGTCGTTCGTCAAATAAGATGACAAACCCTACCGTTTGTACATCTTCTAAACCTAAATATTTTGACAAGGAAGACTGGAAAAATTGGCTGAACACTCTAAAAGTGTATTTTTCTAGTCATTCTGTGGCTGCGACCCGAGATCAAAAACCTAATACTGATTTTCGACCCTATGTTAATGTAACCATTAAGAATCTACCCCTTACTGGTTTACTTGACTCAGGTTCTGCCGTGACTATATTGGGCAATAATTCTCATATAAAACTTATTTCTAAAACTAATCTCCCTTTGAATAAGTGTGACAACCCTACTATATTTTTTCGATCGGCGGGTGGTCATCGTTTGACACCGATCGGCTATATCAACCTACCCACCACTTTTAAAAATAAAACTTGTTATTTAAAAGCGTACGTAATTCCAGAAGTTACTAGTTCGTTAATTTTAGGTATTGACTTCTAGAAAAGATTTAAATTGTTACCAAACTATATTAACTCTGTTTCTTTATCTAATAATTACTCTCGTAGTAATTCCTTGCCTAATAAAGTTAATGCTACCGTGTCAGCTATTGATACTAACACTGATAATGAGACTACTATAACCTCGGATCAGTGGTATACTACTATCTACAATGGCTGTAAAAACTCACCTACATCTTTTCCTAACTATTCCATCAAAAATGATAAGTTATATCGATATATGGTATCGAAATGTGCGCTGCGGAAAGAATTCGAATGGAAAGAGGTTCTACCTACCTCGGATAGATCTACCGCTATTAAAGAATACCATTCGGAACTCGCTGCGGGTCATTTAGGTATTTTTAAAACGTATAAACGTTTAGCGCAGCGTTATTATTGGCCTGGTATGCACGCTGACATTATTAAGTTTATATCTTCGTGTGATACTTGCGTCGCACGTAAACACCAAAACAATGGTACTTTATATACACACACATACAACTTACGTCGTAAACCGGCTGGGTTTAACGTGGGTGATACTGTGTGGAAAAGAACCTACGACAAATCATTTGGCAAAAAACTAGCTCCTAAGTTTGCCAAGTGTACTATTATTGCTAAAAAGTCACCACTAGTATACGAATTAGCGGATTCGTCGGGTAAATCTATTGGCAGTTGGCACATGAAAGATTTAAAACTAATTAACTACACTGATTCCTAACCTAACTAGATTCTTTCATTGTACCTACCTGCAGTTTGAGTTTCATAGTCACTATCTACTTAGCACTGTCTACAGAAGTTCGGAGGACTTAGTTAGACGGATTTTTCTTGTCTAGACACGAAAAATCCTGCTGTACAGAGCGGGGTATTGTAACGTAATACTACACGTATTGTATTATAATATCTCGCAGGCGCTTAACGCCAGCTTAGCCAGACATCGTTCGCAATATTACCAAATATACAAAGGCAGTTGTGAGTCATAGGTTTATGCCTATATAAGATGGGTGCGCGTTGTAGAATGGTCACTTTCCCTAGACATCGGAACGCTGCCGCTACACCTCGCGATTATTCTACATTCTACTTCCTATCTACTGTCCCGCTGTGGTTCACCCTACGAGCTCACTGCACCTGACGTTCTTCCTACGGGCTACGTTCTTCCTACGGGCTACGTTCTTCCTACGGGCTACGTTCTTCCTACGGGCTCACTGCACCTGACGTTCTTCCTACGGGCTACAAGCCACGAGCTGCTGGCGCCGTGCCGCTACTAGCCAGCTGCCACCCAAGCCTCCGTTCCTGCCTACGAGCTCCTACAGCCAGGCCACGGACGCCTGAGCCTGACCGCTCGGCCCACATCGGCTGCACCGCCTGAGACCCTGCTCAGCCTGAACCTCGACCACAGAGCTGCCAGCGCACCTTGGCCAGCTCATCGGCGACCCTACGAGCAGCTACCCTGCGAGCGTCGGAGAGCAGCAGGAGTCTACGCTCCAGCCAGCTCAGGCCAGTGCTTACCTAGTTCGGTCATACTGTATGTAAGCGGTAGTGAGACGTAATAAAGAACCTTTTCAGCCTAGCAGTGTTTCTCTCGAACCCCGACATCCTGCCTGAGATCCTCCGTCTCAATTTTTAAAGTCCATCACACAAGATTTCTTCCTACTGCGAGAACAGTCTTTTAAAGAAAATATCCGTACTGAAACTATCTTCTAAGTGAGTCAAAGTTGTTACAAACAATAAGTGCGTCGGTTGTCATAGGGGGATCCTATGCTATATGCATAATACTAGTGTGATCCACATTCTTATATCGGAGTCTGGTTGTTCTATGTGTCCATTGCTTAAATATTTTTCAAGTCCATCACACAAGATTTCTTCCTACTGCGAGAGCAGTCTTTTAAAGAAAATATCCGTACTGAAACTATCTTCTAAGTGAGTCAAAGTTGTTACAAACAATTGCGTCGTTGAAGATCGTTTCTATAATCCGCAAATAAGACTTTTTAACTTGAGAACTAGACCGTTGTCAAGTTAGCAATTTCCTTTACCTCCATTTACTTTTATCAACCAAATTACTCGCTTATGGGCTCATTCTGTTATACCCGTATTCCGATTTCGCTACAAAAAAATTGGTCAATCTAAATGGCAAGTAAGAAAATTGTTCATCTCTCTATTTTCATCGTAACCACAGAACAAACAAAAATTAGCTTTTCCTGTTCGAGCCGTGGAAATGCGATACAAAAGGAACATCAAGAGACTGGTCCCAGCAGAGGCTTTTAACATTCTAGAAAGCACAACGGGTTATATGTCGATACTAGTCATTTTTAAAGTGCAAGAAAAGGTTTATAGCTTCACATTATTTTGTAAAACTGTCTTCATATTAGTTTGAGATGCATGCAAAGAGGAACAAACCGTGTTCCGCAGCCTTTTATTGAATGTACCGTTGAATGTACAGTGGCGTAGGAAGGGGGGGGAGGGTGTCCGCCCCGGGTTCCACCCTTTTTGGGGTGCCACCCATCCAAAAAGAGGGGTGACACCCAAAACTCAACTTAGAACAATGTACAAAAACATAGGCACTACGAGAGTTAGCACGGAATATAGGTAGGTGTGTCGACTAAAAAAAAAAGGTCATCCGCCAACTACCGCCCCGGGTGCCACCCAAGCTAGCTACGCTACTGTCGAGGTATATTTATATTCAGAGTGCTTTCAGAGTGTAGCGAGCTTAATTCACACAGCGTTCTGACGTGCCTTTCAATGTAAGTCTACTTAGAAGACGCTTCTGACGTCATACTGTTTGACGTAAGCCTGCACGTCAAGTAAACGCACAACGTAGTGAAGTCATTGTTGTTTTTGCCTATGCCATTGAAGAGGTTTTGCATTATGTCGACACCGTCACTCCACTCCCTAAATTTTCGTTTTGATTTAGGACTTAAAACATTGGCCTTGCAAGCAAGAGGTCGTAGATTCGGTACCCGTCCTTTCCACTAGTGACATAAACAAACAAACACCGCTGTTACGAGAATTAAGCTTACCTAGAAGGTTTAACAAGATTAAGAACTCGGTTAAGCCCTATGAATATAAATATCGTTTTAGCAAGATACATTTAGCAGGACACCGAAAGGAAAAATTCTTTTAAGCTGGTATTCTTGGCAGTATAACATAGATAAGAAAACGGTAGCTCAGAGCTAGGTAAATAAACTGAGATGCAGGCAGATATTCTCGGGTTCAAACCCACGATGCGGTGCGCAATATTCACTTTTACAAGTTACGTGCGTGTTAAGTTGTTAATTGCCACATGACTCATAGAACACGTCCTAAGGCGTCAAAATATGTTATATCATCCGGATAGATTAGTTTTATATGTAAGGTCTTTCGAAATGCTATTGAAGAATTGAATATAAATTCACCAACCCTTTTCATAAAAAATAAAACTGCATGTATAAATATTTTACACGGTATGAGAGTCTTCAGTTTAATTTTTATATTTTTGAAATGGTCAGATGTCCAGTTTTTTCCAATTAAATATTTCATACCTTTTTTACAAACATATAAAGTGATTCAGAGAGTAATATATTAACTTCGTAGCATTGCATTTCTAGTGAGCAACATGGTTTACTAAAAGTTTACCTAGGGACGGCCTTTCGTAACGGAGTCGTTACGAAAGGCCGTCCCTAGGTAAACTTTTAGACTGCTAAGATTTGGGCTAAGTGGTATTAATACAACGTTTAGTTCTATTTATTTATTATTTATTTAATAGATTCACCAACAGTTATTACAATATTTACAACACTAAAACTATACATATTACAGTCTTTAAAACAAAAATTGCATAACTAATTAAAGGTGAATACCGCATGCATCAGAAATTATAATTGTAATGAAAAGCAAAAATGTAAGTAAGTAACTAAAAATATAATAATATAAAATATATTTAATATTGTGTAATTAGAGGTCTTTAACTATTTACGTATATATGTCTATCATGTTATTGCAATATTCAACTTTAATCTTAACAGTAGGTAGGTATTAAAATTTAACAATGTGATCTATTCCCATACATGTCATAATAATTAGTATTGTAACATAAAATTATTAGAAAGTAGGCACAACAAACAGAAAAAAATACAAATATAAATGCCAATAAGCTTAAATTAATTTTAATTGATAATTTTAAAACTGAATTAATATTAAAAATAAATTAATAAGAATAAATTAATAAGAAATCCAAATTAGAAGTAAATATAAATTCTATAATCCATTAAATTCATTCTAATCAAGCACTTTCATAAAAATGTGCCTCCGAAACTCATTCCTTGACATGGAAAAATGTCAACATCGATTGTGCAATATTTGTTTACAGCTCTACATAATCTAGGAATGGGTGAATTGTAACCCAAAACTGTGGATCGAAATGGAGGGACCATAAGTTGTATTGTACCACGGGGTATTCGACTTGGAGCTTTGAACTTTAATGTACCAATAAGTGCCGAGCAATCCACTTCATCGTGCAGAAGTTTATATACAAAGTTTAAGTCCAGAAGCGTTCTTCGTTTTTCAAGTGATGGTAATTTGAAAACACTCAACCTGTTTTCATATTTTCTCGCCGTTACAGCTATACCGGTCGAAAATGCCAAGTGCCACAAGAATCGCTTCTGGATTCTTTCAAGTCTAAGTATATGAGTAGAGTAATGAGGTCTCCAGACAATAGGGCAATATTCGAGGATACTACGCACTAAGGTATTATATAATAATATTTTCGTATGTGCTTTGCGAAATATTTTCCCGTTTCTTATGACAAATCCTAACATTGTTGATGCTCTTTTGATAGTATTCTCTCTTTGAAGTTCAAATGTTAGCCGCTTGACCGCGCACAAGTGACTATTCTCCCTTTTTCGAAATGCCGTAGACCGCGCACAAGTGACTATTTTCCCTTTTTGGTTACAGCGCTATACTCGGTCTGAATTGACTGTTTCTTTCTATTACGTAATGTTTTAAATAATTTTTCTCTGTTCTATTCAAATCATTGAACATTTCTTGATGCTAAAAATACAAAGCGAGTCTTAAAATCGTTAACCCGGAACGAAAAAATAATGACAAATGCCACTCTTTGTTTCGCGCGCTCCGTGATTACGTGTTTATCGTATGAGTGTAATTAAATATGTTTATACTATGATACATGTTTTTTTTTATTTAATTCGGTGAAGATAGAATCCCTCTACAGTTAAAACTCATAAAATATGTATGTCATTGATTTACTTTTAAAAATAATCCTGTTTAAAATACACAAAGTGTTTTTTTCAACGATAGTCAATGTTCGCTGCTAAGTAATTACGTGCTTATCGTATGCGTGTATTTAAATATTTTTATACTATGATACATGTTTTTTTTATTTAATACGGTGTAGATAGAATACCTCTACAGTTAAAACTCATAAAATATGTATGTCATTGATTTACTTTTTAAAATAATCCTGTTTAAAATACACAAAGTGTGTTTTTCAACGATCGTCAATGTTCGCTGCTAAGTAATTACGTGCTTATCGTATGCGTGTAATTAAATGTTGTTATACTATGATACATGTTTTTTTTATTTAATTCGGTGTAGATAGAATCCCTCTACAGTTAAAACTCATAAAATATGTATGTCATCGATTTACTTTTTAAAATAATCCTGTTTAAAATACACAAAGTGTTCTTTTCAACGATAGTCAATGTTCGCTGCTAAGTATAATAAATTAGAAAATAAATATCAACAAAGAATTCATACGACTTGAAAGAGTCATTTATAAGGTTGAAGAAAAACATCACTTCAACTTACTCATGTTACGGACTTATCAACAATAAATGTTTATATTAGCGCACCCATCTGGCGAGCGGCGGCGCGACATTTTGTTTAGAACGTGAGCGGTCAAGTGAATTCGGCGAATTGGCGCTAGCGGTCAAGCGGCTAATCGTTACATACGCCGATCATAAAAAATATTGGCACGCAATTTATCTACGTCGCAGTAAATATAAAGTAACACTCCATAATAGCCGTAATATTTTACATTAATTTCGTTCTGCGCCGAAATAAAGTGTCTTTGATAATTAATTTGAACTTCAAAGAGAGAATACTATCAAAAGAGCATCAACAATGTTAGGATTTGTCATAAGAAACGGTATGTTTTCAAATTACCATCACTTGAAAAACGAAGAACGCTTCTGGACTTAAACTTTGTATATAAACTTCTGCACGATGAAGCTCGGCACTTATTGGTACATTAAAGTTCAAAGCTCCAAGTCGAATACCCCGTGGTACAATACAACTTATGGTCCCTCCATTTCGATCCACAGTTTTGGGTTACAATTCACCCATTCCTAGATTATGTAGAGCTGTAAACAAATATTGCACAATCGATGTTGACATTTTTCCATGTCAAGGAATGAGTTTCGGAGGCACATTTTTATGAAAGTGCTTGATTAGAATGAATTTAATGGATTATAGAATTTATATTTACTTCTAATTTGGATTTCTTATTAATTTATTCTTATTAATTTATTTTTAATATTAATTCAGTTTTAAAATTATCAATTAAAATTAATTTAAGCTTATTGGCATTTATATTTGTATTTTTTTCTGTTTGTTGTGCCTACTTTCTAATAATTTTATGTTACAATAATAATTATTATGACATGTATGGGAATAGATCACATTGTTAAATTTTAATACCTACCTACTCTTAAGATTAAAGTTGAATATTGCAACAACATGATAGACATATATACGTAAATAGTTAAAGACCTCTAATTACACAATATTAAATATATTTTATATTTATATATTTTTAGTTACTTACTTACATTTTTGCTTTTCATTACAATTATAATTTCTGATGCATGCGGTATTCACCTTTAATTAGTTATGCAATTTTTGTTTTAAAGACTGTAATATGTATAGTTTTAGTGTTGTAAATATTGTAATAACTGTTGGTGAATCTATTAAATAAATAAATAAATAAATAATAAATAGAACTAAACGTTGTATTAATACCACTTAGCCCAAATCTTAGCAGTCTAAAAGTTTACCTAGGGACGGCCTTTCGTAACGACTCCGTTACGAAAGGCCGTCCCTAGGTAAACTTTTAGTAAACCATGTTGCTCACTAGAAATGCAATGCTACGAAGTTAATATATTACTCTCTGAATCACTTTATATGTTTGTAAAAAAGGTATGAAATATTTAATTGGAAAAAACTGGACATCTGACCATTTCAAAAATATAAAAATTAAACTGAAGACTCTCATACCGTGTAAAATATTTTTACATGCAGTTTTATTTTTTATGAAAAGGGTGGGTGAATTTATTTCAGTTCTTCAATAGCATTTCGAAAGACCTTACATATAAAACTAATCTATCCGGATGATATAACATATTTTGACGCCTTAGGACGTGTTCTATGAGTCATGTGGCAATTAACAACTTAACACGCACGTAACTTGTAAAAGTGAATATTGCGCACCGCATCGTGGGTTCGAACCCGAGAATATCTGCCTGCATCTCAGTTTATTTATCTAGCTCTGAGCTACCGTTATCTTATCTATGTTATACTGCCAAGAATACCAGCTTAAAATAATTTTTCCTTTCGGTGTCCTGCTAAATGTATCTTGCTAAAACGATATTTATATTCATAGGGCTTAACCGAGTTCTTAATCTTGTTAAACCTTCTAGGTAAGCTTAATTCTCGTAACAGCGGTGTTTGTTTGTTTATGTCACTAGTGGAAAGGACGGGTACCGAATCTACGACCTCTTGCTTGCAAGGCCAATGTTTTAAGTCCTAAATCAAAACAAAAATTTAGGGAGTGGAGTGTCGACATAATGCAAAACCTCTTCATTGGCATAGGCAAAAACAACAATGACTTCACTACGTTGTGCGTTTACTTGACGTGCAGGCTTACGTCAAACAGTATGACGTCAGAAGCGTCTTCTAAGTAGACTTACATTGAAAGGCACGTCAGAACGCTGTGTGAAGTAAGCTCGCTACACTCTAAAAGCACTCTGAATATAAATATACCTCGACAGTAGCGTAGCTAGCTTGGGTGGCACCCGGGGCGGTAGTTGGCGGATGACCTTTTTTTTTTTAGTCGACACATCTACCTATATTCCGTGCTAACTCTCGTAGTGCCTATGTTTTTGTATATTGTTCTAAGTTGAGTTTTGGGTGTCACCCCTCTTTTTGGATGGGTGGCACCCCAAAAAGGGTGGAACCCGGGGCGGACGCCCTCCCCCCCCCTCTCGTAAACATAACCCTGCTAGATCATCTTATTCAATAGGGAATCACCCCATACGTCAGGTAGAATCAATTAAGGACCTCGGTGTCATCTTGGACAACAAATCAATCAATTAGACAAATCAATTAGTAATTAGAGCTTACTGCAATAAAAAGTATAACTTAAAACTAGATTGTTAGTATCATGCATTGGTGTTATGTTTATGTATATGTGTGTGTATGTGTGTGTGTATGTGTGTGTGTGTGTGTGTTTGTGTGTGTGTGTGTTTGTGTGTGTGTGTGTGCGCCATACTATGCTATGTTACGACTAATTAGCCTATGTTTAAATTACTGTTAACATCCTTGTAGTAAGTTCTCAGTATTACGGTAATCCAATTTATGAAAAAACGCTTTAACAACCGATTTACAGTTATGCTTATTCTTAGAGAAAATTTCAAGTTTAGTAAGAATGTAAAAAGAGAGCCAAAAAGGCCGTAGCCATTGCTAGATCCAAAGCCCTAGACCATTTGAACGGCTTACTTGAAAAACCCGAGGGTCATAAATATTTATACAGCATGGCTAAAGCTAGAGAGAGAAAGGCGAAGGATGTGTCCCATATTAAGTGCATGAAAGACGAAACAGGAGCGATTCTTATGGACAAAGACAGAATAAAAGAAAGATGGAGGACATACTTTGAAAAGTTGATGAATGAGGAGAACGATTAGAACGGAAACCTTGAGAATGAGGTGATGAATATTGGTTTAGTGAAGGAAATAAATAAGGACGAGGTAAAAAAGGCTGTTAGTGGAATGAAGAATGGAAAAGCGTTAGGACCAGATGGAATACCAGTAGAAGCATGGAAAGCGTTAGGAGATGATGGATGGGCGTGGCTAACTTTATTCTTCAATAAGCTGTTGCACGAGGAGACCATACCCGAGGAATGGTGCAACAGTTACCTGGTCCCCATTTTTAAAAATAAGGGTGATATCCAAGAGTGCAACAATTATCGGGGAATAAAGTTAATGCCTCATAGTATGAAAGTATGGGAGAGAGTAATTGAGCGACGCTTGCGTGACGAGAGTGAGATTTCACGAAACCAATTCGGTTTTATGCCTGGTCGAGGTACGGTGGATGCCATTTTTGCACTTCGCCAAATGTGCAAAAAATACAGGGAGGCGCATAAAAACTTGCGCATGGTGTTCGTCGACCTTAAAAAGGCATATGACCGAGTGCCTCGTGAAGTCGTGTGGTGGGCCCTGAAGAAGAAAGGAGTGCCTGGGAAATACCTGACGTTGATTCAAGCCATGTACGCTGAATGCCGAACGCAAGTCCGATCCGCAGCTGGTATCACAGCCAGATTCGATGTGGCCGTAGGCTTGCACCAAGGGTCGGCCCTTAGCCCCTACCTCTTCCTGTTAATAATGGATGCTATATCATCGGACATACGGGAAGAGGCACCCTGGTGCATGCTGTTTGCCGACGACATCGTTCTGGTAGCAGAGAGTGGACAGAAGGTGCAGAGCAAGCTGGAGGAGTGGTGGCAGAGATTGGAGAATGTAGGCCTGAGAATAAGCAGAACCAAAACAGAATATATTTTCTGTGACTTTGGCTGTCTCTCCAGTCCTATACCGGTAACACTCGGCGATACACTTCTACCAGTAAGCTCCGTTTTCCGCTATCTAGGTTTACTCCTGCAAGATGACGGCGAAATTGATCGGGATGTCAGGCAAAGAATCAACGCAGGATGGATGAAATGGCGACAGGTCTCAGGCACAATATTTGACCAAAAATGCCTGTGAAATTAAAGGGCCGCATGTATAAGTCGGTTATAAGGCCTGTCGTACTATATGGAGCTGAGTGTTGGGCTAAAAAGAAGATGGATGAGAAACGGTTGCATGTGGCAGAGATGAGAATGTTACGATGGATGTGTGGAGTGACAAGAATGGACAGAATTAGGAATGATTACGTTAGAGGTAGTATGAAAGTGGCGCCCATTGATGAAAAGATAAAAGGGAGTCGATTGGCCTGGTATGGACATGTTATGCGGCGAGATGAGATGTATGCAGGTAAAAAAATGATGAATATGCATGTAGAAGGACAAAAAGGGAGAGGACGGCCAAGGAAAAGATTCATGGACTGTGTGAGGATGGATATGAAAGAGAAAATGGTAAATGATCGGATGACTGGTGACAGAGAAGTATGGAAGAGAAGGACATACTGCGCCGACCCCAAATAAATTGGGACCAGGGCAAGACAATGATGACAGTTTGGAACTGTGGTTGTTAACAGATGACGTCCAATCAATATTATTTAAGCCCAAGAAAATATTATAATATTACTTAGATTAAAGTCTCCCAGTATACAAGAGTTACCATCATATTGATCAAGTATAGAGTTACAGTTTTGTATATAGTGTTCCAAAGTTATACTACGGACCGGTGGCGGGAGATAAACTGCACATATAGCCAATTGTTGCATGTATTTGCAATGAGGCACATTTATTAACACCCAAAGATCCTCACACTTACTTTCCCAGACACTCATCCTCTTACTTGTCAGGAGTTTCGATACAGCGATTAACTCTTCACCGCCCTCCTTGCCACTATAGAAACCTGAAGATTCTCTATCACGCCTGTAAACTATGTAGCGGTCATCAAACAGTTCCGTACTAAATACACTAGAGTTTAGCCATGTCTCTGTTAACACTATGATATCGTAATTGCTTATGACTAGATACCTGTAAAATATATGTGTTTTAGTTTTTAGTCCACGCGTGTTTTGGTAATATACTTTCAAGTTGAATTTTATTACATATTCATGCCATCGTGCACACTGAAAATGGAGTATTACTTTAAATTTTCCAAAACACTCATGTCCTTTACAACAATATACCTGTCATGCTCTGACTTGCGCATAAAATACGACCATTTCTAACCCAGACAAACTTATATCCTTTGTCCTTGGCTGCTTGTCTCGCTGCTGCGTGTAACGATTTGTTTGAGGGAGACAGGTGCTCCACAACGTAAATGGGAACCTTAGCACCACTGCAACCTACGTGTGAGCTGTTGAATTTGTTTGTAGGATTGGTTCTATTGTATGTAATGCATGCCGCTAAAAAGTGATCACGCATGAGTGTGTTGTTAAATTCAACAATAATAAATCGCGGGCGTGTGTTCTCTTGGTTGATCTTGGCGGCTCGAGTACTACGCATAATGTTATTTTCCTTTATTTCACATGAAACAGTTTTGCCCAATTCTTTCACGATTGATATCACATTTTCTGTTTTTTTTTTTTCGGGGATGCATTGAATTTCAATATTTTTGCACCGAGCGTTTTGCTCTAACTGATTGCCCCGTGCCTTTAAATCAGTAATAGTAGAATGCATCTGAGTATTTTGCTCCTGTAAAGTTTTTACGTAAGTCTGATTGGTTTTATGCTCTGTCAAGATCTCCTCGTCCTTGTCGTTAACAAATTGCATAGCCTGTTTTACGTCTTGAAGCTCATCTTTGACGTGTTTAAGTTCGGCGTCCAAGACTGCGCGCATTTTAGCACTAAACTGATTCATCAGATCATCTAGATGGGTTTTCAAAGCGTCGTCTATTATTTCACGAACGTCTTCGCGTGTGATTTGAGGATTGTCACTGTTCGGAGGGGGC
Organism: Euclidia mi; assembly: GCA_944739405.2. Taxonomy (NCBI): domain Eukaryota; kingdom Metazoa; phylum Arthropoda; class Insecta; order Lepidoptera; family Erebidae; genus Euclidia; species Euclidia mi. The sequence continues at coordinate 45,070,652 of OX123186.2, read as the reverse complement.
GATAATGCCTGCCTCTTGGTTGGTCTTGTTGTAACGTTTTGGTTTGAACGTGTAGGAGTGATATCAATAGTGCTGGCCTCTGATGCGCAACATTGTGAAGCGCTAGCCCTCGTAGATGACATAATGATTGATTTTCTCTTATCGTTAACCAACTTCGTCTGAGTTAATATGGTAGAAAATAATCTACTAATTTCTACTGCTTTTATAAGCTGCTATCATTATACGCCTTCTGGTGCCGAGTAGCAGAACTATTTTGTTATTATCTACTATTTCTCCCAACATTTATAAACTGGTATTACCATGCGCCCTCTGGTGTGGAGCAGAAGACCTATATTTTTAGTTTATCTATTCAACACTGCTAACACGTTTATGACCAAAGTGGAGCTACTTGTATATTTCAAAACAGCTTTTTTCACAACGTATTTATCGATTTTAATTTGATGAGATTACTCTTTTAATGATGAAGAAATTTAGGCACATCGGTGGCAATTTGTTTTAAAATGTTTTTTGCACAATGTTGTACTGTTTTTAGACAACGTAATACTTTTGTTTTGTATAGTTCTTCACTGTTTATTATAAATGTCCACTTTATTTTTCACTGATTGAATATTTTCACAAACATTATCACATATAGATCACAACATTTATTATCCATTATACCACTTTTTCGTCGCTATTTATAATGTTTTACTCTTAATATTTAGGAATTTATTTAAGACTATGTAAACAAAACGAGTGTTGCCAGAGTATTTACACCATAAATTGAAATTTTATGCGTAATTTTTAATAAAAATACTGTATCTTCCTTTTATTTAACAGGGATAAAAAAAAAACTCAAAAAACGACAATATATTATAAATATAAGTAAACTAGTCCGCTAAAAGGCGTGTATTGTTAAAAAAGTTATCTGTGAAGTTGTACGTATACAAGTAAACAAACAGCGGTAGTTGTACACGGATTGCAGAAGCCAGTATCTCTAGAAGAAAAAGTTTTATCACCCTACAAGCAAACAAACCATGACGATCCGCCACAGTTGTTTCGAGTTTCGAAAAATATTTGATTACTGGCCAAAGTGGTGGAAGTTTTTCGATAAGTCCGTCGGCTAACAGCTAAACTCCTTGTTCCACTTGTTCGTGGCTCGAATTGTCTCGATGGCTTTGTTTAGACATTATGATAATGTACGAATCGTCGTGAACATGGGTTTTAGCGTCTAATATCTTCAACGGCCATTTTCTTTTGATATCGGCTATTACTTTTGTCGCTCGATTATGCTCTTTGTGGTTTTTATACCTTTTGTTGTTTGTTTTTGTATTCGATTGTAGAAATAAATGGGTTAGTCCTTAAATAGTGGGTAATACTGGAAAGCGAAACGTTATTTGAGTATTTAAACTAATTGAAGCTGTTGTAAAACATTCCAGTAGCGTTTCGATTACCACCAAAAAGCGGAGGCTGACACAATAAAAAATTGACACACAAATATTCTGTGCAGAATGCATTCCATTGAAATATATTTTTTGTGTTCAAACAACACGTATCTATGTATTCCCGTAGAGATTGACTGTGTGAGCTTTTTAACAACAAATGTGGGGGTTTATTTGAATGCATCGTTCCTATATATATTACGTAGTGATATCATCTGACTCGCTGTCACGTCTGAGGAACGCAATGATTTACTCGTCGAAGCGTAATAACGAGCGTAAAGTCGATAGAGTAATAACGAACCGCCACATCTGCACAGCAATAGCACCTTAAACTAAGCTGCAGGTGCAAAGGTAAAATATTTTTGTTAAGTTTTCGAAGCAATTCCACTTGGAGCATAGTTTGCATACAACTCCAATTCTGAGAACATGCGATCTTCTGAATAAATAGGGGTGTAACGTGCTGTTATACGGGTCTCTACTATTAGGTTTTTAAAAAAGAACTATTTTACTAGCTTGAAATAAAATGTATATTAGAACTTGAATTACTACGTACTATAAGGGTTCGATTCCGGTGAGTCAAGAGAAACAACGTAATCGCTGCAAGTATGATTTAATACTCCTTTAATTATAATAAGTACATTGAATATATAGTCTTAATCTAGGATAACTGACATCATCATCACATGAGTCTTAATCTAGGATAACTGACATCATCATCACATGACTATTAATTCTTCTTTGTCTTACATACACCATACGCCCTACCAAAACAGAAAAAAAAATTAACTAACAGCTTTTTTTTTTTATTAAACATTAAATAATTTTGTCCTATTTTTATGTATAATTTCTTCTTTATTATTACGTAAGATTTTAATATTAGGATCAAGATCATCTTATACCTTAAAAGGACCATCATACACATTATCAAACTTATTTCCAGTTTCATTCTTAACTAACACTAAATCATCTTTCTTATACATTACAGGTTTCAAATATTCATCAAATTTACATTTCCTTAACAATTTAGAATTTAACAAATTTTGTTGTGCTTCGTATTGTGCTTTTTGTTATCTAAATTTTAATTGTAAGGGATAACTTTCGAAGTTATATAAAGGTTCAACAGTACAATTTTGTAAACTTCTAGCAATGTTACATAATTTGCCAAATACAAGTTCATAAGGTGTATAGTTTGTTGACGAATGTACAGTGGTATTATAGGAAAAACACCAATACGGCAGCCAGTCACTCCAATATCTACTGTTATTATCTATTTGAATTCTCAAAAATGCATTTAATGATTTATGGGAATTTTCTAAAGATCCAATCGATTCATTGTGATAGGCACAAGCAACTGTTTGTTTAATATTTAATAGATTACATACCTCGGTCATTGTGCTGGAAATAAATTCAGTTTCCCTGTCCGTAGCAATTTCACGTGGGATACCATACCTTAATATAAAGTTGTCGACGAACGCTCGAGCCACGCTTACACTATCTTTCCTAACTAATGGATATGCTTCTACATACTTACTTAATTCACAGTGAAATGTGAGTATATAAGAGTTACCATAATAATCCTTATCTAAGGTCCCAACTACCTATATGTAAAAATATTTTATCAAAAGCCGACTGCGCAGTCGTAGTAATTACCATTGTTTGCTTAGTATGTAACGAATGCTTTTGTTATTGGCATTTGTCACATTTCTTAACAAATTCTGCCACGTAAATTTTTGGCCAAAAGTAGTATTTTTTTATATTATTTATCATACGTCTAGTGCCTTCGTGCCCACTCGTGGGAAGCAAGTGAAAGTCATTGGAGAGGGTGGCAAGATGGGGTACTTAAGCTTTAAAGGTCAATAATATAAAAAAATACATAGTTAAACAATTTTTTTTTTTTATTAACAACTTATTATTACTTTTCTAATATTTGGTGTCATTAGGCACTTTTAGGTACACATTTAAGAGAAAAAAATTAAAATAAAAGAAAGGTATTTTGCCCCGTCTTGCCCCATGGTGCTGGTAAGATGGGGTGATAAGTATGATAACAGATATAGATGATTATTTGGGCCGGCAGAACTCGCAGATATGGATAACTTCGTCATCATCATCATTATCTATTCCCGCGCAGCTATTATGAGACCATCTTCCACATAGTGAGCATGATAATATAATACTCTTCAATGGAAACGGAATATACTTCCTGACAAAACATACATGGCGTGTCCCTGTTAGTGGTGCGTTTGTAGTCACGAACCATTCTAAAAAGAAAACTATAATAAGCACACAAAAACAAAAGCATTTTTACGAAAATCAAGCAAAAACAAATTTTTCCTCATTGGGAGGCAAGAAGGAGTACCAGTTACCCCATCTTGCCTGCAGAACCATTTTCTAGCAATAAAAACAAAACAAAAAAACAGTTAACAATCTTAAGGAAACAAAATACTTACCTTATTATAGGTTATTTTAAGCGTCAATCACAGAAACACCTCACCAGTTAGCGTTATTTAACAAACGGCAATCACGTGTCAAACTAGATGAAAATGTGAGATACAACTTGCAGTAAAACACTTTTTTTGATTTTTTTCGACATGCGTGCACTTGCGAACCATTAACCACCGGGCGACTGACAAGTACCATTGTGGTGCATCGAACGATGAATGAACGAGCTTGATAGGTCAGTTTGAGCTGTGAATTTAGCTGGGTACCCCGTCTTACCCACTGCCCCGTCTTACCTCCTTCTCCCCTACTCGTTTGTCATCATCATTTACTATTCTTATATAAATTCGTGGACCGGTCCAATTATTATTTCCACAACATTTATTTAACCATTTAATATACTTCTCATTATTATTATTCTTCATAATATAAATTTCATTCATTGATAGTTTCTCACAGATAGTTTCCAAATGTCTCACGAAAGCGTCTCGCGCTGAGCATGATCGAGAACTTGGGTCTATATAAATTGATATCTTAGATGGTATATAAATAAAATCATTTACTTTAAGGTATTTAGCATTGGATGCTAATACACAAGTAGAAATTATTAACTCGGTACAATTTTTCGGTTTTCTAAGAATTTCAACGACTCTCGGTTGATCAGACCGATCATCAGTACCGTCTTTACCATAAGGGCACACGGGGCCCGTGCCCAGGGCCCCCGTCCTCAGGAGGGCCCCTAAACGACCGGCAAATTTCTTCCAAATTTATTTTCTTAAAACATGATTGTCAGAGATAGTACTTAGAGGAGACCAGGTATGAAAGTAACACGGGATGAACGTAACAAATGAATTTTCGAATGAATTATGTTGGCTGCACTGATGACAGTGTCACCAATATGTACCATTTCCAACCCCCCCTTACCTCAGTTGCGCTCACGGCGCTGTGACGTCAGGTTGCGAGTTGGTGCCGCGAAAATACCTCCAAAGTAAGTTTTGACAGATTTTTTTGACTATGCTTGTTTTTATTATGCTAGGTTCAAGCTTAGGCTTTAAGCATCAGTTAGTTAGTACGACTATTCGTCTTTATAATTTTACGTTTGAAACGGTATCTTTTGCAACATTTTTCTTAGGTTATCGGCATGTGTTTGTCAAATTCGGGCAATTTTAAATCAAGGGATGAAAGTAACAACTTGTTACTTTCATCCCGATTATGATCTTGATAACTAAAAGCTTATTTTGCTTGAGATTTTTATGCTTTTATGAAGGTGGGTAACATAGATTTATTTGTTTATTCCAGAATGCCTAATATAGGTACATAAACGAACGACCAGCAGAGGTTTAGTTAGTGCAGAAATAATGGATTTGGCCGCAGAAGAAGTATTGCTAAGAAAAGTACCATTTCGAGACGCTGCCAATTCATATCAGCTGTGCCATGTAACTTTATATAGATATGTACATCATCATTCTCATCATCATTCTCTTAGCGTTATCCCAGTTTCAATCTGGGGTCCGCTTCCTAGTCTAACCGAATTTGGCTGAATATTAGCTTTTCCACAGAGCGACTGCCTATCTGACCTCTGCAACCCGAAGGGATAGCGATATTCCATGGTGTCATGGTTTCTTGTCTGGTGTTTATTTAGAAGGTACTGACGCCCTGTAACGACTGTCAAAGATCTTCATGACAACCGGGACCGACGGCTTACCGTGCTCTCCGAGGCACGGGACAAGCGATAATTAACAATTCAATACGCACATAACCTCTGCATGGTAGTCTGTTGGTATCTCCACTAGGCTATCGCTGCCTATATAGATATTACAAAAGAAGAAAAAAATGCTTGAAGCAGGTTCAACAAGTCTTCGAAATGTTGGCTACGTATCAAAAAGAAGAGTTTTTACTGACGAGGAAGAAAAAATACTGGCCGAATATTTTACTCCATTGTTCTCAAATTAATTACGGATTAACGACCAAAGAAGTACGAAAGCTAGCGTTTCAATTAGCGATTAAATATAACATTCCCGGCTCGTGGAGGTCCAATGAGTGTGCCGGTGAAGAATGGTTGAGATTGTTTATGCATCGCAATCCGAGATTATCAATAAGATATATAAATAATATATTTGTTATTTTAAAAATTATGTTGATTATTTTAGAAGATTGTTTTGTTTTATAAAAATGTTTAGTTTTATAATAATAAAACTGTGATACTAGTGTAACCCTAAAAGTTTGTTTTTATTTACAATGTTACAACTATCCCTTTACACTGTTACAACCAACCCTAGGGGTAGGGATGGTTGTAACAAATTCCAGTTTTTTTTATATAATCGTTTTCCTTAAAATGTATCATATCAGTTGCATTTAAACTGGTGTCAAAAGATAGCTGAAAAACCAATTTGTCATGTGTAATATTTAGAATTTTGATATTCAAAAAGATCTTAGAGATATTATAACAATATTTAAAATTGGTACGTTCATCCCTGGTCTCCCCTACATATTTTTTCGGAAACAGCAGTGTAGGTAAAAATTATTGTCTTACATTTTTATGTTATTTCCTACAATATGTAAATTATTTAGTTTAAATCTGTACCTAAATGTAAGAAACAAAGCTGTTTTATTTACAACTAAATTTCGCCCGCGTCTTTTGTTCGGTATATTTTTTTTATCGTTGTCATAGAGACAGACAGAAAGAATAGTTTAGATTTTACGTTTCAAAGAGTTCCTGGGCGTACTCCCCATGACAGATACGGTAGAGATTGCAGAGAGAACCAAAGGCTCTCCGCTGCACCAATGATTCTAATCTAGCCATGAAACTCGGAGTATCGAGGATTCGAATCGCACGCCTCTGTACCTGAGAGTCTACTGGATCGAGCTGACGTTTTGGCCCACCAGCCCATAGATGTGTGCAATACTACAGATGTGATCAAAACCTACCCTTTAAAAGCGTAAGTCATTGACTTGTCATGAAATACAAAGAATAACGTTTTTGTCACCACACCCGGAGGATTGGCGTAGAAAATTCCACTTCAGACATAAGTTGAACCATTTGTCTCGTAATTGGCTCTGAGTTGATAAGCTGATGGCGGGTGTACCACGCATCACCCGTACTGTCAGCCATATAGCAATGCTGATGTTCTCAAACGACAAGTCCTTGATATGCAGGATGAACAGAATTGGGCAGAGCATTGAGCTTTGTTCGACGCCAGTATTAAAACTTTTTATTTTGGAGCAGCTAGCAATTTACAGTTGAGTCCTTCGGCGACTCCATAGGATGGAAGCTTCAATAGAAGTGGCCTGTGCCAGCCCTCTCAAAAGCCTTGGCTATGTCTCCTACCGGTGCGTAGACACATTAGAAGACTACCAGATTTAGCGACCATGATGAAAGTTGAACCGTATAATTACTTGAAGTCTTGTATTTATTATTCGCTTCATTACCTTGGAAAGCAGAGACGTTACTGTTATGGGCCTGTAAGTTGACGAATTTGACTAATCAAAATCACTCTTTTTAGAGATCGATATAGGCAAATTTCATTACGATGGAACCTTTTGGATTGCGTACGAAATACGGTAAGGCGCGTTAGAAAATGGGACAACTCAGGACGCACGTCAGGAGTCTTCAGTTAGCTGCCGCCTGAGCATGCGTAGCGTTAAGGATTGCTTTGAATGCGTTGTGATAATTTCAGGCAGGGAGCTCCCACATCATGAGATGAGGGTGGAGTGGCTCCATTATTATCCAAGGAAGAGATCGAGGAAAATAGTTGAGCAAGACCAGCCTTGTATTGTGCACCATGGGAAAGACTGTCGTCAGATTTACGCAGTGGCGTAAGATAGATCTGGCAGGAATTCTTTTGGACAGCTTTGACAAGCGACCAGAAAGCCCGACTTCTAGTGAGATATCTTTCAAGTAATTCCAAGTCGCTGCTGTATCTGAAAGCGTTTTTGAACTTCCTTTTGTCCTCCCTGATCCTAGGACTTTAATCAATACTGTCTTTATCACCCGGGCCTAGGCCACACATATATTTATACAAATCAAATACTTAGGTAACTATATAGTAATAATTGTGTCAAATTACTTTTTGTTTTATGTCAATACTTGAGGACGCCAGCAGCTACACCTGCATATTTTTTAAATTTACCCGTTTTGGCCGATCCCATGGGAATTTCGGGAAATCCCTTCTTAGTGCACCCCTACCGTTGCCAAGGAACATACATGTCAAATTTCAGCTTCCTGCGCCCAATGGTTTCGGCTATAGCGTGTCTGTCAGTCAGTCAGTAACGCAAGGATTTTATATATTAAGAATATGTACTACGAACATTGTAAAAATAAATTCGTAGTAAAAATTTGTTTATATCACTAATTTTCTCGACTGTTGTTGTTAATTTTTGTGTGCCTAAGGGCCCCCAAATCTTCTGTGCCCAAGGGCTCCGGCACGGCTTAAGACGGCTCTGCCGATCATCTGTTTTGTTCTTATCGACCGACGAATTGCTACTTAATTGATTTTTCGTCATACTCTTAGTCATGATGTTCACAACATTTTGATTAATACTTTTTAATTCATCAGAAGTAATAACGATGCGAGATAACGCGTCTGCAGCCACGTTATTCACACCGTTAACGTATTCAACCACATAATCGTATTCATCTAATATTAGCCGAAATTTTAGCAATCTACTAGAAGGATTATTGAAACTAAACAGGTAAAGTAAAGGTTTATGATCAGTTTTTACTATAAACTTTTTACCAAACAAATAGGGTCTGAAATATTTAACTGACCAAACAATAGCAAGGAGTTCCTTTTCTATCGTTGGATAATTTAATTCTTATTTATTTAATGGTCGGCTTGCATATGCAATTGGTAAGTCATTTTTATTACATAAAACGGAACCTATGGCTAATCCAGAAGCATCTGTATGCAATATAAACTCATTTTCCTTGTCAAAATTTTGATATTGTAATATTGGGGGATTGGTCAAAGACTGCTTTAATAACTGAAAAGAATTTTCACACTTTGTATTCCAAATAAATTTAACACCTTTTCTACAAAGTTTATTTAACGGAATTGTTATTTCAGCGAAATGTGGTATAAATTTACGGTAGTAATTGACAAAAGCGACAAAACGTCTGACTTCGTCACTATTTTTAGGGATAGGATAGCTTTGTATTACTCGCGTCTTTTCAGGGTCAGGTGACACTCCACTAGCAGAAACAACATGCCCTAAATACAGCAATTCTTTCTTTAGAAACTGGCATTTTTCGGGGTTAATTTTTAAATTTACACTCTTAAGTCTTTCAAAAATGTCAATTAAATGTTTATTATGATTTTCTAAACTTCGTCCTATACAGATTAAATCGTCTAAACAAATAAGGCACTTTTCATGGTTCAAACCAGACATTGCTATCTACTGTCATTAGGCGACTGAAATCACTAGGGCTGATTTTTAAACCCATAGGCAGTCGTTTCATCTGATATTGTTTACTTGTAGTAAATGCTGTGTACTTTCTGCTTTCAGGGCTTAATTCTTATTGAAAATAACCTTGGCTAAGATCTAAATGGCTAAAATATATTGCCCCTGATAAAGAATCGAGGATATCAGAGATGTTAGGCAAAGGAAATTTATCATCTTGAAGGCTGTCGTTTAATTTTCTATAATCAATAACAACACGCCATTTTTTATTACCACTGCTATCAGTTTTCTTAGGAACCAATAACATAGGGCTGGACCACTCCCTAATACTTTCTTCTATAATGTCATTACGCAACATTTCGCCAATTTGTCTATCAATTTCAGCTTTTTGACTTTTAGGAAGTCTGTATGGTTTGGTATATACCGGGCAAGTATTATCTTTTAAATGTATGGACTGCTGGTACAAGTTGGTAACACCTAACTTATCACCTGGCAGCAAAAACACATCAGAGTACTTTGCGCAAATTTTTTCAATTGAAATTTGTTCCTCTCGATTTAAATGTTTAAAATTCAAAATAGAAAACAAACGCTTGACACGGTCCGCATTTAAATTATTACCACTAAAAGAACACAAATAATAATCATTTAAACTTACAACGTCCGGCGTAAAATAACTTAAACATCTGTCTCTCTAGTATTCAAAAACTTAAGAGGTATTTTACCGTCCTTAGTCTTCACTAAGATTGAAGCTAAAAATAAACCTTCGCATAATTGCTTAGGCATAATAACACATTCATCTTGTAAGTGTGTCTGCACTAAATATGTAACTTCACACCTGGCCGGTATTGTCATGTAACTATTTTTCCCTAGTTGTCCCATTTGTAACGGAATACTAACGGGTACCTTATGGTTAATAGTCAGAACATTTTGTTCAAAATCTAAAATACAATTAAATTTACTCAAAAAGTTTTGTCCCAAAATGCCATCGGTTCTACAAGAAAAGTTTTTAAATACATAAAACTTATGCTCATACTCAACATTACCATATCTTAATCTTAATATATAAAATCCTTGCGTTACTGACTGACTGACAGACACGCTACAGCCGAAACTATTGGGCGCAGGAAGCTGAAATTTGGCATGTATGTTTCTTGGGGACCGTAGAGGTGCACTAAGAAGGGATTTCCCGAAATTCCCACGGAATCGGCCAAAACGGGTAAATAAAAAAAAATGCAGGCGTAGCTGCTGGCGTCCTCTAGTGTAAGATAAATAAAGCCATCGCAATATACGTGACCTCCTATACCATTTATTTTAATCCGCTCTATATGGAATGGAACATTACAGTTTTCTAATACATCTTGCCTAACTATGGACAATGACGCGCCGGTGTCAAGTAACCAACTACGGGACACTTGAAAAACATTTAAATTTATTGAATTAATATTTTGACAATAAAAATGTTCATGCACGAAAAAAACAATTTTTATTCTCAGTTACAGTCTTTACTTCAGAATTTTGTATGGACTGAGAACTATTACTGCTGTTACTCGAATCCACATTTATTACCACAACCACGATTATTATAATTCTGTGAATTTGAAAATACTCTAAACGTACCCCTATTAAAACTATTCTGAAAATTACCACTTTGATAACGGTTTGACCTACCTCGGTTTTGATGAAAGCTCATCACTCGTTCGCCTTCTGCATTCGGCGCCATCTCATCCAATGCACCTTGGATGGCATCCTTTAAAGTGCTATAATTTCGTGCTGCAATAATCGTACTGACTCGACTGTTACGCAGGCCGTCGCAAATCTTTTAATCGCAATACGCTCATTTATTGGCCTCAATGTTTTATATGCTCCGGAATCGCCGTTAGCCTGTATAATAGTCAAATCCACGAATAACTGCTCCAGCTCCTTACCGTACTCCTCAATACTCTTGTTATTTTGTCTCGCATGGTGCAGCTTATTCTGGATCGCTGTGTCTGATTTTTTGGGCAACAATATGTTACGCATGTCACTAATTAAATCTGTAACAGATGAATAATCATTACGCATGCGCAGCTTGGCGCTTTCTGATATACGGGACATTAAAACAAATTGGATCAGTCGCTTTTTGCCACTATCATCAATCATAGAGTCATACATTTCGATACTTGAGATTAAACGTTTGGTTGTATCAATATCCCCTGTCATTACGGGCAACAATGCATCGGCAGTTTTCAGATCAAATTTCTCCATGGTGTTTATCGTAACCTCTGTACTATCCGAACAAAGCTGAACAATTTTTGAATATAATTAAATTATTTTTGTACATAAGTCTGTCACAATATTGATTTCATCACTCTCGATTTCCTTACTCTTTATCTTTAAACTAATTATCTTTTGTAAAGAACAAAACTGTGTACCTATATATATCGTTTGTCTCATGTAACTTAATTTCTCTTATAGTAGATGACCTTCGACTCGGGCCTAGTTTGGTGAGGTAATCTTTAATATACATTAATTTATCAAATACCTCCTTAGCCTCATTTGCCATAACATATTACTTAAGTCTAGATATTAATAATATAATCGTCACGATATCATGACATTAGGCGTTAATAAGAAAAATAAAATATAGACCACATACAAGGTCAAATTAAAAGAAAATAATATCTAAGATATATGAGTAAAATAGGTGTAAAATGTTTTTACGATACATATTTTATTAATAATTGATTGTTGACTACACTAGCCGCACTTATTACCGTACGCACTTTTTTTCGGCACAAATCACCCACTTTGTACTCACGCCGGAGAAGTCCCAGCAGCCTGTCTACGGAACAAGCTCAACGATCTTCGCAACTCGTACTCATTGATGCCTCTCTCGATCTATTTGCCATGGCATTTTCTATACAAACGCAACAGCAATACCGCTCCTCCAACAGCCAAAACAACACAAATTGTTATGAGAATATAGTTTGTGCTACTTGCATGCTGCAACAACTGGTCCGTAGCAGCGGAATTTCCAGCGCCGTTTTGCGCTATTATCACTTCTTGCTCTTTAGACTGTTGCTTGCCCATATTGTCTCTTTGTAAGACGAAAAACTCGCGAAAAACAGTTCAAACGTAAGAAAGTTACGCCAAGTAGTAAGAAATCGTTCCAACGTAATGAAATCATTATTAGTCTTAAAACTTCACAAACCACTCAATGTTTACATTAACGATTCCTTTAACGGCACATCGCGTCGCGCTGGCAGGGTCGCCATATAAGGGTTCGATTCCGGTGAGTCAAGAGAAACAACGTAATCGCTTCAAGTATGATTTAATACTCCTTTAATTATAATTAGTACATTGAATATATGGTCTTAATCTAGGATACCTGACATCATCATCACATGAGTCTTAATCTAGGATAACTGACATCATCATCACATGACTATTAATTCTTCTTTGTCTTACATACACCATAGTACTTTGACAAAGGAATAGTACGTCCGACCAGTAAGGATATTGAACACCGAGTGAGTTCTCTCGTGCCTCCGTCTAGGGCTAATACTAAAATGCTGACAGGGCAAGATAAGTATTTGCGGCGATCAGCCAAAAGGGTTACAAGGCCAGGGTATAACAACTCCAAGCATAAGACTGAAATTCGGGCAGGGTATCCGAATTTCGGCGAACTTAGAATTCCGTTTCCCTTAACCGCGGTGCTTGGATCCGTGAATCTTCAATATCTTTACTGTCTATATCAATCTCATAATTGGTCGAAGTTATTTAAAATTTGGCAATTATCTGATATGTTTTCACAATTATGAGAACTATGATTATCATATATAGGTGGGTAGTTGAGATTACCAGTAACTTTTAAAATTGCTCTCCAAGTAAATTTAAATAAAACAGTTAATTTTCATAATAAAAACATTTTAATGCATAAAAGTTAAAGCTTATACTACTTACCTGCTGGTTAAGCGTTTTCCTTAAAATCTAACAAGTTTTCACATAAACACACACAATGGATACATTCAATGCTTCAAAAATCCTGGACATGCAAGCTTATTTTGAGGAGCGGATGGCAACTTTTGAAGCTGAGCTACAGAAGAAGTCGCCTCAAAGCACTCGGAGTCTGTCTGATGAATTTGCTGCATTCAAGACCTTTATTATGAAGACCTTGAAATCCTTCTCACAGCAGCTTGACGTCGTCAGCCGAGAGATCGACACGATTGAAACGCGCAGCCGCCGCAAGATGTTGCTGCTTCACGGCGTGGAGGAACGTCAGGACGAGCAGACATCTGAGCAGGTCGCGAATATTGTCAAGCAACGTCTCAAAATTGGCACTTTCGTGGTCGAAGACATCAAGCGCTGCCACAGGATGGGACGCCAGACTACCAGCGACAAGGCGAGACCCATTCTCGTGAAATTTGCGTCAGCTGCGGTGCGGGACAGCGTTTGGTTCGCAAAGACGAAGCTCAAGGATTCGGGCATCACTCTGTCGGAGTTTCTCACACGTCGTAGACACGAAGCCTTCATGGCAGCACGAGCGAAGTTTGGAGTTGCGAAGTGCTGGACGCGAGAGGGATACGTTCACGTCTTGGGCCCTGATGGTAAACGGTATCGCATCACCTCCGTTAGTGAACTAGGCAAGATCAAACTCGCAGATACTGAAAAGCCTGTCGCAAAGTCAACTGCAACAAAGGCCAAGAGAACCGCAGCTTCAAAGAAGTAAGCTTGTTCCATTGTCATTGACTTCATATGTATATTCACTTAGTTCCATTTGCACCTTCACTTTCTAAACATGAGTTTATCACTTCTTTTTCATGTAGGTATCGCGTATATTATTATTGGCAATTTGACACCACTAACCTGTCACTGTCACAACCGTCTAAGTAACGTTCCGTTACGCGCTACCTACACGGATCTGAATATTTGTATTTTTAGACTTCAATTTATAATTTTGTTTTTATGTTTCTGGAACCTACATTAGCTCTGATGTCAAATTGAGTCTTTTTATATTATTTGTTAGTTTTAATTTATATCCGATTTTTTTCTTTTTTTTATACACTATCTTTGTTTATACGCAACCGGCGGGTGGACACAATGAGCGAAGCTTGCCGCGGTAATTAGAAATAGAATTATTGATTTATTTTATTATTTATTTATTAATTATTGATATTTATTTATATTCATATATTTATTATACTTATGTCAGATACGAACTCAAATAGCGATGATACCTATCTTTCCGCTACAAGTCTTGATGACAGTTTTGTAAGTGTCCCCTCTCTAGGAGACATTCTTCAATCGCAGTTCTCAGACGTACCCAGGAACTTTAATGTAGTCCATATTAATGCGCAGAGTATTCCAGCTCATTTTCCAGATATGCTGGCAAATTTAGATTGCCAACACATTCATGCCGTCCTTGTGTCCGAGTCATGGCTGAAACCATGTCTCCCTTCCACGTCTTATTCACTTCCAGGTTTCCGGCTGATTAGGAATGATCGTGCATTCGGCACTGGAGGCGGTGTTGCCATATATTTACGTCACCATATTCCCTATACCATAGTCAGTATGTCTCCACAGCCGCCACTGTCGAATGGTGGCGAGTATCTATTCCTAGGAGTAGAACTTCACCACGTTAAAGTATTGTTAGGCGTATTCTATTCCCCTTCAAGTCGTGTAAACTATTTTCCATCTTTTGAGCAAATTTTAGAAAATTTAACTCCATCATATAGCCACACTATTATAATGGGTGACTTCAACACGTGTCTCCTCAAACAAGATTCACGTGCTGCTTTATTCCGGCATACCATAGAGTCTTGCAATTTGTCAATTTTGAATTTAAACGCAACTCATCACTTTCCCAATTGCACTCCTTCTCTTCTCGACCTTATTCTGGTATCTTCTTCCGATCTGGTCGATAAGCATGGTCAATGTACAGCGGATGGGTTTTCCTACCACGACCTTATCTTTGTTTCATATAAAATACGCACACCCAAAATGAAACCCAAGGTAGTCCAGCAGCGCAATTTTAGTGGCATGGATCTTGACAAACTGCGCATCGATGCCTCTAATATAGACTGGCTCCCTCTGTATACCTCCGAGTGTGTCGATAGCAAAGTTCATGAACTTACTACCAATCTCATCCAGTTATATGATGTGCATGCGCCACTCCGTACCATTAAACTGAAGCACCTGCCGGCACCTTGGCTAACAGATGACATCAGGAAAATCATGGCCAAAAAATCTGCTGCCAAGGCTAAACTGAAGTACAGATCTACTCCCTCAAACCATGAGAAGTACATAGCAACTAGAAATCTCTGCAACAAGGTGTGTAGGAATGCGCAACGCCAATATATTCATCAGTCCGTTGAAAACGGTGATCCAGCTAAGGTCTGGCAATTTCTTAAAAGTCTGGGAGTTGGTAAAACACGGCATCAATGTATTCCAAACAATGTTAACCTTAATTCTCTTAATTTACATTTCACTACTTCGTCCAAATTTGATGGAAATATTAAAAGTGCCACCTTACAACATCTTTCATCTTTACCAACTCCAGCTTATTCTCCCTTCATCTTCTCGCAATTTACCGCATGTGATGTTAAGAAGAACATACTGGCTGTTACGTCTAATGCAGTCGGCAGTGATAGTATTAGCCGTAAAATGATCCTTCCCATCCTCGACGAAATCCTTCCCGTCCTATGTCACATCTTTAACCATTCCATTAGCCGTGGCATCTTTCCATCCGATTGGAAAGATGCAACAATAATCCCTTTGCCCAAGAAACCTAAGCCCTGTTCCTTCTCAGATTATCGACCCATATCCTTACTTCCCTTCTTGTCGAAAGTCCTAGAACGCTTAGTTCACGCTCAACTCAGTTCCTTCCTACATGAAAATTGTCTCCTAAACACATATCAGTCTGGTTTCCGCCCTGGCCACAGTACTACCACTGCACTGGTTCACGTAACTGATGATATTAGGCTTGGTATGGACAGTGGAAATCTAACGGTCTTGTCTTTACTTGATTTTAGTAATGCTTTTAACACCGTGGATTTCCACATCATACTTGGCATTCTACGCTCTCTTAACGTATCTCCATCGGCAATTGACTGGTTTCGTAGTTACCTGTTCGGCCGCCGGCAACGTATACGCATCGAAGACTCGTATTCCACTTGGTCTGACACTAATGCCGGTGTGCCACAGGGTGGCGTGCTTTCTCCTCTACTCTTCGCTATATTTATTAATACCATCTCAAACCAATTAATTTCATCCTACCACCTTTACGCAGACGACTTGCAAATCTATACGCAAGCCCCTTTAAATAAACTGGCAGAAGCTTGCAATACTATTAACGCAGACCTGGCCAGAATCTGTGAGTGGACCAAGAAATACGGTCTCATAATAAATACCAGAAAAACACAGCTAATTATTATAGGCAGCCCCAAACTGGTCTCAAAAATCAGTTGGTCCGATCTGCCACAAATCTATTTTGATGGACAAAATCTCCTTTTCAGTAAAACGGTGAAAAACTTGGGGATCACTTTGGATGAAAATTTGTCCTGGAAATCTCAAGTGCAAGAGACAAGTCGCAAGCTTTTTGCATCGGCAGGTTCGTTGCGTAGGTTACGCAACTTCCTTCCAACTGCTACTAAAATTGCGCTCGCCCAGTCTTTGCTTCTGCCCATAATTGACTATGCTGATGTCAGCTATCTTGACCCCACAGAGGAGCAGATGGATAAACTTGAGCGTCTCCAAAACTTTTGCATAAGATTTATATTTGGTCTGCGCAAATATGATCACGTTTCAGATTTTCGCAACAAACTCAAGTGGCTCCCAATTCGTCTTCGCAGGAATACTCACATTCTTACATTATTATATAATGTTCTTTTTAATCCTTGTACTCCCTCCTATCTCAAAGAACGTTTCAAGTTCCTTCATGACACACATATAAGGTCTTTGAGGTCGTCTGAGGATCTGACTCTGGAGATGCCAAGGCATTCCACAAATTATTTTGATAAATCCTTTTCTGTTCAGGCAGTGCGTCTGTGGAATGCATTGCCATTACAAATTCGAAGAGCAACATCATTGACTATTTTTAAAAATTTGTTATACAAACACTACTTAAATTCTTAACGTATTTAAATTTATTTATGTAGTTTACTTTTACTCGAGTTCTAGGTATGTATTACAATGTATCTATCATGTTTGTTATATATGTATATTTATATATATTCATATATAATTTATATTGTATGTATGTATCATGTATATACTTAATCTATGTATGTGTAAGTATTTATATGTGATATGTAAATGTATGTATGTATATTATGTAAATCTTTTTTATTGCGAATTCTACTTATTAACTACACCATCGCCTCATAAAACGCTAACATCATTCCTGTCCATCCAAAGGTTGCCTGGAAGAGATCGCACTTAGCGATAAGGCCGCCGATTGTGCATTACTCGTAGTTTTTAAGCCTATATTGTAAACATTTATTTTGGTGTACAATAAAGTATATTCTTATCTTATCTTATCTTATCTTATCATAATTACTAGAGTTACAAAAGTATTAATTGCAAAGAAATGTGTTTCATATTTCACTAGTGCTGGTTCTTTATGAATAATGTTATCTAAGTTTGTTAATAGCTTCTCGCTTTCTCTACTTAAAGTTAAATCATTAAGATCTTTGTTTTGCAGTGAAATAGGGGACACGATTTTTGTCACATGGCCTGAATTAGGGTCTAGTTACAGCATGAGTCATTGGTTATACTAAAATCTAGCCTAGGTACGGAAACGCTTATGTTAATGGCATTGTCCGACGGTATGAGTTTCGTACTTTTGGTATACACTATGCACTTCTTTGGGGTTTGTAATAACCCTGTTCCCGAAACTAACACTTCACGTATTTCCGAAACACTGCAGTCAACGTATACTTTACTTGGGCGAGTTTGTATGTAAAGCCACCAATTGTTACACAGCGGTTGCCAAATGTCTAACTCACCAGAAATCGTTTTTGTTTTGCACTGTGTAGGGATTGCACTTGTCGATTTTGTTAACAGTTCACTTTCACACGAAGGGTTTTCACTAATTAGTATTACCGTAGGTACTTGACCTAGGAAGAACTAAGAGTTTACCATCTTACACACATTTAAATTATCTAAAGTAAAATAACTAATCTTATCATTAGAAATAGCTGTATAAATGCTAGAAGGTTGAATCATGCTAAATGTATTGGGGTTGCTTAAACCGTGAGGGGTTGGCAACGCCAAGTTATGATATAAGTAAAAATCATAATTTGTTACCAAAGGAACTTGTAATACAAACACAAGCTTATTCTTAAAATAATAGCAACTTACACTAGATACGCTTAAAATTAAATGAATGTTTTCTAAACTAATCAAGATTGGGAATCTAGAGCCTCTAGGTAGGTGCCTGTCGTTTTAAAAAAGTTCGTCATAGAGCTGAGCTGGGGTAAGTATGCTTGGATGCAGAGTATTTTGTTTAGTCAATAGTATAGCATTAATTAAATCTTTGATTTGGAAGGAGAGCGTCATCAACGAACTTTCGAGGATATTAAGTATAGAAAGGGATTTTGTTTCTATATTCAAAGTATTTGAAACATTTCTCATGTTATTTGTTATGCGAATAAAATTATTTAATGCAGTATGCAAGTTTTGTTCGTTAATGCTAAGTTTATTTATAGTTTTCTTAAACGACTCTAACGTGGAATTAGTGACTAAGATAGTATCTTTTATGAGTTGAGCCAGATTTTTTGGTTGTTTTCCATTGCCTCTATCGCTGCGTCGTATTTCAAAGCATCATCTCCATCGAGAGTACCAAAGATATGTTTGAATGCTGTGCCTATTCTACCAAACCATGCGGATCGTCGGCTACGTTGTGAGAGTAAGTGAGAAATGGATTTATAATCGCGGATTATATCTTTATATCTGACTGTCAAGGGAGAAAGAGCATCTAGACGTTGACTAAAATTGGATTGCTGGCAAGTAAATCTTACAGAGCCAATAATTTCATTTAAGTTAACAAGATGTGGGTTTATGTAGGATATATCGATATGGCAAAATTTCGCTAAATATTGATTTACTTGGATGAATCTAAAGTAAGAAATATGTTAACAGTTATACAATAATTAGATTTTCACAATCTTTTACACAAAAGTATTTTAAATAGCCAAAAAGAAATAGCTTTTTTGGCGGGACTAACACGATTGCAAAGCGGGAGTGGTTCACGAAATAAGCATTTTTTTGTTAAAAAGCCTTGAACCCACACAGAAAATTACTTATATGAAGTATATTACTTACCCACCCATCCTTTCCTAATGAAATTTTGGCCGAAACACAACAAAATATACTTAAAATTCATAAAATACGCGGACGTTCGTTGTAAACAAACACTAGCACACGGAACACTGCAGGAACAATAAACATTCATGGAATTATATGCCTTGTTGAGTTTCTGTTGGACTGTATTTATATCTTTTTTCGTCAGTATATGTTAAAGCAGTGCGAAATGCATATTAGGCGCCTAAATCCACGTTTTTAAAAACACTTAGCGAATCTCCCGGAGCGGGACGGTGCCACATGCGCCAAATAATTTGCTCTCCCGGAGCGGGAGTGTGCCAGATACTCGCTAATTTCAAAAATGGCGGATGCCAGATAATCTAATTGTCTATTTTTCCCGGAGCGGGAATACGCCACACGAAGGGTTATTACGCTTCATTGATCGTTAATTATTTTCAGTTTCCCAAGTCCGTCAAAGTAGATGCCGGTACTGGAGTTGAATGGTTGTACAATGCCTGGTTGTGCAGCAATCGAGACGCTGAAATAAGGTAAGGTAAGAAATAGTTAATTAAACAATAATTTAGAAATTAATCTCTTTACAGGTTACAAAGAGTGTGTCGTGTCTGCAGGTTTCAGCTGATCAAAGTGGTGAGTCACATGATGTCTATTAATAAGAAGAGTAGGTGTGTGATTATTGTGAATTTTTATTATTTTATATGGCCCTTTCCATAAGGGTGACAGAGTTTTTCTCAATCTCAGGTGGTTTTTAAGGTATACATAATGTCCTACTTTGTAAGGTGGCGGGCGTTTAGCCCGTGTGTCGTAATAAGATTTAGAAGATTGTTTAGATTTTAAGATATTCTCTAAGGTTTTTGCTCTAGTGTACTTAAATTTATGTTGTAGTGTTCTAATATAATCGGAGTATGTTGTACCTAAGTTATTGTCGTACACAGAGTTGGGTATGTACGGTTTATGGCCGAATATCAATTCGTATTCAGAGTTGGCCACACACTCACACGAAAAACAAAACAAAACAAACAATTCGTAGGGAGAGAGTTGTGTAGTAGTGTGTACGGTTGTATTGTAGGTTAACATGGCTGTTTAGACGTAAGTAGGCCAATTGTCTTGATTCTCGTTAATGAAGGATTTTAAATATTCCTACAGGGTCAAGTGGCTGCGCTCTAAGGCTCCCTGAGTTTGTGAGTTATAAGGTGAGGACCAGAGTTGTTTTATCTTTAGGAATTGGCAAGTTGTTTAGAAAAGATCCGAAGTGAAGTTAGTGCCTTGGTCGCTCAAGATTAATTTAGGAATACCGAATAGGAAGATAAAGCTGATGAGGCAATCGCTAGTTTCCTCAGCCGTTGTGCTGCGTTTAGGGTAACCTAATGAGTATTTGGTAAGATCGTCTTGCAACGTGAGAACGTATTTAAGTTTTGCGGGTCCGGACTCGGGCAGAGGTCCGATTATATCTAAGGCTACGCGTTGCAACGGTGCTGTGGATGTGGTTGTAATGTCCATGGGAGCTCTATTTAATTTCCGTAATGCTTTGTTTTCTTGACAAAGCTTTCATTTTCTGACGTAGTCTTCGATATCGCTTTTCATACCTTTCCAGTAAAATTGTTCTTGTATACGCTTATACATACGTGTTGAGCCTAAATGGCCTGAAATTGGAAGATCGCGATTTTCAAGCAAGATTTTCGGTCTTTCACTCAAGGTAGGATAAATGATTTTGTTTAGGTATATGTTAACACACATCTTTGTATTATGGAATATGAAGGTGAGTATATTGTATAATTTTGTGTAGGAATGTTGATCAAAAGGGTTTCTGAAATCAGAAATGGCAATATTCTCAAGATTTTCGTAATTTAATAATTCATTTCTTATTTGTTTCAGGATTGTATATATAGATGGGTAGATGAGATTCGTTGAAGTGGTGTACCTTGGTGAAAATTAAATAGATAGTCTTAGAGCTGTGCATTATTTTCATGAAGGAGTGCAGTTCCTTTTCAGCGTTGAGTATTTCGTCTTTGTTATCAGAACTTAGTAGGATTTTCTGGATATAAGGGTTAGATTCGTCGAGATCTATGGATGTACGAATTATTAGAACGGTATGCGGTGATTTAAGCAGGTTCTCGTTATGTTTTTTTAGAAAAGTGTCCCATGTTAATTCTTTGTTAGAAATTTGTCTTAAGAATTTAGTCTAGTCATCGTTATTTAGTCGTGGGGCTTGTTCTACGCTATTTTCGGCAGGAGAAGGAATTTGTCATGATTCGAAATCAAGGTCGAGATCGGGACTAGAATAGAAGGCTCCCGAGTTTATAGGGTTTAACTCGGGAATTGTGGGTTCTTGACTTTGTGCAGGAATAGGATTTTGTGTGGTATCGGGGTTAACGTTTTCAGTGGATTTGGGAACGTCAGCTGTATCAAGGGAACATGGAATATGAGATGGTAATTCTAGTAGAGGGTCATTCAGTGGGTTGAGTCCTTCGTCATTGTCGTTCAGTAGTTCGGATTCAGAGGCTGCTGGTGAGTAACCTTGTATCGGGTTAACTGGGAATCAAGAGAATGCATCGACGTTAGTGTTAATTTTGCCCTTTTTATGAACTATACTATAGTCGAACTCTTGGAGGCAGCGTTAGCCTAGTGGAGATACCAACAGACTGCCATGCAGAGGTTATCGGGTTCGAATCCACGGCGCGCACCAATGACTTTTCGAAGTTATGTGCGTATTGAATTGTTAATTATCGCTTGTCCCGTGCCTCGGAGAGCACGTTAAGCCATCGGTTCCGGTTGTCATGAAGATCTTTGACAATCGTTACAGGGCGTCTGAACCTTCTTATAAACTGACACTAGTCTAAACCATGGAATATCGCTATCCCTTCGGGTTGTGGAGGTCTGACAGGCAGTCGCTCCGTGGAAAAGCTAATATTCAGCCAAATCCGGTTAGACTAGTAAGCGGACCCCAGATTGAAACTGGGATAACGCTAAGAGGTCATCCTCTTAGCGTTATCCCAGTTTCAATCTGGGGTCCGCTATAGTCGAACTATAGTCGAACTCTTCTAGTTTGAGACGCCAACGGACTAGTCTCAATCCAGGGTCTTTACAGTTAAATAGCCATTGTAAAGGTTTGTGGTCTGTGACTATTGTGAATTGATGGCCATAAAGATAAGAGCGAAAGGCTTTTGTGCCGAAGACTATAGCAAGGCACTCTTTCTCGGTAACGCTGTAGTTGCACTCGGCCTTGTTAAGAGTGCGGGACGCAAAAGCAATAGGTTGGTCTTTTCTTATCTGACCCTGAGATAAGATAGCGGACACCGCGAAGTTTGAAGCGCCGCACGTAAGTATAAATGGTTTTGTGAAATCGCGATAGGCTAGAACAGCTGACGTAGTAAGCTTAATTTGTAGCGTTTCGAATGCGAGCTGTTGTTCATTTTTCCAGTAAAAAGGTACATCCTTTTTGAGAAGAGATGTTAATGGTTTAGCTACTTTGGAGAAGTACGGAATGAACCGTCTATAATATGAAACGAGGCCAAGAAAACTCATTATATCTTTAGTAGATTTTGGTACTGGAAATTCCGAAACTGCTTTGATTTTCTCAGGGTTTGGTTTTACGCCGTTATTGCTTATCAGATGACCCAGATACGCAACTTCCTTACACATAAACTCGCATTTGTCTGGTTGGAGTTTTAGGTTAAAGTTCCTTAGTCTTTCGAAAATAGAAGTTAAGTTTAGTACGTAAGTATTTAAATCTGGTGCATAGCAAACAATATCATCAAGATACACAAAGCACCTGGAACCCTGAAGTCTGGTTTAGCTGGTGTTCATCAAGTTTTGGAATGTGGAAGGTGCATTTTTGAGGCCAAATGGCATTCTTGTGAATTGAAAATGCCCCTGGGGTACAGAAAAAGCAGTTTTAGGTGCATCTTCTGGAGACGTGCATATCTGATGAAATCCAGAAGCCAAATCTAATGTTGTGAAATACTGGCTCTTCCCTAGCTGGTCTAAAATTTCCGTGATTTGCGGAATTGGATATGTCTCGCCTACATAATAGTGATGTCGTTTAGTTTACGGTAATCGATCACGATTCTCCATTTACGTTGCCCAGAGGAGTCAAGTTTCTTGGGTACCACCCAGATGGGTGATGACCAGGGTGAGTTAGAAGGTGTGATTATTTTTCGTTTAAGCATTTTGTCTATTTGGGTTTCTACTTCCTTTTTATGGCATTCCGGGAATCTATAGGATTTTGTTTGTATCGGCACATCTGTATTATTTACGATTCTGTGTTCAATAGCTGTGGTATAAGTAAATGGGTCGTTCGGGAGATAGAAAATGTCTGAATAGTTCAAACAAATTTGAAGTAAACCGTCCTTCTCTTCACTGTTTGGATGGGACGTCCTGAGTGATTCGAGGACTTTTCGTGTTCTTGTCGATGTTTTTTGAGTTAGATTTCTGTCAGAATGTGTATGTGATTGAAGTTTGAATGGTTCTAGGTCAAGGTTGAGCTTAGAATGACTTGTGATAGGATTTTCAGACGTGTTGACCACTGTGATGTTTATACGCCCGTTTTCTTTTACCCTATCTATGGAATTAGCAATCAATAATTATTCAGAGATATGTTGATCAATAACGACCCCTTCTTTAATATCTGGATTTTTAACACTGCATTCTATGACAGTTTCTGTTCTAGGAAGGATAGTATATAAAGGTACAGAGAAAATTAAGTCAATAACGTCGTCGCCAATGTGTAATACGCTTTGGCTTTAATCGATTTGGCACCCGAGACCCTTAAAGAGGTCATTACTTATGATCCCATCGAGACTCAAGCTAATGTCTTCGAGGACATGAAATTCATGAACATAGGGTTTGTTGAATTTTTTAAATATTTGCATATGGAAACTGCCAAGTGTGGGCGTTACGTCATCACCGGCGTCGATGCCTTTCAATGTGATTATATTATCGTTTAGGGTTGGTATTTTGGACATGGAACTTAATTTCAGCAGGCAAACCAGTGTCAACTAGGAAGGATAGAGGACGAGAAGCGACTGAGGTTTGGATTTTGACATATGGTTAAGTATCGTTTTTCTGTATTATTATTGAGTTTATAGATTTTAACATTGTGCTTTTCTGTTTTCAGGTTTGGTGAGTGAAGAAACTTGTTTGTAGCTGATTTAAGACAGCCTGGGCTGTCGACGGAATTGCAAGATACAGTGTTTTGATTCAAGGTTTGTTTATATGATTTAGAATAGGATATAGCAGATTTAGTATTTGTGTTTAATGAACCCTGTATTCGAGAAATTGAATTGCGGTTAGGGTGTGCGTTACGATTGGATTTAGGATAAGAATCAGTGGATTTAGGATATGATGCAGAGGATTTCGTGTGTTGATTAAGTGATAGCACGCTATGAAGTTGGGGCTGGTTACCTTGGTTGTTAGCGTTTGATACAGAGATATTTGGTTTAGTATCGGCTTCTAGTTTAGTAAGGTAATTTCCCGAGCGATACCAGCCAGGAAATTTTACTCGTTTAAATCGTCTTCGTCGGACACGCAATCATCTGTTGCATTGGTACTGAAAACGGCGCGAGATGTACTGGGTGTTGGGTTCGTTTGTGTATTATTCGGCCGCCCTTGATTAGTTTGGTCGTTGTGTCGGTTCCTATTGTTGTTGTAATGTCGTTTACGACAATATTCTATAGAATGGCTTATGTTTTTACAATAGCGACACATTAGGTTGCTAGTGTTGACCTTTCTGGTCTGATCTGGACGGGAGTTTTCGATTTGGTTGATATTTGCGGCGACGTTGGAATTTTTGTTTATCCGCATTGTTAAAATAGGGTGGTTGAGACTTTTTTGTAATGCTGGATATAATTTTCTCTTCAGCAACTGCGAAGTTGACCGCAGCATTGAGCGAGTCGGGGTCGCGACATCTTACGAACTGGGAAAGGTCTTTTCCAGTTCGTAAGATTCGTTCAGGTTGTAGTCCCACTACAAAGCTATGCACGGCGAGATCCTGCATGGCTTCTACTCGGCCTGATAATTCTGATTTCTTTAAGTGAGAATAGAAATGTTTACATACATACATAGACTCACGCCTGTTTCCCCGAAGGGGTAGGCAGAGGCATATTAAACGTCCATTTTTTGCCAGTGTTTTGATTCCACGTAATAGGTGGCGAGCCTATTGCCGCTTATTGGGACATTTTGTTTGCCAGAGCCTCGTCCATTGATCAGCAGGTGCACCACTTGCAGGTGGCTTGGGACCCTAAGTTCTTGGTGGGAACCCTATGCACCCTAGAAATGTTTATTTCTGTCAATAACTTAGAAAGGCATGTTTCGACTCTTAGCGCGAACTGGTTAACGGATTCGGAGGGACCTTGCGTACAATCTTGTAATTCGGTTAAAAGATGTGTGTAATGTTTCTTTTCTCCGAACTGTTGCTTAAAAAAGTCGGTAAATTGTTCAAATGTATCAAATTCTTTGCTATTACAGGTTGATTCGGCTCTGCCTTCTAACTGACTAAGGATATATTTAAAGATAATTGACTTTTGAGACTTTGTTGCTAGGTTGTACGCATTTTAGCAATTTGATATGAAAGAATTTAGTTTTTCCCTTGACCCATCAAAGGGTTTAATCAATTTTAACAAAACATTAAGCTCTATCTTTTCTTCAGGTTCTACACGAGGTGGAGCGTTCTTAGAGGAACTAGACGTTTCTTCTTTAAGATCCTGTTTGGTAGGCATTTTGAATCGGCTATATAAATCAACGCGGTACAATACAACACAATATAATACAAATAATGCTGAGAGAAATATTCACGACAGACAGTTACAAAGTAGTATAATGGTTATAGACAGCTTTGTGTTTAGACTGCGAGCTTATCTGTACTACGAAACAGTGTGGATGTAGAATATAAACTTCGTCTCAGATGGATATGGCAAACAATAAGGCATTGAAAGGCGTTACATTTGTATCGTTGTATGACTAAATATAGAATTGGTAGTACAAGTTTAATTATAGAAGTTGAAACAGGTCGAAACGGTAGTATTATAAACATTCACTATAATAGACGAATGATAAAATATGCGGCAAGGACTCTGAGTTCGCTTCCATATGGGAATTTGGGTATTTGTGACTCACGATAGTACTGCCGCAACTGCTGCAAGGGTTGTCGGAATCATCACGACAACGGCACCACCAGGTCAGCAGCTGCCTCCGCCAGGAAACCGTCAGCACGGCCTGCTTCGCTTTCCAGGACCAGACGCCGGCTCGACGAATGTGTTTGCTCGTCGACAACCGATATTGCGCGACTTTAACTTAGCCCATCACACTTTCGCGAGTTATGAAGATCCAGAGATGTATTCGGGTAAGTATGGGATTTTCGGATCCCACCGCTGCGACCAAATGTTATACGGGACTCAACTATTAGGTTGTAAAAAAAAAACTATTTCACTAGCTTAAAATAAAATGTATATTAGAACTTGAATTACTACGTACTTTGACAAAGGAATAGTAAAAAAATAGAAAGGAATAGTACGTCCGACCAGTAAGGAGATTGAATACCGAGTGAGTTCTCTCGTGCCTCCGTCTAGGGTTAATACTAAAATGCTGACAGGGCAAGATAAGTATTTGCGGCGATCAGTCAAAAGGGTTACAAGGCCAGGGTATAACAGTACGATCTGATGTTTTTTCTGGGTAGTATGGCGCCTGGATCAAATGTGTTTTTGGTTGAAACGGTTTAAATGTGATAATTAGTGAGAAATACTGGCGAAGTATGGGTGTGTAATACACCTTTGCCTACCACTTTGGGGATAAAAGGTGTGGTTACGTGTATGTGGTGAGAAAAAAAGTGTTTGTTTAGTAACAAGCATGAAGACAACTTCGTTCTTAATTCGTTTAGTGGTAAGCAAGCATGGCACAAACAATGTTTCCAATACAAATGTTAAACATAATAACCCAGTATAAATCAGTGATAAACATTTTTAAACACTATTTATATTATTTCACGATGGAATCAAACGAAGGCTGCTAAATGTCTAAAAACACTTGATATAAGTGCATTATTTTTAAAATATACAGCGATCGTGGCTATATTTTTTTGGATAGCTTCACCTTCTCTCTTTTGTGCTTAAATAAATCTCTTGTCAGTCACCCAGATTACAGGTATTTTTTTGCTCTAAAATACTATATAATGTTTGTTCCTAATACTCCACAATTACTAGTCCTAGTTTTAAGTAGTTGCCCATTATTATCTGTGCTATATATAAAATTGTTGCGTTAATGACTGACAGACAGACAAGCCTCAGCCAAAACTATTGGGCGCAAGAAACTGAAATTTGCCACAATATATGTGATTTGAAATTTTCGCAGCAACTAAATTAAAAATATGCGTGTGTAGTTGCTGGTATTCTCTACTATATTATAATCCCGTTTTGCTACCTAAGTTTAATCTGTTTTAGTCTTATGCTAATCTATCTACTTTGTTAATATGTTAAGCTTATACTGCTGACTTTTAATTCAAAGTTGAATGGGAATTCAATCACCTCTCAACAACTAAGTCTTCACTTAGAAAGTAATTTGCGACGTTCGTGACGTTTTGCCTGTTGTGTGCTACACAGCGAGGTATCAGTTAAGACAATATATTAAGATATCTACTTGATTGGTAACGTTTGTAGTGCGCTTACTTACAAATTATGAACTGTTGTAAATAGCGCTCATAGCGTGACTTGGCTTACCGTTCTTAATAGGTCGGCAAAGTTAAGTTAATATGTAGGTATGTAAAATAGTATTATGACTCTTCCACAGTCAAACCGCTAAACCGGTTTTGTGGAGCACTATTAATATATTTATTGTAAAACTGTAATAAATAAATAAATAAATAAATAAATAAATAAATAAATAAATAAATAAATAAATAAATAAATAAATAAATAAATAAATAAATAAATAATAATAGTGCAGGTCACCACTTGTATGAGTGACCGCGTATGGCACGTCTGTGTCACAGCTGTAGGTCCCGGTTCTTGTCTTAGGACAAAAAATCGTTAGATCATCTTGGAGGCCTTTGGGTGCTCTGAAACACAAGACAAGGTCAGCCACACAATCACACGAAAAAGAAATAAGCTAAAGTATTTAAGAAAGCTGTCTTAAGTTTAATGAATAGCAATTAGGTATTTTATATAATTTTCAATCTCTCCAAATAGTTCAATGTTTGTGTTAGTAGAAAGTACGTGAGTGAACTATGAATGGGAGTACAAATAATTATTGCTGTTCTTTAAGAGAGCCAGTGCAGTCCATTTCCATTTAATATTACATCGTTTTTCTATGTTTATAAGGCATGCGTTTATGTCTACGTATTTTAATGCAGTAGTGCCTTGAAAGAACATCCCAACTGACTTTCGCTGCTTGTTTTAAAAAATAGATGCATGAATTAGGTTTCGTATCTGACACGGAAAGCTCGTGACACAGCAATCTTTTCTTTGAGTTGAAATCACGACAGCGTTGTCGTGATTTAAACCAATCCGTTTTGTATTTTCAGCAAATCCTGGACTAAAAGAATTGAAGACGCTTTGATTAAGCGTTCTTTGTTCGAATCTTTTATTTTGAATTCTAGGCAATATTTTGAAACCTGTGTTTCGTGAATGTAATATTAATTAACTGGTAATGTGTAATAAATATAGAGTGCATGATTTTTATTACTCGGTCTAATTATGGTAAAATGTATCGTAAACATGGTTGAATAATCTTTGTCGGTTTAATTTACATTTTTAAATCTTCTTCTTATCCGTTAAGGCTCCAGTACACAATGGCGTATGCTGGCCCACTTCGGGTCATTGCCATTGTGTATAGGGGGAAATGGTATACAGTTGCGGACAATTGTCAATCGTGGCGCGCGATCGAGATGTTGTCGGTTTTTTGGGCTTACTTTAAAGGAATCGTGGCCTAGCGTGGCCTGTGGTGTTCACACAATCGCCCATTCTTTAGTTCGTCACCGACCGCAGACCAGAGCAGATAGTGCACTTTTAGTTTTATGTGATATATAATACAGGGTGTAAAAAGACTCTTAACGAAAACTGAAATCCCATGTTGTACCAATCACTACAAACATTTTTTACTTCGGCACCATACCTGGGAAATTCCTGGTTCAGGAGATATTGAGACTCAGTTAGTATGGAATTTTCTAATGAGGTACAAAATCGATGCATATAGCCCGCCAATATGTTCTTTAGATGCCCTATGACCCCATGCATAAGTAGGTGTTTCGGGGATAGCACGCGCGCGCTTTTAATTGCTGTTTAAAAAATGTAAAAGTTAAAAAAAAATCGTTTCCCAGGTATAATTTTTGGTTAGTATGACTTGGCATGATGTCCACAACAAGTAAATTTCGGCTTGGTGACGGGTCTTGTGACACCCTGTATGTATGTAATATAATAATACTTGTATGCCGTATACAAATAAACTAGATGAGCCCGTTATTACTCCCGGCTTAGTCCGCTCTCGTGGCTCACAGCGTGATATTATATAGTTTATAGCCTTCCTCGATAAATGGGTTTTCTAACAAATCTAAAGAATCTTTCAAATCGGACCAGTAGTTCTTGAGATTGGTTCTTTATATATTATTAGTAGATAGCCGCGGCCGTTATTACTTCCACGTCCATTGCAAGTGTTTCGCCAGACAGCAATGAGCTATGCGCCATTGTTTTTTTTTTTTTTGAAATAGGCGGCAAACGGGCAGACGGATTGCCTGATGGTCAGCAATTATCGCCGCCCATAGACACAAACAACAGCACAGGAGTCATAAGTGCGTTACCGCCCCTTGGGGTCGGGAAAAGGCATAGGATGAGGAGTGGGATGAGGGAGAAGGAATTGGGGATAGGGCCTCCGGCACTCTCACTCACCGAACGAAACGCAACAGTTTAAGTACTGCTACTTTACGTCGATTTTCTGTGAGAGGGTAGTACTACCCCGATCGAGCCGGCCCATTCATGCTGAAATCAGCAGGGCTCTACTGCTGATTTCAGCATGAATGGGCCGGCATTGTGTGAATACCAAGTGATTGTGGCCTACAGTGGTGCATTGCAAAGCATGGCCCATCATAGGCCATTGTGTACTGGAGCCTTTATGCTCTTGACAGAGTGGTCGTAGTCGTTATGTTCAAGGATTCAAGATTTGAACTCGGTCTAAGATATGCCAAGCATTTTCCTCCAGCACCACATCTCTAGAGCTTTTATATTCATCTTTTCCTCTTCTCACAACGTCCAAGTCCCTGCAGCATTTTTTAAATAGCTTAATAGTAATAACTTAATGACTGCAACCATTACTACAATTTATTGAAGCTATAATATCTTATAAAAAAGAGTTATCTAATAAAATATCTCCCCAATAACATTTCCAAACGAATAAATCAACAAAATATTGACAGCACAGCATTATTCGAAAACGGCGACATTTGTCTGAAATAACGTTTAACGATGTTACTTTTTACTTTCGCCTGTTTATTTTACCTGACTTAACAACAAAGAGTTACCACCCACTTTTACTCGAAAAATATACTAAGTAAGCGCAAAAAGTTGATGTAGACAAGTATTTGAATTTTAAATAATTAAGTATAACTTTTCTGTTTATCTGAAAAGAGAAATAAATATGATACAAATAGGATTCAAGCTATTTAATCGATTTTAAACTTTCACGATTTGTACACATCATACAATATTATTTAGCGGGTCTTAGTCGCGACAGTCCCTCCGCGACCACGACCGTTGCAAGCCGGTAAAAACGTAGGAGAATAACAGAGGTATTTATGCCTTTAAATCAAGCTATTTAATTATGAAAAAGCTACAAAGCATCATTGGATGAGAAACATTAATTATCTCATCCCATTTGTTAAGAAAAATGCCCAATAATGTATACCAAATATTTGGATTTCTTTTCATATACTATTGTGTGGTTGAAGAGTTTCTAATTGATTCTCCAAACAAGACCTACTTTAGAAGGATCGAACCATATCTAATTGTTGGAAGTATAAGCATAATAGAGGAAAGAGGCGTACAAGTGAAACTATTACATACGGCGTGAATGTTTAGACGGATAGTTCCGCATTAGTTAAGACCTATAAAGAACTTACTCTCAATATATTTTTGTCGTGAATGAAATTACTAATATTGCTACACAGTAAATATTGAATCCTTATCTTTTTTTAAAGCTCCATCTGCATTGCAAAATCAATTGGATAAAAATGATTCTACCTTTATGTTTGGCAAAACCCTGATCCGCACCATGAAATTTAACTTGAGTGGAGATAATATGATATAGTTTTCCATGACGCAATTGCCGTAATCAGCTGGTTGTGACATCCAAGCCAGTGACTACGAGCAATTGATTTCCACCTTGGCGCTACTAAGGACACTACTCGTCAGCCACGAAGAATTACTTATGTACTTTATCCTAAAAACATTTTTACTCAGTTACAGAACGGCGAGATACAAAAGAGCTTTGGGATTTTAATTAATATTTTTCTTCAAGTACAGCAAAAATCTATTTTCAGAACCACTACAAACTAACAGTACGGAAGACAGATATAAATGCAAACCAAAATAGCCTGCAATGATTGGACATAAGCTGAACGTTTCTAACTTATTACTACAAGTCTTCACGATTATAGTTCCTTGGTTCGAATAACAAAAATATATTTAGGACACATTAACTATTTAGCCGCGACCCCTCGTTAACTCTTCAAACATAGAAAAATTGAATTAGGACCGCAAAATGCCTCATATCCTCCGGGCGGGATATCGACATCGGCTATAAGGCACCGTCACCGCAAATATTCTGTATGGTCGTCGGCGAATACACATCACATCCATTAGAACAACAGTACACTCGCACAGACCCTAACCACAATACTACATCTACCTTAATTATTTATATGGATGAGAGTGCCTAACTTTGTTCCCCCGACATCTGAATGACGTGCTTCATTCAAATTATCGTTGGACGAGCAATTATTTATATAAACATACCAGTTTACCCGGGATTCACACTTCCTTAATGTGCTTTTACGTGGTAATGCCCTTATGACAATGAAAACATTCGTTTTGTTGTGAAGTCATCATTGTTTTGTTATATTATAGCATTACCATATATATATATATATATATATATATATTGTAACAAAGGAGACCTACCAGGTGTCCATTGTAACATTGTCCCTACTTAGGGTGTGTTTAAATGAGAAACGTGGTTAAATGTTACAATAAAAATTGATTTAATTCGTCGTTAGGAAAGCTGGTCACTTAGCTCGGTCTGAAGGCGGCGAAAAAGAGAACTGCCATCGCCGCGCGGCCGTATTTATTGTCTGTTGCAGGGCGCGGGTGGCGGGGTCGACCGGGCCGAGTGATGCGTCAAGGATTGACGTCACACACATTCCCCCCTTTAGGCCAGAATTTTCCCGGAGGGAAAATTCTGTGGCTGGTAGGTGGCAACAGCATTCCGGGACCCTGAAACATATGAGGGTTGGTGGTGTCAGTAGGTTAAATACAAGGCAACTACTAACCCTGAAAGAGAAAAAAAAACAAGTATAACCCTCGGCAAGGCATGTTAAGATGGTTTGGGCACATGGAGAGGATGGATGACGATAGACTGACAAAGAAGATATATAAGGCAAGTGTGAATGGAACAGGACAAAGGGGAAGACCTAGGCGGACGTTCTCTGACCAGCAGGGCGATTCAGAATGTCACGATAAGTAATCGTACGATATGTCAAATTATTGTCCTCGTCTTTCAGCCGCCTATCAGAGATATTTTGAACAAATATTCATTGAATTCGGTTTATTTATTAATTTACTTCATACTGAATGCATAAAATTGATAGGAAATGCGATAGTTTTGACAAAAAATTAGGTAGCCCGTTCGACAATTAACGGAATCGAATGTCAAATGAGATATCGAACGATTCTGAATCGCGCCCCTGATTGGAGACATCCTGAAAAAAGGACAAGTCAGAAGTACCCTTAACAGAAGAGCATGCATGAGAAACTTGATGGGAGTGAGTGAAGCAAGTGAGGTATGTCAGGATCGTTGCAAATGGCGTTCCGTAGTCTCTGCCTACCCCTCCGGGAAACAGGCGTGAGTCTATGTATGTATGTATGTATGTATAACCCTCGACCATTCATACGTCACCAAGCATTGAACGTTCCTATTACCTGACATACATCACATTCAAAAGGCCCACACATAATCATACGTATGAACAAGCCAGCATTCATTCCCGATGCGAGTCGTATTCATTATAATACACGACGCGCGAAGAGGTATTACACGTGAGTTTTAGAGCAAATAGCCACCCAGTCTATGTTGGTAAGCACCACCCGACAACCCGGGTTCGATAAATAAAATTAAATGAAAATGTATAAGTCGTAAACTAATCTTACGATCTTACGATATTACAATACTAACAATATTACGATAAGTTGGCAATATCACAAACAAATCGCTCATTAACAAGGTCGATGCAATATTGCAAGGACAAATTGTATTCATTTAAAATGGAATAACAATGATTTCTGCGATCGAAAGTTTGAGCCGGTGAACACGTGAGTCATCACTGCGCGCTTGGCGCTGACCGCATTCCATTGACGCGAGTCATTATCTAGTTTTTGAACACGATACAAATTAATTAAAGACAAATGCACAATTCTTAGTAAGATGTTATGAATAATACACCATCGAAGGAGAACGTCGATGATATAGTACGCACTACCATGGTTAAAAAACACAAAAAAACACAAGCGAGAATCGAACCACAGACCGATCCGACAACAACCTTTTAACCACTGAGCCATAAGGGAAAAAAATATTTTATTATAATTCGATCAGTCATTACTAAAGCTATATATAACAAGATATTTGGGTACATGATTTAGCTGTAATTGGGAGTTAATGATTTTATGTACTATTTGTAACAAAGTGGTAAGTTATTTTAGTGATTAGATCATTAGTGATGATCATTAGTGATGAGCATTAATCATTAGATTCTTAAACTTTGTAGTGAGTTAATTTAAGATCTTTTATATGGAAATCACCAAGACAAATCCGATAGTTAGATATTTAGTTAGATATATATCAGATTTGTGTAACAATATTACATTCAATAAATTTCTGCGACAATTTATAACAGTAATAACTATTCATGTTTTATGTTAGCATGTTTATATGCATCGTTAACATAACACAATGCGCTATCTTGTGAGCTCCTACTCGGAAACAATAGCACTATTGTTGGCCTTCACAAATAATTATGTAGGTAATTATAACTTGAATAGATATGCGTCTTACATTGTTGTTAATGACACTGTACCCAATCGTTTATAAACATATTTATGCTGTAATAGAATAAGATTCAATTATTTTATTCAGCTTTTAGGTTTAAAATAGTTGATTGTGAAATACGAAAGGGTATTCTTAAACTTGTACATCAATTAATCTGCTTTATTTATTAAAGTATATAAATTATTGATTTATGTATAAGTACCCACATTAGTTATTTAAGTGTTAAAATTATTTATTTAATTTGTGTGTAAACAGCCACTTTAGTTATTTAATGAGGTACAAGAAACATTTATTTGATCCATATGTAAACAGCCACTTAGTTATTCAAGAATAGAAGTTATTGATTTAATTTATGTGCAAATACCCACTTTAGTTAAAGTTAGTTTTAATTCAATTAAGTTTGATAATTTCAGTTTGATATAATAACATTAGCGTAACAGCAAGAACACATTATAACCAGCACTATTTAAGATGGCTTAGTAAAACCAGATGCATAGCATTTTGTAAAAAGAAAACAAGTTACATATTGATAATTAAGTATTTTTCCGGCCGTCAGCGGTTTAATTTTACCATTTATTTATCATTATATGTTTTATATATTTCAATAGAAACCAGACATTGAAAGAAACAATCCTAGCGACACAAAACATTACAAAAAAAATATAGTTCAATAATTGCGACGCAGGAATTTAATGTTTGAGTTCACAATGAATAGTAAATGCATAAATAGATGCATTTACAAATAACATACCGATAGGCAGTAACAAGGAGATAAAATCGAAGACCAAAAACAACGATTGTAGCAAAATAAACATTTGACAAAACGAGCAACCAATAATTCTACAATGATATTCGTCTTTTTCTACCAAATAGAGAAAGATTAAATTTGTTCATTATCGTCAGTGAGCAACCTGCATGTGACACGTGTACAATTCATTAATAAATGAACACGGAATTCTAGCTAAATACCTAGTATATAATACGCTAGCATCTTTAGGTACGTTCATTCTCAGCCAGTCGAACTTTGTTAGGTACACGTGGCATAATAAAGATGCACCTTTCTTAGTAAAAAAGATAAAGAATAGTTAATTTTAAAAGATAATCGCCGTAGAAGGCGGTAAATGTATTGAGTAATATCGACTATATAGTAATATATCGCCGTACAAAATCACTAGCAGAAGGTTATAGTAGAAAATGGAAAGAAATGAAAAAGAGAAGGGTGTGAATTCGTTCCATAAGTCAGCCAAAGCAGATTATTAGCAATAATTACCAGTAGCACTTAATTACCGTAGTGGCATTTAAAAAAGCTAATCGCGAAGCATACGATCAATGAAGGTGACCTTAGCACTTCGTTAGAGGACGTGAAGCCTTAAATCGCAATACAAAGAATGCGATCAATGAATGTGACCACAGCGTGTCATTTAATTGACATGTGGTCGCAAGCAAAACGATTATAACTTGTTACTTATGCGGTTGATACAAAATTAATTATCACACGCGGCTACAGAAATAGTTATAATATAAAAATGCTTACCATGCGTAGTAAGAAAAAAATTGTCTGTTGTGACCGGCGCAACATAACCGACCTTCCGTGCACAACAGAACAAAAAATAATATATGCCACTAAAATAATTACACTGCTTTGGAACGATTTCACACATACACAGTTAGAAAAAAATAAAAAAAGGACTCACCGGGCAGCGGATTCTCAACAAAATCCTACCTATATATTCCCGTGGGCGCCACTGTATCAAAGGAGACCTACCAGATGTCCACTGTAACGTTGTCCCTACTTAGGGTGTGTTTAAATGAGAAACGTGGTTAAATGTTACAATAAAAATTGATTTAATTCGTCAAGTAAATCTAAACGTCATTTAGCAAAGCGTTTTACTTACGAAAAAATTACTAAAAAAATGTTATTCGAAAAGATATAAACAGGGTCGCGTGATTCGGCGATGGTAAGGGATTTGTTGAGGGTCCGCCTACCTGGTGGTCGTCTAGGAAAGCTGGTCACTTAGCTCGGTCTGAAGGCGGCGAAAAAGAGAACTGCCATCGCCGCGCGGCCGTATTTATTGTCCGTTGCAGGGCGCGGGCGGCGGGGTTGACCGGGCCGAGTGATGCGTTAAGGATTGACGTCACAATATATATATATATATATATATGTAAGTTGCCCGACCCGGGAATCGAACCCGGGACATCCGATCAGCAGTCGCATACGCTATCCACTGGACCACGGAGGCAGTCATTACGATTACATTTTTCTATATTTTAGCTGTGCTTGTGACTCTTTATGACCAGGCATACCTAAACGTAGCGAATCACTTACTAACACTCCGCGCGATGAGACACTCGATAAAACGTTCATAGGAGATTTGAAAATACTACGACCGTTAGTTCGGTCGCTGAAGTTTCAACGTGCAACTTGCAGCAGGTTTGTCGTTACGCTGAGAGTTTTGGTAAAATGTCCGTATTTATGCAAAAAGGAACCACACGACAAATTTCAATTTTTGTTTTTTTGAAGAATACTTATTTAAAAGTGGTTTATTTTCTTATTCAAAAAAGATCCACATGATTTTTCCCTTGGAAACAAGTTATACAAAAAGCAGAAAGGAACCAACAGCAAAAACACACATTATACATATTGCAAAACCGAACCATAGCACCATGGGACTCGTTTCATCAAACAAATAAACCATATAAATTCCATGTCATTTTATACAAAACAGATCCACAGATACTTGGTACCATCATACATTAAAAATATTTCTATTATTAAAAATTATTATAATACACTAAATGGAACCAAGTTTCTGTGGTACCATTATGCGTAAAATAATTTCATATTTTAATGACTCATTTTTTTTTTGCAAAATGGAATCACAAGCATTCGGTTGTACCATGTATAAATAAATATTTTAAACAGCAGAACCACAAGTACGTGATTTTATTGTACTGTGGCAGGTTTAAACTTAAAGTTCGAAATTCTAGCTGAAATTGAGAGTTTCTACAAAGACCTGTACGCATCATGGAAGTCTAAACTCTTGAAACCAGGCAATGATGACTATAGAGCCTAACTCCCGCGCCAATATACGGAGAACATCCCTGATGTCAACCAAGGCGAGGTAAGAGAAGGTATCGAGCAACTTAAAAACAACAAGTCTCCATAAGATGACGAAATCACCACAGAGCTCTTTAAAGCAGGAGGGACTGTAGTCCTGAAAGAGCTGGCGAGCCTCTTTAATTCCATTATCCATCAGGGCCTTACAGCTCAGGCGTGGAGCGGGAGTGTGGTTGTCCTGTTCTTCAAAAAAAGATGACAAAATCTCGCTGAAAACATATAGACTCATTTCATTCTTCAGCCACCTCTACAATTTGTTCTCGAGAGTGCTAACAAACAGCCTCGCCAAAAACTTGACGATTTCCAGCCATAGGAAATAAACCACATCCATACTTTTTGGCCAAATATACAGAAGACCAATGAGTACAATAAGCCGCTGTGTTTGGCTTTCGTGAAAGCCTTCGACTCCATCGAAACCTGGGTGGTTCTGGTTGCTCTGCAGCGGTCTCGTACCGATTGGCGCTACATCGAGGCGTTGATATGTTTGTATGATATCGCCACTAAGACCATCCAACTCCAGCCCCGTCGACGCGATTGCGACGAGGTGTGAGGCAGGGAGACTTAATATTTTAATCAGCTCTTCACCAGCGCACTCAAAGACATCTTTAAGATGCTGGACTGGCTTGGACTGGGCATAAACATTAACTGCGAATACATCTCACACCTTCGGATTGCTGACGATATCGTCATCGTTGCGGAGTCCCTGGAAGAGTTGAGCGGGATGCTCCACAGCCTAAACGGAGCCTTTCGACGTGAACTTGTCTCGGCATGAACTGAACAAAACCAAGATTATGTTAGACGAACTCATCATGTCGGAATCGGTTTATGTCCACGGATGGATGCTTGAATGTGTTCAAAAGTATGACTACCATAAGCAACAGCTTGTGGTCTAGCTTGGTAGCAATAACTTCGAGAAAGAAATCGACCGTAGTGTCCAGTTGGGTTGGGCAAACTACGTCAAGTTTTCTCTTCGCCCCTACCACAATGCCTGAAGACCAAAGTCTACAACCAATGCGTCCTACTTGTTATGACGTACGGTGCCGAGACGTGGACACTCACAGTGGGACTAGTCCCCAAACTTAAAGTCACGCAGCGAGTATAAAATCCGCAACGAAGTTATCCGACAAAGAACCAGAATTACCAACATAGCTCACAGAATAAGTAAGCTTATGAGGCAGTGGACTGGTCATATCTGCATAAGTACATCAGTACTTAGGCCGATAGACCAAGCTAGTCCTAGAGTGGAGACCACGACTCGGTAAGCGTAAGGTAGGGTGGCACCCGGTTAGGTGGACTGACGACCTGAAATCGAGGCTGGGACGAAATGGGTGCGAAAGGCTAAGAGCCATGTACTGTGGCGCGTGTTGGGAGAGGCCTATGTCCAGCAGTGGATTCCTAAAGGCTGCA
Source organism: Euclidia mi (assembly GCA_944739405.2). NCBI lineage: Eukaryota > Metazoa > Arthropoda > Insecta > Lepidoptera > Erebidae > Euclidia > Euclidia mi. Next base: position 45,031,271 of record OX123186.2, on the reverse strand, counting down.
TATCAAAGGTTTATTACGATAATACATTCATGTATATTGGTAAAGCCATGGATTTTACATGAAACCCATGGGTTGTGGTTCTTTTTTGCATATGAGGAAAGCTATTAGTTAGTAAATATTAAAAGGAACCACATGCACATTTTCTAAATTATCTAGAAAAATTAAGAGAATCCAGAGCAAATTTATATACACATACATAAATGAGTAATTTGTCAATACAATTATATAAAATAAATGTAATATTTTACTTAATCTAACAGAGCTGCACATGTTTTTGTAAATCCATTGATATCTCAGAAGTGCGTTTTTGCTGGGTGGTTCCTTTTTGCATAAATACGGACAAATATTATTGACGGCAATGTTTTTTTTAGGAGAAAATGTGTATCATAGCTGAAAAACAATTCTAGCTTTTATGTAAATCGCTAATCCAAATCAATGCTAGTTGGTGTTTTGGTAATCTTAGATAAATAAATCTGCCAATATTAAGGTATGTCTTATTTTTTCTATTTTACTCTAATAGCTGTTATAGAATTCTCAAAAACTACAACCATTCTCAAGAAAAAAATCATTCAAACAACAACCAGGATTTAAATATAACTCATTAATGAAAATGGTGTAAAAAAGGTAGATACACTATGTATATACATAATATATAAATATGTCATCTTAACATATAAAATCCTTGCGTTACTGACTGACTGACAGACACGCTACAGCCGAAACTATTGGGCGCAGGAAGCTGAAATTTGGCATGTATGTTCCTTGGGGACCGTAGGTGTGCACTAAGAAGGGATTTTCCGAAATTCCTCCGAGATTGGCCAAAACGGGCTAATTTAAAAAAAATGCAGGCGTAGCTGCTGGCGTCCTCTAGTATACAAATATAATTGATCGCTCACCCCACTCAACGAGTCTTGTTTGTACTTTCAAGATACACATAAGAACTAGTAACTGCATAGTTACAACTGGCTACTGTAACCTAATTACATTTCAAGCTTAGTTACAAAATAGCACAGCCATGCATCGTAAAATAAATTAACGGGTCTTAATCGCGTACAATATTGTACGCGATTAAGACGCGCTAATTTATTTTATTTTGTATGATGTATACAAATCGCGAAAGTTTAAAATCGATTATGCATCGTAATGTCCAAATAAGCCTCACAAAACATTTCATAATTGTCAAAGAGACATGACATTCAATACAATGGCAGTCTCGGTTTGTGAACGAATCTAATAATAATGCCCTGCATTGCCCATATTGGTTTTGTGAAACGGAACATCAACCGAAGTTAATTTATTTACAGTCGGCATAGGTGTGCATTATTCATTTACACTAAACGATCAATAAATGTTATTTTAGGGCTGTTGATAAGTGAACTTTCATTGACTAGAAAATGGTGCATTTTTATCTTTTAAAAAGAGTCATAAATTAAATCTCTTTTTTTGTGAGATTCACAAAATTCGCACTTGAAAATCAATCTTTCAAATTTCAACTTAAGGTGCAGTGCAATTTAAATCATGTACATAAAAGTTTAAAGGATTTCGGTACCACATGTTACTTGCATTCAATTTTTATATCTGTAACCTTTGTACCCTTTTCAGAATACTTTCCTTTTAACATACAGTAGAGTCTTAAAAATTGATTATCACAGCTTTAGCAAAAACTAGTCCACTTTTATAAATATTGCTGATTGCATTATAAAAGCTTCCAATACTTAGCAGTTGCACTGAATCATTATAAAAAGTTTGCGTTTCAAAGCAACATAAATCCCAGAACCCCAGATAGCCCACAGCCATATCTCGGGGGTGCCGACTGAAAGTGCCGTCCATCTGAATTTAATGTCTATACATAAAACCTTATAGACAAACTAGGTCGGAGCTTAGAATAGAAATTGTGACTTTATCCCCAATAATTCTACGGAATCTATGAGGAAAATTACTTAAGACTGAATACTTTGTCGCATCCACACTTTCATCAATATTATCTCTGCACGTTACTAATGAATCGGAACTTATGTTTCTCGACTACGTAGAAAGTCATTTAATACAGGGTATTACTGATAAAACTAAAGAATTTACTAAGGTTACGTAATTTCTATAGTATTATCAGTAATAGTAATATTATGTCCTAAAAAAAATATTATGAGATTCATTCTCCTCGATAACTTTACGAGCGCCAATAAAGTAAATTAGGTATACTGAGAAATGATTTTGAATGAACTACGTAAATTTTATTTAATTAATATTAATATTCTTCCTCCGTGGTCCAGTAGATAGAGTATGCGACTGCTGCTGTCGGGCAAAAGTGTTACTGGGTTTTTCCGAATTTTCAGTAGCAGCGCGGAGTCTGGTGATGTGCGCGGTAACGGCAATAGGCTCGCCCCTTATTACGTGGGACCTAAAAATTCATGGCGAAATGTGGGTGCAATCTTACACACCTCTTCCAACCACTTCGGGGATACAGGCGTGAGTCTATAAATAAAAAATTAAAAAGTACATGATCTTAATGTTCTTCTCTAAAACAAAATATCCCATAAAAACCAATACTTGTCAAAAAACCAAGTCTCACTACTCAGTTCTTCTACCGTAAACAGTTGTGAGATCCATGTAACACCAAGTCGGCTATTAATTTATTCAGTCCCTAGTTCACTACTTAAGGGTCCTTAAATGAATGGATTGACTCGGCCATCGCATGCAAACACAATATATCTGACAAGTAATACATACCTATACATATAAATTAGATTGTTTAGTGCGATTGTCAAGTCAATCTATTTATTAGTCAGATAAGCATATGTCAAGAAACTCCTAGCTATAGCCCTATCTAAAAGCTTTATCTGAATACTTTTATCTGAATATACTACTTTTCCCTAGATGACATGTAGTAGAATTATCTACTATCTTGTGAAACTAGCCGATAACTCAATCCTAATAAATTCAATCTTATCATTATAACTATAAGGTTTATTCTCCATTACAAGGTGTTCAAATGTGTTTTGTAATTTCGCGAACAAAACATTAACGTCTCCCTTGTTATCACATGATACTTTTCCTGTGAAGAGTGTCAACTTAGCTGCTCTTCGTAACAATTTTCAAGCAAATTGGCTTAAGGAGATTCTTTGACGTACAATGGTCTCCAATGATAAAATTAATGGAAATGAAAGAGCGTTTATATGATTAGAATATGTTACAAACGCGGCCCTCATTAAATGTCAAAATGTTTAGCTTTGTATCAATTTAAGTCAGTCAAGTAAGATATGTCAGAATCGTTGCAAATGGCGTTCCGTAGTCTCTGCCTTTCAAAAGGTTTATATTATCGTGGGAAACACTTATTAATGAAGCGCTAATTTCGTGTAGGCGTTCAACATTGAAGCGTTATTGAACATAACAGAGCATGCATATGTAATGTAATTACTGTTTCATAAAAAATATAAGTATCACGATGGTTTTTTGGGATAAGTTTGCGCTATTTTTATCGACGACTGTAAATCTAGAAACCAAATCTGGGATTCAAGTCTAAGATAACTTTCAGAAGCATAATGAAAATAACTGATGGACGCCAAAGCATTTTTGTATTACAAGTATTTGTAAAAGGCAGCGATAGCCTGGTGGAGATACCAACAGATTGCCATGCAGAGGGTATCGGGATCGAATCTACGGCGCACACCAATGACTTTTCGGAGTTATGTGCGTATTGAATTGTTAATTATCGCTTGTCTCGTGCCTCGGAGCGCACGTTAAGCCGACGGTCTCGGTTGTCATGAAGATCTTTGACAATCGTTACAGGGCATCAGTACCTTCTTATAAACTGACACTAGCCTTAACCATGGCATATCGCTATCCCTTCGGGTTGTGGAGGTCAGACATGCAGTCGCTCCATGGAAAAGCTAATATTCAGCCAAATCCGGTTAGACTAGTAAGCGGACCCCAGATTGAAACTGGGATAATGCTAAGAGGATGATGAAGTGTTTGAAAAAAGGCTATTAAAATGTGAATTTCATACTTAGTAAATATTTGAGTAGATTGACATGAAACATTGATACATGAAATCAAAACATACTGACACGTCACGAAATTTAGCGTGAAAAGATTTTAGTGGGTAAGTAAACATACTAAATACCGTTGTTTGTATTTCAAGAAACATTTTTGTCATTTTCGTCTAAAATCTGAAACGAAGTGTTGACAACCTTATCTCGTCTGTAACCCATATGAGAAATTGTAATATTCATTTACATATTACCAAACCCTGTATTTAGCGTTTACAATCACTCCTCATGCTCTCAGGTATCCGGTACGTTCTCAAAGAAACAAAACGGCCCTAGAGCCGAATGTGCCGTGATAAGGAAACCGAATGACGATCCCTGGCTAACGAACAACTAGTAACGACCGCCCAAAAACACTTGACCCCCTCCCAGCCACACAGATGCTGCATAATCCGTTGTTTATCAAGGGCTATGGGGGCGGGGAAGCTTAATATGAAATGGTGAGCTCTATCTACATGCTTATATAGTGTAGACGTGGCAAAGTAACGTGAAAGCAAATTTCCTTTGATACTTTACTCCCTAAAGAGTACTCAGCTCTATAATGTAAAAGTTATTCGAGAATATTTTATGGTAATAAAACACCATGTGAAGTGATGATGGAAAACTTTAGCATAACTTTGGTGCGATAAAGACATCTGTAATCGACCGTTTTATTACTATTTAGTGAGAGTCTAAGACATAATACTTAATAAACAAATCGAAACAAACGTTGGCTTAGTGAATGTGATAAAGAATATTTTTTATTTATTTATTTAAACCTATATATACAGAGCGTATACAGGCGGACTTAATGCCATGGGAATTATCTCCCAGTCTACCTTTGAGTGGTGCAGAGAGAAAAATTTTAGTATATTAAAATTATTCATATTTTTATGCCTATTCACTATTTACTTTTAAATAATATTATTTACTTTTTTATAAAATGGAATTATCTATTTAACTAATAATAGATACCATACTTATTCTGATTGTATTTTACGTAAGCTTAAAGACATTGTTTTAATTTTAATGAACTAAACTGCTGATTGATGTTGAAAATATTATGAAGATTATATATTCTCATAAACTTTGTTTTTGTTCCTGATAGATTTGAATTTGGTCTTAATAGAGCAAACTTAATGCCTCGCAGGAGATGCCACTTGTTCGGGTAGTATAAAAGTGGTGTATTTTAATAAAATTGGGCAAGTGCGGGTCGGACCCGCGCACGAAGGGTTCCGTACCTACATCATCTATAAAAGGAAATCACGTTCGTTGTATGTATACTTAAATACTTTTGAAGTTTCTACCTGTTTATTAAGATTGAGTAACAAATTGCTTAAAAATTACGTTTGTTGTATGGGAGCCCCCCTTTATTATTTACTTTTTTAAAATTTAATTATTTATTTTTAAAGGTAATATAAAACTACATATTCTGTAAAAATTTAAAGCGTCTACCTGTTACAATTAGTAATTTTGAGCAAAAAATACGAAAAATAACACGTTTTTTGTATGGGACCTCCCCTTAATATTTTATTTTTTTCTATTTTTAGTATTTGTTGTTATAGCGGCAACGAAAATACATAATTTGTGAAAATTTCAGCTTTCTAGCTATCACGGTTTATGAGATACAGCCTGGTGACAGACAGACAGACAGACAGACAGACAGCGGAGGCTTAGTAATAGGGTTCCGTTTTTTACCTTTTAGGTACGGAACCCTAATAACATACATTGCATGTTAATTTATTAAATGCTTTAACTGTACCTACACAATGTCATTGAACCTATAACATGAAAGTAAACTTTTATCTTAAGATCTTATAGCTATAACTACATTGGAAAATTTAATATCCTTGTCCAAGTCAAACTTTTGTGACTTTAAAATAAAGATTACACGGCAGAAAACGACTTTTGATAAAAAAAGTCCGCTTACTCTTTAGAAATAGTATTTGTATGTGAATTTTGCCTTTAAACTTTGTGAGATAAGGTCGATTTTAATGAGTGCCTATCGTTAAGTAGTTTGCATACGGATGCAGTTTATTACACGTAAGTAATGTGTATTGAAAATGGAATCCCTTGAGAAAAAAACTGGAAAGTAGCATAATGAATCTGTAATTACCGAGCTATATTGTGTTGAGGTTTACATTTCATGCCCTTAGAAGGATTTTAAAGCAATCTATTAAAACACTCAGAAGAAGGAGATCTTATTTTTTATTCCTTGTGTCTCGTGCCTGTAAAGTGAAAATGAGACATTGAAATGGAGAGCAAATCGTCTTACAGTGAAACTGTAAGGGTTACTAATGCTGGTTTATAAGCACTTGTCACTTGTGTTTAAAATACATTATATAGGTAAACTAATGGTCATTTTATTATGAAACTATGAAGAATCTGTTCTAAAATATTATCTAGTTGTTCCAAATATTGAGTTAAAATAGTAATTGTTCATTGAAATATGCCTTGGATTCCTGCTTTAAACACTTTTCTTGTAACCGAAAGGATTTGAGGCACATTTTCCAATATTCATCAATATCAAACTTCGTGTCTTCCATGGCTACTGCTGTTTAACCTAACTAGACAGGTGATTCGGTTGTAGGAATGAGGAAAGGATTAAAAAGGTATTCGTCAATCAGAGTATGTTGCAAGTGAGGACTTCTTGACTTCTTGGTGGTAACTGTCCCCAATATCTCTCTTACTAGAGATTGTTGTGA